>CM053509.1:95659106-95803721 GCA_028627145.1 Eidolon dupreanum | reverse complement strand
TAATCTGGTCATTTTAACTATGTTGATTCTTCCAGTCCAAGAACACGCAATATCTTTCCATTTCTTTGTATCTTCTTTGATTTCTTTTCATAGGGTCTTATAGTTTTCATTATGTAGGTCCTTCACATGTTTTGTTAAATTTATTTCTAGGTATTTTTTTCTTTTTGTTGCAACTGCAAAAGGATTTTTTCCACTTTTTCTGATGCATCATTATTAGAGTACAGGAATGCTATAGATTTTTGAATGTTTATATTATATTCAGAGACTTTCCTGTATTTGCTTATTGTTTCTAGTAGTGTTCCTTTGGAGTATTTAGACTTTTCTATATAGAGAATCATGTCATCCACAAATAGTGACAGTTTGACTTCTTTGTTCCCTATTTGGATGCCTTTTATATCTTTCTCTTGTCTGATTGCACTTGCTAGTACCTCCAATGTTATATTGAATAACAGTGGCGATAGTGCCTTGCCTCGTTCCTGTTCTTAGAGGGAAGGTTTTTAGTTTCTCACCATTAATATCATGTTGGTTGAGGGCTTGTCATATATGGACTTTATTATGTTAAGGTACTTGCCTTGTATACTGATTTTGTTAAGTGTTTTGATCATAAATGGATGCTGTATCTTGTCGAAAGCTTTTTCTGCATCTATTGATATGATCATATGATTCTTATGTTTCAATTTGTTTATTTGATGTATCACATTGATCGATTTGCATATTTTGTGCCCCTGTGCCCCTGAGATGAAGCCCACTTGATCATGGTGTATAATCTTTTTAATATGTTGCTGTATTTGGTTTGCTAATATCTTATTTAGGATTTTTGCATGAGAAATATGTGTCTGTAGTTTTCTTTTTCTGTGTTATCTTTACCAGGTTTTAGTATCAGAATAATATTGGCCTCATAAAATGAGTTGGGAAATATTGCCTCCTTTTGGATTTTTGGAAGAGTTTGAGGAGAATAGGTATTAAATCTTCTTTGAATGTTTGGTAGAATTCACTGGTGAAGCCATCTAGCCCAGGACTTTTTGGTAGGTTTTTGATGATTGTTTCAATTTCTAAAGTGCTGATTTTCCAGATTAGATTTTCCAGATCTTGATTCCGTCTAGGAATATTGTATTTTTCTAAGTACTGGTCCAGTTTTTTAGGTTATTAAATTCGTTATTATATACTTTTTCATAGTATTCTTGCATGATCCTTTGTATTTCTGCGATGTCAGACGTAATTTAATCATATTGCATACCCTAAGTTTTAGTCATGGTCAGTGCCAACTACAGTCTCAGCAGCATTTGCTCAGATTCCCCTGGGGTTCTGCGGTAATCAGTTTTGGAGGGTATGGGTAGAGGAGCCCTCTGGGTTGGGGGGTTGGGTGCTGTGGCTCAGCATCGGTTTTGTGACCACGGTCGTTAAAAATCAACTGTTGATTTTCTGCCATCCTGTTTCTCTGCCTTCTGCCCTTATGACTGGGCCCTGCCACCTCGGGGGCAGGGGCTGGGGTGGGGGGAGCTCACAGCTTTCCCAGGCAGGGCTGTTCAGGGAATTTGCCACTCCTTCTCCCCTCCCCTCCTCCTACATGGAGCTCTGGCAGCTTCAAGAGGCAGCTTCTTTATTTCTTCCAGTCCACCACCTGACGACTGGGGTTCTGACCTGTGGTAGCTCTTACGCGCAGATCCCACACTCAGAAGTTCTGGTGTGCAGTTTGACTGTTTTTTATTGAGTTTTAGATGTTCAGCTTATTGTCGTTTCAAGGGGAGATATCTGAGGACATCTCTTACTCTGCCATGTTTCCCAGAATCCCTCTCATTTTAAATAAGTGGCTTTTATACACATTTTTATATAATAACTTGAAATGGTGCTTTTATTTCCTTAAATCACTGAATCATTAGGAGTATTTTAGGATCTGTGTGTGATAGAGAACTACTATATGATATTAATTAGTATTGAGTGCCCAGACCACAATTTATTTTAAAAACAAGAGTTTCCCCCATTTTAAAAGAATGTTTTATATGTATTGTATTTTATTTGTTAGTGCAACATCTCTTCATTTTCTTTATGTTAGGATTAGATCTGTGCTGATTATTATATGAGAGTGTGTGTGTGTGTGTGTGTGTGTGTGTGTGTGTATGTGTATATATATCCACCCATCCATCCATCCATCCACCCATCCATCTATATATAGAGAGCGAGTGAGAGATGGAGAGAGATGTTCTTCTAAAGTTCTTAAAAACATCAATTTTAGTTTTCCTTAAGGGCAACAAGGGGGGCAGTATAAAGAAATTTCTCTAAAACTAGTTTGATTTAAGGAGTCATCTCATATATAAACCAGGAGCAGCTGACAGTGCCACTGCCTAGCTTCATTGGCTTCCTCTGCACTTGAGAGAAAGTCTAGCTCCCCTGATTGTACTGCTGGTGCTCTACCTCCCTCCTGCAATGCAACTGTCTCCGCCCCATCTGGGCTTCTGGTTTCTCAACACCACTCACCCGGTGGTTTCTAGGCCTTTGTGCTCACTGCTGTCTCTGTAGAAAATGCTTGTTCCCCTCTTTAATTAGCCACTCAGCTCATTTTTCATTTCTTACTCAGGTTTAACATCACTTCAGGAAGTCCTTCCCTAACCTGTTCACCAACCCCCAAAACAAACAAGGTTAGACTCACTTAATAGATGCTTTTGCAACACACTGTATTTTCCCTTCCAAAATCTTCATTACGCACTTATTTATTCATTCAGTGTCTATCTTCCCTGTTTGACTATAACCTCCACAAGGGCAGGGATTATGTTTGTCTTGCTTACTGCATCACTTCCTTTCTCTCTCTCCTTCCTGTGTGGCCTCCACTGCCCCATTATCTCTAAGAAATAAACTTGGTCATCCTTGTCTTTATCCTCTCTTTCTTCCATTGACTCAGTGACCAACTTACGGATTCTGCTTCCTTAAAACTCTCAGATTCAGCCACTTCAACCCTTTCAATCCATCCTCCATGCTGCTGCCAGAGGGATATTTCTAAAATGCTACTGTGATCCTCAATATGAAGTCTAAGCCCTTTATTATGGCATCCCCAGCCCTTCATTACTTGGTTCTGGCTGACTTAAACTTCTCTTTTGCCATTCCTCTTTTTTAGTTGCATTTCAAGTAATACTGAACTATTTGCATTTCTTTTTTTAAACCTGAATATTGCCAAAACTTTCCCAGTTCAAGTAGTCTTGATTTCTTGAAATGCAGTTGTATTTTTTTTTTGTATGTAATTTTATAAACAGCTTTACTGAGGTATAATTGACATACAATAAATTGTACACATTTAAAGCATACAATTTGATACATTTGGACATATGTATACATCTGTGAAATTAACACTATCAAGACAGTGACCATATCCATTAGGTCCCTTTGTAATCTATCACTCCCACCCCTTCCTGCCCTCCTCTTCCCCAAACAACACTGATCTGCTTTCTGTAACTATAAACTAGTTTGCATTTTCTAGAATTTTATACAAAATTAAATTGTATAAAATTTTATACAAAATTTTATACTCCTGTTTGGCTTCTTTCAGTCAACATAAGTTTTTTGAGATTTATCTGTGTTGTTCGATGTATCAACAGTTCACTCCTTTTTATTGCTGAGTAGTAATCCATTGTATGGATACACCTCAACTTGTTTATTCATTCATTGGGTTGTTTTTGGCTATAATAAATAAAGCTACTGTGAACATTAATATGAAAGTCTGGACATTTTTGGATGTAATGCTACTGTCATTTACATATGCATTTCTTTAGTTACCAATAAGGTGTAACATTTGCATTTTGTGAATTACCAGTTGTCTAACAGAATAATTGTGGTGCTCTTAAATTTTTGAATAAGTTCTATGTGTTATAGATATTAATTTGTATGTCACATATTGAGGGTTTAAAGTTTCTTATAGTTAAGTGTCAGAAGTCACCATTCCTCTGTGGATAGGATAAATAGGTTTGTAATGATTATTCTACTGTTTCCATACTTTAGTGCATTTCACATATGATCTTTAAGGCATCTATAGTTTAATGGCAAAAACATGATCAGAGAGTTGAGTATGAGACCCAGAACTACTGCCAGTTTTTGATTTTGGAAATCTGAGCAAGTCCCTTAACTTATCAAAGTTGAATTGTTTCTTTAGTAATGGGAAATCACTTTATAACTTTTAAAACTTAAACACATTTAATATGTGGTAAAGAACCTTTTTTTAAAAAAGCAAAGTAAACATTTGAGAATGTTATGTATATCATATAACTAATGTAATGCATTTCCCATAGGTATTGGGAAACAAGAGAGCAGCGTACCCCTACCTTGAAAGGAAAGCTCGTTCAGAAGGCCGATCAGGAGCAGCAGGACCCTTTGGAATACCTTCAGTCTGACGAAGAGGACGATGAGAAGAGCGGTGCCCAGCGCCGGCTGCAGGAGCAGCGGGAACGCCTGCATGGAGCCCTCGCTCTCATAGAGCTCGCCAACCTGACAGGAGCACCACTCCGCCAGTAGCCTGCACACTGACTCTCCCACTGTACAAAAGTACTGCCCAGCGTACTTCAAAAGTAGATCCTTGGGCATAAGCTAAGCACCTTATTTGCTTATCATAGGCTGCTATTTTGTAGAAATTTATGAAGAATGTCATTGCCCCGGAATACGGGGTGAGAGAGAATTGCACTTTTTTTTTATATGGTAATGGATTGTTGTAAAGTTTAAAATATTTTGTAAATATGGGAGTTTAGTACAGGGTAGGAAACGATGTATTGTGGGAAGCTAGATTTTGCAAGTTTAATGCATTCATTGGAAGCAGTTCTCACAGGAAGCACTTTCTGAATAAGACACTCATATGAAAAACAGAATGGAACATGTAGCCAAAGAAGGTTGAAATAGATTATTTATAAGATCATTTTTAACAATGTATATTAGTATGTTTAGTAATACTGTAAACACTGAAGCAAGCAAGAAAATATAAGATATGTGTATAAGATATACTTTTAAATTGCAAAATAGTGTGACTAACAAGACTAGAGAAATGGAAAACTGACTATTTTGGAAGAGGTTCTAAGGTATGGACTTCAGATGAAAAATAGATATTCAAGGATCTTGGTAAGATGCATAATAGTTCAGAACTTCCAGAATTGGAGGAAAATCAGTCTTATTCTCTTTCTGAGGCTTTACAACTTACTATGGTGTTTAGATTTGAAAAGCACTTGTCATTCCTTGCTTGTTAACTTGGGAACTTTTGCACATTTCATAGTCCTCATTTGCTGAAATTGAGTGATTAATCTTGCAAAGTCTAAGTAACCTGGTAATTGTTTTTTAATATTATGGGCCCTGTAATGAGATTTGGCACTTGGATTTTTATTAATAAAAGGGACATCTACAGGGTTGTTTTGTAGTGAACTCTTTTAGATCTTTTGTTAGCAAACACTAAATTTTAATTGCTTGTTTAGGATTATTAGCAAATGGAAGCCTCGTATTTATATTTTCAGTGCAGAAAGCCACCTTCTTGCTTTTCAGAATAACATGCCAAGCTATTTTGTGCTCACTAAATTTAGCTATCAGTTAAACACTGCAGAAAATATTAGCTACTCAAATAACTAGGCTTCTGGAATAGTTTTAACTGCAAGTGTGTTAACTTGTGTGGTGGTTTTAAACCATTTCCCAAATAGATGAAGTTTTTAAACACCACTTTATATATTGAAGCATGAACATAAAAATCAGGAGCTGAGCAGTTCACCTCTTTTATCTTCATTTTAGCTTTTGTTTTAAGCAGAAACTAAATAACATGCATAGCATGGTGATTTTATGGATTTTAATTGGAGTAAACCTCAGAATAAGAGGGAAACATGGGCTCTTCAGCGCCTTTATTTTCTTTTTTGAATTGAAGTAGTACAGATGTAGTTTAAACATTATCTAAAATGTAGGCTTCTTTCTCCCCAAATGCCAGTGTGCTGCAGTATACAGTTTCACATATGCAGCCATGGTGAAGGAGAGGAATGTAGATGTCTGAAAAGGAGCGAAAGTGTGAAAGATGATAGTAACAAATAATGTGTATCATGAGGACATACTTTACAAATGTAATCCTCTCTACAGTAAATTTTGAAGGATTTTTTTTTGTAATAAGAAAATTTATATTTGTAATGGTCTAAGAATTTTGTTTGTAATCCGATATATAGAATTTTAAGTTGGAGCACTTATAAGCACAGTAAGAAAGACTATAGCGTTGAATTTTTTTGGTTTTAGGTTCAACATTTTCACTAGAATTTTTCTTCTCAAATATTACTTAAATGAACTATAAAAAGCAACATTCATCAGTCTTGGGAAATTTAAAATTTGGTGAAATTACATAAGGAAGGGCAGTAAGAATTAAAAAAATAAAATGCTTGCCAATTCAAAGATAATAAAGTTTAAGGCCTTCAAAAATAAGAGTTTTTGTTTCTCTGGTCAGCTTTTGCCAACTGTAATAGTTATATTCACAAACATTTTTTATTTGTATAATTGAAAGTTTAAGAAATTATTACAACTATTTACTATAGAAATATTTAAAATGTTCTTTTTCAGTATAAGCTATGTACTTGGACAAAATACATTGGCATTTAAAATTGAGGTGTGTTAAGACTGCTTTTTGTGTTAAAAATGTGGTTTACATTCAAGTTTTTGAAGTGTTTTATGCTTCATATGGCTAAGTTGTAGTTTGGCAGAATTAACAGCATAAGAATAAACATGCTGTAATTTTAAAAGATGCTTTGAATAAAATTTTATTTTAATTTACAGTTTAAATTACAAGTTCATTCCTGAACCTTTTATGTTTTCCATTCAAAAATATAACCACCATGGTATAGAAAAGATAGAAATGTCACCTATAGCCTTACATTCTTCCATCATTATTTTAGTACATTTTATATTTTATTCCAGTCTCAAACCAGGTATCTTTTTAGCATAATTAGAACCATAGTGAGAAATGCCTTTTTTTTTACGTTAAAATGATGTTTTTTTTTTTTTTATTATAAATATTCATTTCACTTCCTCATCTGGTTCATTATTACAGTGCTAAAAATACACTGGTATAGATAATATTGCCAGGTCTATTGCAGGCCTTACATTAATCAGGGGGATTTCATTTTATTTAAATTCAGGATGTGTTAAAGCTGGGGTCACTTCCTCAAGAATCCACTCAGGGCCTGTTTACTTTTCTGATCAAGCAAATTGGTGTAATTTTTCATTAATTATTTTTGGTATATATTTAGTCTTGTACTTTAAATAGCAAGGTTCGTCCCATCCAGGCTTTGTGCTGAAGAATTGCACAGGCAACTCTAGTTGTGAGTTGTGATTTAAACAGTAAAGATGAGATTTTGACAGTGACTTAAGGTCTTGGAAGTATGTACATAGAAGCAAATTAAATGCAAATATGATTAAGGCTGTCATTAAAAGTGACTACTATTTTGCAGTCAAAACTTATTTGGAGACTCACTGGAAGCTGAATTGATCTTTTTGAGGAAATTAACCAAAATGACTTTGAGATTAGATTTTTGGTTCAACTTGGATATAAATTCATTTTCTATTTTAAAACTCTCCTACCTGTGTTTCTTGTTTTGAATAATGTGAACTCCTCCTTTCTGGCTTTTTTAGTGCTTAAGCTTTTTGTCAAAAATTCTGCTTTAGTTCTCACCAGTGCTTACAATTTAAAAAAACAAAACAAAAAACAAAACAGTTGTACGGCATAGATATGCTGTTAGGCTCAAACATCTCTTTAACTTGAAATCCTTAGCTTTTCTAAAAAGTTAAGATTTCAGATTTTTAAAGTTAAGTATGTAGAATGGAAATATGGGACACCTACTTGAAAAAATGCTAAAGCAAGTGAACTCTGGTCAGAGTAGGCAGTTCTGGGAGGCTCTCCTAGTATTAACGTGAACAACATACACTGATGCTTAGTTGCTGTCTGGGTAGATAGGGAATGGGTCCTCAGGAGAGGATCAGCCAGAAAGCACCCAGAGGCAAGGAAAGCCTTGAGACTTTACACGCACCTTACCCCAGCCATTCCACTCCTAGGTACTTACCGAAGGGAAATGAAAATATACAGGTTCACACAAGAACTTGTACATGAATGTTTGTGAAAGCAGTTTTTATAATAGCCCTAAACTAGATTCAATCAACATGCCCATCGATTGGTGATACTACTCAACAATTATAAGAAACAACATGGGAAATTTACAAAAATACAAATGAAGCACAAAAGATTAAAAGAGGACATACTAATTTATATGAAATTTACATAAAATTCTAGAAAAGGCAAATCTAATCTGTAGTAGAATCAGAATGAGTTGGGATTGACTTAGGTGGAGCAAAAAGCACTTTTTGGGGTGATGGAAATGTTTTGATTTGGATGGTTACATGAGTGTATGAATTAGTCAAAACTCTACACTGTGGACTCGTAAAATTTGAATTTCGTTGTATGTAAATTATACGTTAAAAATATAGGAAAAACAACAAAACCAGCTCTAAGACTTAACTGAAGCGTTTTCCCCAAGAGAACAGTCTGGAAGACGGTAGAGTTTTTTATTTCTCCCAACCTCGTTTCTGATCTCCCTTTCCACAGTCAGAAGGAGTGCTTAGACCCAGCGTACTTCTGAGAACTAACTCCCTGCAGAGCGACTCCCGCCGTGCGCGCAGCTTTGGGGCGCTGGTCCCGGGCACGCGCGAACACGTGGGGTTCGCGCCCAAGCCCTTCCTGTTTTGGCGGCGCTCTCTCTCGCGGCGGCCAGGGGCGGGGACGGAGACGGAACTGGGGAGAGGCCGGCCGGAGGGCGGTGGAGGCGGGCGGCAGGCTGCGGGCCGGGGGTGCGGGACATGACTTACCGGGATGACCATGCGGGCGCCGAGCCTGCCTCCGCCCCCTCCCCGCAGCCCTCCGGGGTGGCCCAGCTACTGTCCGCGCTCTTCTACGGGACCTGCTCCTTTCTCATCGTGCTGGTCAACAAGGCGCTGCTGACCACCTATAGGTGAGGCGGGCGCCAGGGGTTCGGGCAGGATCCGCGGGGGACGCCTGGCTGCTCCGCGGTGACCTGACCTTCCGCTGGCGGAACACGCGACGTCCCTTCAGTGGGGGGCGGGGCTGCCCATGCCCTCCATGCCCTAAGGCCGCGCCCGGGTCAGGGCGGGTGGGGACCGAGAGCCTCGAGTCCCAGTGCGAGCGCGGGTAGCTGTGGGCTTTGCACCTTGACCAGGTTCACGCAAGGCCGGAGACCTTCGCAGCGTTCTAAAAACCCAACTACAACCTAACAAAGTCATTCTCCTGTCATTGATCGCGGAGCACATCTCAGCACTATTTACTTCACTACTTACTATCTCAGAACACTGCGGAGTTGTGCTTCCGTAGAGCTACATCCCAACGCTTTCCAGTGCACCGATGAGCTGAAACAAGTGAACATTTCTTTATAGAAATCTACATGTTCAACAATCAGATGAGTTCATTTGTATTGAGCGATCATTCATTTTCACATTACCAGCATGTTCATGGAAAATTGAGGAAAACAATGAGACGTTCGCATGATATACTTTTTTGGACGCGTTTATAGTAAGCCAGCAAATTTGTGGTTCCTTGAATCTATTTGTAGGGACTAGAAAATCCTGTTTAATTTTGCTGTCGTAGTAGCAGCATTGAAAGCGTTATGGATTTAGACATAGCTCCACCACTTAATAGCTATGCCTTGTGGGCCAGTCCCATAGTCAGCAGTTTTCTCAGATTCGAAAGCTGAATTATTATAACCTTGTTAATTACCTCCCAGAGCTTTGCTGGGGCTGTCATAAGTGAGGGCTCTTTGTAAACTATACTGTAAAATCTGCATTTTATGAAGAGTGCAAAGAGACCTCAGATTTTCTTCAGCCTTCTTATTTTATACTTGAGAAAGTGGAGACTCATATGAGCTTGGCTGGTTACAACTACAACATACTCATTGAATGCTTACTACGTGCCAACCCTGTCACAGGCACGAGGGAAGCAGCTGTAAACAACACAAAGCCCCTGCTCTGAAGATTCCATGTTATTGATGGAGACAAAATAACCAAGTGGGTTTGTGAATAATCGAGGTAATTTTAGGTATGAAATGAGAGTGGCTGGGGTGGAGTGGTTGGCACTACAGCATTCCAGACAGATGGGAATGTTCTGAAGAGGGTATGAGCTTGGCCTGCTGGAGGAACAGAGAGCTCACGGTCACTGTGGCCAGAACTGAATCAACAAGTGGGAGAAGATAGAGTCAGGGAAGGCAGGATCAGATCTATAAATTAATTCAATAATATTTATTAAGCACCTATTATGTGTCAGGCAATGTTCAGCACTTGGGATACAGAAGTGAATAAAGCAGGTCAAAATACCAAATGTTATGGAGCATACATCCATCCTCCTGGAGCTTACATAAAGCTTTCTAGTGGAGTAAAAAGTAAGAAGTAAGATAGAATTTTTGTCATGGCAGGTATGGCTATGTGTTCACAAGAAAAATGTAAGGCAGGAAAAGGGAGTGAGGCAGGGAGTGTGGGCATGGGAGAGAATTCCATCTCAGTGTGGTCAGTGAAGCCTCGCTGAGGTGACATTTGAACCAAAACAAGTGAGGTGAGCGAGATGGGGGAGGAACATTCCAGGTATGGAAGAGTAAGGAGTTTAGGTAGGAATGCTACTATGTGGGTCTCAGGTAATGGATTGGTAGATTATATAGGGCCTGTGCATCCACCTTGGAGGCTCTGAGGGATGAGAGCCACTGGGAAGAGCATAGGAGTGACGTGATCTAAATCACTCTGGCTGCTGTGTTGAGACAGTTATTGGGGGACCAAGGGGAAGCAGGGAGTCCATCAAACCAAACAAATTATTTTAATTTTTGTTTAAATGCAATCAGATGTCCCTTGGAAGGTTTTAGCATGTGCCGACATGACATAATCTGTGTGATTAAGATTTCCTTTGGCTGATGGGTGGATGGTATTGGAAGCATAGAGATGAGCTAGGAAGTGATTGCAGTATTCCAGATAAGTCTAAGATATGACTTGGACTGGGGTGGGGGATAGCAAAGGATATGGAGGGAAGGGCTAGATGTGGGATACTTTTTTGGTGAGTCTGGCTATCAGTATTCTTTTCAAGGTCTCTACCAGTGTGGTGCAGCATGCTTGCTGGCATCTGTGGGAAATGCAAACCCTACCTTAAAGAAACTGGAATAACCATATGCCTAAACCTGGATCGCCTAGGATAAGTAACAAGAGAATGCTATTCATAGGCTTGTTTGGGAATGGACTGGAGTTTGTTGGGTGGTTTGAACCTCACTCTTCACTTTCTGTCCTTGAGTGAGCAGTGTGCTCTCCCGCCATGACATTCAGTGCCTCCAAAACACATGTCTTCTTGTGGGAAGCAGGTAGTGGTAAACACAGGGCAGTGTTTACCACACGAAGGGCAGTGTCCCACCAGGAAGAATTTTTATCTGAGACATCCCATGTTCTAGTCTTTCCACCTTTAAAATTTTGAGTTCCATGGTTAAAGGAGGAAATCGAGTTTTAGTTTCAGCAAAGCAAAAACCTTTAATAACCTTTAAAAGTAAACGTTTCACATTTCAGTAATATACAGTTTTGAGGGGAGGAGGGTTGATGTGATTTGATAACAACAATAAACAGTGGAAATCTGATCCGAGCATTAGCTGTTTGAGGATAGAGTGTCATGTTGTCGCTTAGAAGGAACGACCTTGATAATTGCTTAATTTTTAGGGTCAAGGGAATGTAGCTCAACAGATGTTTTTTCTCTTCCATTTTGAACAGATTGTTTCTGGTTGGGGTACAAGACTTGATGGGTGGTCTTAGTTATTTGTCTTAGTTCCATATAATGCTAGATTTTCCTGGTTGGACAGAGAGGTTGAAGGATGTGAACTTTCAGACTGTGTTGGGGTGAGAGGGAAAAGCAAGGTTATCTAAGAACCTGTGGCTAGTTGGTCATAATGGTTCTTGGGAATCAGATTCATGATGGTTGTGCAGGTGGTCTTGAGTTGTTTCGTTATTGCCATTTAAAAACTATTCTCTATGACGTGCAAGCATTTACAAATGATACTTAAAAAGTGTAGAACTAGTTGTATTCAGTTCACAAATATTTGCTCAGTATTTGCTGAATGTCTACTTCTTTCTACATCTTAGGGCTTTGAGATCATTTAACACAGTGGTTTCCAAACTTATCCTTGTAATGTGACTCATTTGGATAGATTTTTATAAAAGCTATTGATTTGGGATCTCCAGTGGTGGGAACTGGAAGTCCATGCTAAAAAACAAAATCAGTTGTTAATTTTCTCATTTTGATGAGAACCTGCTTTCTGCTGAATACTCTGCTCCCATCGTCACCTGGAATGGAGCTGGATCCTGATCTCACCCCAGATGTGGCCGTAGGTGCCGGGATTGGTGCCCCCAGTGGCGGGAGCGGGCGGGGGTGGGGCAGTCTGGTGCCTCCCCACTACGCATGCTCCATGAAGCCTTCCCATGTGCTTTCAGTCCTCTCTGTGCTGGCTCCTGGGCTCCTGTGATTCATTTAGTGATGATGCCTGTGTTCCTGTCAACCTAGACTGACGTCAGCCTTTGGGGCTTCAGAATCGACGAGCTGAACCATGGCACCTGGTCTTGTCTCATTTGTTATGGTCACTCCCAGGGCTCATGCTCCAGTCTCTGCAGGGATGGTCACCACCTCCATGCTCTGGCAGCTCCTCCCTCCAGTTCCGTGGAGAGCAGCTCTGGAAGCCACATGACTTCCTTCTGGTTCGCACCTTGGCTGTCACTTGTTGGGCACAACCGACCACCATCTGCCTCCTTCCTTCAGTCCTTGAGCAGCTCGTCTGTCCTGAAAGAAAAACTATTCTGAGCTGGCTGGTTTGACTTTAAATTGTTGATCACAAGCCTCAACTGGCTCATTTTATCCCAGAAATGACTCACTCTTTCAGGCTTTCTCCCTCATCGTGAACCCTCCTACACCCCTGTCCTCCACCTCCTTCTGTGATAGTTCATTCATAGAAACCATCAAAGAATGTTCCTCCCTGTCCTTCCTCCGAAAATGGAGGGAACTTATTGTTGTTTCTGTGGAAGGGCCAGCCCCGCACTTCTTGGCATCCGCTCCCCCCACCTCCTTGAATAATTATCCTTTTTTTGAAATCAGCAGCCTCTCTCCATTAACAAACAAAAACCTTCCCTGGATCCCACATGGCCCTCTTTTTTAGTTCCTTTCAGAGTTAGATGCCTCAAAGAGTTGTGTACACATACTGTCCTCATTTCTTTGTATTCACTTCGACAAGAATTTGGTTAAAAACTTGGGAGTTATTTTATTTAAATATGGGAATGTACAAAGAAGAATAATTATCTATATTCCTACAACCTAGAATCAATATCTTGAAATATCTATTTTTTTAAAAAGAAAAATCATTCAATTATGATCATTATAAAGAATTCAAACAAAGAAAAATATTAGGGTGAAAATTTAAAATTACCATAATTGACATTAGGCAATGATTTCAGACGTCTAGATATATGGATGGATTGGGGACATAGATGCATAGGTTGAATTACTTTTTCAGTTAATGTGTCCATACTATAGATGCTACATATTTATTTATTTATAAATTGTTTTCTGTAATCCTAAAAGGAGTTGGGAAAAGGGAGCTTTCTTTTGTTTTTTTGTTTTTTTACAATACCCCCATCACTTTTTATTATGAAAAGTTTTAAGCATACAGAAAGATAGAAAGCAAAGAACAATGAACAGCCATATACACACCACAGAAAATTGCTATTTGCAATTTTCCCCCAGAACCATTGAAAGTAAGTTGCAAACATCATGGCACTTCACTCTGAAATACTTCAACATGCCTCTCTTGAAATACAGATATACTCCTACATAGTATCATTTTTGCTTTTAACAAATTTAACAGTAATTTCCTAAAATAATCTAATACCAAATCTATAATCATCCCCATTGTCCCCAAGATGTTTTTGTGGTTGTTTTAAACATTTGAATCAAGATCAGGTCGAACTTCATGCAATACATACAGTTATGTCTTTTTAGTATGGAAAAGCCCCCCCATTCCACCCGTTCCCCATGATATTGGGGAAGAGCCGTGTCCAGGTGTGTTGTAAAATGTCATACTTTATGGATTGTCTGACTTATTTTCCAAAGTCTTGCTGAACTTATTTTCCTCTATTTCCCAACTGAAAGTTGATCTAAAGGCTTGATTACATTCACATCTAACATTTCAAACAACACTACTTCAAAGCTGACCTCTGGACTTCATACTGCATTATATCAGGGCCTGTTCTACCAGTAGTCATGCTGGCTGCATTTGAAGGGTCAAGGGTGGAGATTGCAAGTTGTATGTACATATGAAATTTAGTTCTAACTGAATTGAATGGAGAAAAGAGAAATTAAATTTCAATTAAAAGAATTGTTGGCTTTCAAATATATATTTCTTAACTAAAGGTTATTATTTCTTTAAAGATCCCTCTAAATTTAAGAGGCCCTGAAAAACATCAAGAAGTTAGTCATTATGTTTATTTTATAAACATGTTTCAATTTTTGATAGTATGTATGACCTCTGCTATGAAAGATGAGGATTTTTGCATACTTCTTCCTGTCTCCCCTCCTCTCCATTATCTTCTTTTATAATGTAGCATCCTGTTGTGTAATTATAATCTTACAGTTGTTTGAATTTGTTTTATAGTTAGATGTAATCAGTAACAGCCCTTACTACAATGTCTACATTCCAGAATTTATTAATGTTTTTTTAAACTTTATTTTTAGTTTGAAGCATACAGTACATTGGTTAGACATTTATATAGTTTATAAAACGATCCCCCTAATTGCTCTTTCTCTCCTCTGGCTCTCCACCTAGCCATTACATTAATGGTAACTGCATTCCCTATGCCGTGCTTCCCATCCCTGTGACCATCTATCAACTATTAATTTGTACTTTAACCCTTCACCTCTTTCTCCCAGCTCCTCACCCCTTCCCCTCTGTCCATCACCAGATTGACCTCTATATTTGTGAGTTTGTTATTTTTTTTCCTTAGATTCTGCATATAAGTGAAATCCTATGGTATTTATTTTTCTCTGTCTGACTTATTTCACTCAGCATAATAACCTCCAAGTCCATCCATGTCGTTGCAAATGGTGAGATTTCATTTTTTTTAATGTCTGAGTAATATTCCATTGTATATATGAACCATAACTTCTTTATCCAGTTGTCTGTTGATGGACATTTAGGTTGCTTCCATATCTTGGCTATTGTAAATTGCGTTTCCAATGAATATTGGGATGCATAGGTCTTTACAAATTATTTTTTTTGGTTTTCTTTGGGTAAATACCCAGAAGTGCAGTTGCTGGGTCCAAAAAGTATATCCATATTTAATTTTTTGAGAAACTTCCAGACTGTTTTCCATAGTGGCTGTACCAATTGCAATCCCACCAACAATGTATGAGGATTCCCTTTTCTCCGCATCCTCTCCAACACTTGTTGTTATTTGATTTATTGATGATAGCCATTCTGACAGGTGTCAGGTGATATCTCATTGTGGTTTTACTTTGCACTTCTTTGATGATTAATGACCTTAAGCATCTTTTCACATGTCTATTGGCCGTCTGTATTTCCTCTTTGGAGAAATATCTGTTCAAGTCTTATGCTCATTTTTTAATTGGATTGTTTGTTTTTTTGTTGTTGAGTTATATGAGTTCTTTATGTATTTTGGATATTAACCCCTTATCAGATGTATCATTAGCGAATATCTTCTCCCAGTTAGTTGTCTTTTGTTTTGTTCATGGTTTCCTTTGCTGTACAAAAACTTTTTAGTTTTAGGTAGTCTCATTTATTTTTTTGTTTCCCTTGACTAAGGAGATATATCTGAAAAGAAATTACTGTTAACAATATCAGATAGTTTACTGCCTGTGCTTTCTTTTAGAAGTTTTATGGTTTCGAGTCTACATTTGAGTCTTTAGTCCATTTTGAGTCTATTCTTGTATGAGGTGTAAGAAGATGGTCCAGTTTCATGTTTTTGTATATATCTGTCCAATTTTCACAACACCATTTATTGAAGAGACTGTCTTTACCCCATTGTATATTCTTGCCACTTTGTCACATATTAAGTGAACGTATAGGCGTGGATTTATTTCTGGGCTCTCTGTTCTGTTCCACTGATCAACGTATATGTTTTTATGCCAGTACCATGTGTTTTGATTACTGTAGGCTTGTAGTACAGTTTGATATCAGGTAGTGTGATACCTCCAACTTTGTTCTTTTTGTCAAGATTGCCATGGCTATTAGGGGTCTTTTATGGTTCCATATAAATTTTAGGATTATTTGTTCTATCTCTCTGAAAAATACCATTGGTATTTTGATAGGGATTGCATTAAATCTATAGATTGCTTTGGGTAGTATGGCCATTTTAATGATGTTGATTCTTCCTACCCATGAACATGGTATATACTTCCACTTATTTGTATCTTCTTCAATTTTTTTCAATGTCTTATAATTTTCTGAGAACAGTTCTTTTCCCTCTTTGGTTAATTTGATTCCCAGGTACTTTATTGTTTTTGATGCAATTGTAAATGGGACTGTTTTCTTAACTTCTCTTTCTGAAAGTTCATCATTGGTGTATAAAAATGCCACTGACTTCTGAATATTAATCCTGCTACTTTACTAAATTAATTGATCAGTTCTAACAGTTTTTTTGGTGCAATCTTTAGGGTTTTCTATGTATAATATCATGTCATTGGCAAATAATGAGAATTTTACTTCTTCCTTTCCAATTCGGATACCTTTTATTTCTCTTTCTTGTCTTAATTCTGTGGCTGAGACTTCCAATACAGTGTTGAAGAGGAGTGGTGAAAGTGGGCATCCTTGTCTTGTTCCTGATCTTAAGGAAAATGCTTTTAGCCTTTCCTCATTGAGTATTTTTTTTTTTTTATGGTGACATTGGTTAACGAAATCTGATGTTTGAGGTGTACATTTTAACAGTGAGGCATATATATATTTACATTGTATGTTCACCTCCCATAGTTAGATTTCTTTCTGTCATCGCATATTTGACCCCTTTTACCCCGTCCACTTCCCCCCTTCCCCCTACCCTCTGGTAACCACTAGTCTATTGTTCATGTTTTCTTGTTTTTTGAGGTAGGCCTGTACTGCTATGAATTTCCTTCTTAGGACTGCTTTTGCTATGTCCCATAGATTTTTGAGTTGTTGTGTTTTCATTTTCATTTGTCTCTAGGTATCTTTTTGATTTCTTCCTTGATCTCATTGATAACCCATTTATTGTTTAGTAGCATGTTATTTAGCCTCCATCTGTGTGTATTTTCCATTTTTTTCTTGTAGTTTATTTCTAGTTTCATACCATTGTGATTGAAGAAGGCAGTTGATATGATTTCATTCTTCTTAAATTTATTGAGACTTGTTTTGTGTCCTAATGTAGTCTATCCTGGAAAATGTTCCATATGCACTTGAGAAGAATGTATATTTTGCTGCTTTGGGGTAAAATTCTATGAAAATATCTATTAAATCCATCTATTCTAGTGTGTCTTTTATGCTCATTGTTTCTTGGTTGATTTTTTGCCTGAAAGATCTGTCCAGTGTCAATGTGGTGTTAAAGTCTCCTACTACATATGTATTACTGTTGATCTGTCCTTTTATGTCAGTTGATAATTGCTTTATGTATGTAGGTGCTCGTGTGTTGGGTGTGTATATGTTTACTAGTGTTATGTTCTCTTGATTTATTGATCTGTTTAGCATTATGTAATGACTTCCTTTATCTCTTATTATTGCCTTGGTTTTAAAGTCTATTTTATCTGATATAAGTGTTGCTACCTTGGCTTTTCTTTTATTTCCATTTGTGCGAAATATCCTTTTCCATCCTTTTACTTTCAGCCTGTGTCATTTGATCTGAAGTGGGTCTCTTTTAGACAGCATGGATCTTGTTTTCTTATTCATTCAGCTACCCTATGTCTTTTGATTGGAGCATTTAATCCATTTACATTTAAAGTGATTACTGATAGGCACATAATTACTCTCACTTTATTATTCCTATTTGTTTTGTTCTATTTTCTTTTTTACCCCCTCTCTCTTTACAAGACCCTTTAACATTTCTTGTAATATTGGCTTGTTGGTGATGAATTTTTTAAGCTTTTCCTTGTCTGGGAAGCTCTTTATCTCACCTTCCATTTTAACCGAAAGCCTTGTTGGATGGAGTATTTTTGGTTGTAGATTCTTGTTTTTCATAACTTTGAATATTTCTTGCCAGTCCCTTCTGGCCTGCAAAGTTTCCATTGAAAAATCAGCAGACATTCTTAAGGCGGTACCCTTGTAAGTAACTAGCTTTCTTTCTCTTGCTGGTTTTAAGATTCTCTCTTTGTCTTTGACATTTGGCATTTTAATTATGATGTGTCTTGGTATAGGTCTGTTTGAATTCCTCTTGTTTGGGACTCTTTGTGCTTCCTGAATTTGTTTGTCTAACTCCTTTGCCAGGTTAGGAAAGTTTTCTGTCATTTTTTTTTCAAATAGATTCTCAATATTTGTTCTCTCTCTACTCCTTTGGGTACTTCTATGATTTGGATATTTTTACGCTTCATGTTGTCCCAGAGGTCTCTTAAACTCTCCTCGGTTTTTAAAATTCTTTTTCCTTTTTGTTGTTCTGATTGGGTGTATTCTGCTACCTTGTCTTCCAATGAATTTACTGATTTGATCTTTTGCTTCATCCAATCTACTGTTGAATCCTTCTAAGGTGTTCTTCATTTCAGTTATTGTATTCTTCATTTCTGTCTGGTTCTTTTTTATGGTTTCTATGTCCTTTTTTATGCTTACAGATTATCTCTCTGTTGATGTTCTCATTGTGCTGATCCATTTTCCTCGTAAGTTCATTTACCATACTTATAACCATTGTTTTGAACTCTGCCTCTGGTAGGTTGCTTGCCTCTGTTACATTTAGCTTATTTTCTGGAGTTTTCTCCTGTTGTTTCATATGTGGCATGTTTCTTTGTTTTCTCATTTTATTAGTCTCTCTGCGTTCATTTCTATGTGTCAGGAATATTTGTTTCATCTCTCAGCCTTGGCCAGATGGCCTTGTGTGGAAGGTGTCCTGTGTGGCCCAATGGTGCACTCTCCCTGCTTGCCTATGCCAGGGGCTCTGGACGTGATCTTTGTATGGGTTGTGTGTGATCTTATGTTGTTTCCAAGACTTTATTGTTGTTAGTACATCAGTGGATGGGATTAACGCCCTGGCTAACTGTAGGAATTGACTGCGCTGACAGGGTTAGAGTTGCTGAGTGGGGGCCGACCCCCCTGAGTGAAATTTACCCTAGCAGGCTTGTGTACTTGTTGCAACCACTCTTTGTGTGTATCACTAATGGAACTAGTCAGGAGTTGCTCTGTTATGGCCTGGTGCCAACCTCCAGATGCTTTGGTTTTGTGGCCCCTTGGGAGGGACTCCCCTGTAGGACAAAGTCAGCTACTGCTTTTGATTGCTCAAAGCTACCTTGTGGGAGCTACAAAGCGGTCCGCAGATGGTTGTTGCCTATGCTGGATCTATAGGTAAGTGAAAGAGACAATGCTATAGGCAGTGGTCCAGTTATCCCCCGTCCCTGACCTAGGACAGTTTAGCAGGGGGACCAGTGCTCCTCCAGGTATGACACTGCCTGTCAGTTGCCTGCAAGTCTCTGAAACTGAAAGAGCCTCTGGATATGTGTGTTGAGTGGTGCAGGGACCCTGGGAATCTCCTGAATCTATTGAGCAAATTTCCCCTTGCTACTGCAATGTCAGTTTACCTGTCAGTGCTGTTTCTGTAGCTCCCTGTACAAGTTTCCAATTTTAGCAATGTCACCTGCTTCCCACCTTGGGCCTGAATGTGCAACCCCGAAGTAGGGACAGCTGTCTATCAATGTGCAGCGGGCACTTTGTGTATTGGATGGGGCAGAGGCCCAGGGAGTCAAGGGCTGTCAGGCCAATAGCCTATTTTCTGCAATTTCTATGTCTGCATGTTCCTGCAGTAGTCACAGATCACATGGAGACAAGCTGCTCTCTGGGGCAGTCTCACAGACCCCTGCGATCCCCTCAAGAGATTTTGTAGCTCGTACAGGTGCCAGTGGTCAGCCCACAACCGTTTTCCTCGAAATGTGTTCACTATGCTAGCCAAGGTCTGTTGCCTGCGCAGACTGCTCAATCCCAGAGCCAAGCAGGGCACGGGAGGCTGCTTGTCAGTGGGCTACAGACACTTTGTGGCTTGGGTGAAGTGTGCTGTCAGGGAGACAAGGACCATCCGGCTGATACAGCCTCAATTTTGCTGCAACATCTGTGCCAGCGCGATCCCACTGTAGACAAAGATCACAGTGAGACCAGCTGCTGTCTGGGGCAATCCCACTGACCCCTGTGCTCCCGGGAGGCAATATTGCAACTTGTGCAGCTAGCAGAGGTCTGCCTACAACTGGTTTCTCTGCAGTGCCCTCCTCTTACTAGTCAAAGTTTGTTGCCTGTGTGGATTGGGAGACCATGGAGGGCAGGGCAGGGAAGTGGCTGTTCACTATCAGTGGGCCATCTGGGGCAATTTACAGGTTGGGTGAGGTGGGGTCTCAGGGAGACAATGGCCTTCAGGTCAGTACAGCCTTAGTCTTGCTGCAACTTCAGTAACTGTTCCTGTATTCCCAACAAGAGTACTAGATTACTGCAAGACTATCTGCTGTCTGGGACTGGCCCATGGATCCCTGAGATCTGCCCAAGTTTGTGTTGGCAGCAGTGATCTGCTTGAAACTGTCTCTGAAATGCATGCTTATAGCACTGGCTGCCAGCTATGAATGTTTGGCCCGGTGGCATCCATCCAGCAACAAAAGCCCAGGACAATCTGCAGGTTGGGTGGGTGGGCTGATCTCCTCAGGCCAAGGCTTCCTAATGGCTCTGTGGGAGGGGTCTGTACAGTCCAGCTGGCAGGGTCTGTAGATTGCCAGGTAGGGTGGCAGGACTAAAGCACACTGGTGGCTGCCCTTCCAGCCCTTGTTCTGGCACCAGGTAATGCAGACTGTCTCAGTATGAATCCCAAGCGAGCCTCTGACCCGCCGCCAGTGTCCTGGCTGAGTGTCCACAGATCAGAGAGCCTATGCATGAGTCCTTCAAAGGAGCATCTAGGGTTTCAGTCTTTGTCTCACCTAGATGGCCAGAATCCCCTCTGGTTTTTACAGTCTGAGTTATTGGGAATTCTTATTCCCTGGGCTGGGAAGCCCCCAAATGATGCCCGGACCCCCTTCTTTAGCCTTGCTCTCCTTCCCAGTGATCCACCACCTGCGGGTGCAGGTCCAACCCAATTTGCAGCTTTGCCCCGAGACTGGCTTCGATGTGGCTCCTTCTTTATATTATCAGAAGTACTTATTATGATCAGTTGGACTTCAGGCGATTCTCCACATTGATTATTTTATAATTTGACTGTAATTTCGATGTGGACCTGGGAGGAGGTGAACCCTGCTTTTACCATCTTCCTTTTTCTTCCCAGAATTCATTATTTTGACTTGACTCCTGATTGGTGGATTTCATTGTCTGGTAGTATTTTTATTGACAGTTCATGACCACTATATTAATTATGTAAGCATTCTTAACAGATTTATCTCTACCAAGTGTGCTTTTAGATCTGAAGTTTCAGTTTATTTTCTTCATATCAAGAAAACAAATTTTTCTTTTATCTTTGAATCATTTTCTCTTTTTATTGAGCTCACACCAGATATAGCAGTTAGCCTTATATGGTAGTGTTTGTCTTCTTTATCTATTTATCTTTGAGAGTTTGTCTTTTTCCTCTCCATTCACTCTCATTATCTCCAGTGCAGATAATTCAGTCTTCAGCAGTGACCGTTTAGTTCCATGTTGTTTCTAACTTATTCATGTGGCAGGTGTATTGTTTTGGTCCTCAGTCAGTTTCCTTAGATCTGTGTGTTCCCTTTTCATCTCGTTTGACTGTTTTATTATCTCAATTTTTATGTTTGTTTTATTGACATCATCTTATTAAGGCATTCTATAGCCAGAAGCAATTATGAAGAGTTCCTTCTCTTTATATATTATATTTTCTTCTAGATTGGCTCTTTGTCCATCTTCTGTAACCTTTTGTTGTTATTGTTTTACTGTTTTAGTGTTTTCTTATTTCGTTTGATGTCCCAGGTTGTATTCTCTGAGAAGCAGACTCTGAGATGTGGGAAAGTATATTGAGGAGCGCTCTTCTGAGCCTCTACAGTGGGCGAGTGAGAGATTCAGGGTTAGACAGAGGGAGCATTTGGGCTGTGCTGCCATCACAATTAAGTATGATTCCAGAGCTTCTGGAGCTGGGATGGCTCTACAGAGTTATCTTGAATTGGGGTGATGGGCCCTAGCCTTTCTACCCCTGCATAGACTAGCAGTTGGAATGCAGGCTGCTCTCAGAAAGGGGCCGTGCTATTGGCATGGCAGCTTTCTTCAGCTGAGGATGGTCTTGGGCAACTGGGGAATGAATGCTTCAGTCCAAAAGCAGGTATCTGGGTGGCACAACCCAGAATCCATCCACTGGAGTTAAAGATAGGCTGATTCTTTATTCTCTTCTTACCCTATCTGACATAGGTGTTTCTTTCTGACATGTAGATTGATGGCTAAGTTTTTTTTTTTTTTTTTTTTTTTTTTTTTGTGACTTAGCTCTTTATTCCAGCAAGGGCACAGCCTGCCTCACAAGACAGCAGTTCTCCAGCAATGACAAGGCACCCCTGTACATGGCAGCCTGAGTTTTTTTTTATTTCTCCCTTTTGTAGTAGCCTGAAGGAATGACTGAGACCCAGTGAAGGGTTGAGCAATAAGTGAGCCAGGTGAAGTGGTGCGTTGCCTTATTAAGTATGGTGTGAGGTAGGGGTCAGGATTCTGTATCCTAATTACCTAGTGCCATTTGTTGAAGACCATCTCTTCTGCATTGCTTTGCACTGTCATCTTTGTCATGAATCAAGTATCCATGTATGTGTGTATCTGTCCCCATCACTGTTCTCTTCCGTTATTTTATTGGACTATCATTGTATAAATGACACACTGTCTTATTTAACTTCATAATGGATCCTGCCATCCAATAGAGTCATTTAGCTTTGTCCTTTAAGATCATCTTGGGTAATTTTGCTCTTTGCCTTTTCTTTCAGTTTTAGGATCATCTCGTCAGTTTCTACATAATACATGCTGGTGTTTTTACAGAGAGTGTATTTATTTCATAAATAAGTTTGAGGGTAATGGGCTTCATTACAATATTGAGTTTTTAATCTATGAACTTTATTTAGTGCTTCTTGAATTTTTTAAATATTGATTTATAGTTTTCTCTGTAGAGGTGTTTCTTGGAAGTCTTTTTATTAGATTTGTACCTGGGTATATTATTTAAAAAACCAAACACTATAATGAATCACCATGTAGCCATCACCCAATTTCAACAGTTTTGTTACATTTATATCCCTTCTTCATTCAGTCCAACCATTTTCTTCCAGATTAATTTGAAGAAAATTAAAAATATATCAACATAGGCATTTCAATATGTATTTCTAAATGATAAGAAGGACTCGTTTAAAAAAACACCACCCCAATATCATTTCATACCTAAAAAAATAAAAATAATTTTTTAAAATCCAGTTAGTGTGATTTGGTGTTTTATGGTGCTGTTGTAAATGATGTCTTTAAATTTTCATTTTGTTTGTGTCTTCCTGGTATATAGTTCAGCTCGTATCCAGTAATCTTACTAAAGCTATTTATTAATTCTAATAATTTATCTCCAGATTATTTTGGCTTTCTACACAATGTTTTTGTTAATATAATGGCAGTTCACCTCAGGGGGCAATAGATGTTTGCCAGGTTTAGCAGCCATCAGTTTAAATAATGAAAAAGAAATGAACAAATGAAAAGTGAACAAATTTGATGCTCAGTTTTCATAATATAAGACTGAAAAAGAAGTCTAAGACTTATAGACTGTCTTCAAGTTTTTATAAATAGCTAAAATTATTTGTTATTCTGTTTTTTTTTTTTTTGTAGTTTCCCATCACCAATTGTTCTTGGAATTGGACAGGTAAGTAAAAAAATTAATCTTAATTTGTTGTCACTATAGATGATGAAATTTAAGTGCTTTTGTTTAAGACTGTGGTATATACATTTATTTATCTGGCAGAGGATCAGAGGGTCATGGTACTCTTGGTGAAACAATATGAAATATTGACACTATTTCATTCTACAATTTAGGAACAGTTGTATTTGTAGGAGAAACAACTACTCATTTTAATTTCCTTAATGGAATTTAATTACTTTAAAGCAAGAGGCCAGAAGCAAAACCTGGTGTGTAACAAAGGAGTGGGTTGGGGCCGTGGTGGATTTGGGAGCATAGTTACCCCATGGAGGTGTGCATCTGCTACTCAGTTTAAGCCACTGTGCCTGAGAGGAAAAAGGGTTGGGGAGATGAGGTGGAGCTCACTATGCCCTCATCATCAGAACTCTGCAGTTTTTTCAAAAGAAGTTAAGAATTTGAATTTTTACATCAGATCTCCCAATGCATAAATGCTGGCAATGGATTCCAGTTTTTACAAAACTCTCTCTGGGCCAAACAAAACTTTATATTTGCTTCCAATGGTTTGCGATTTTTGTTCTCAGGTGTAAGGTTGAGCTAAGATAAGCTTTCAGACTAACCCACTTGGCTGTTTCTGAAATTTCCCATTAATATTAATTTGTGGCTTGTTTCTTCCTTTGGTCATATGCTGGTGATTTTCAGTAGACAAGTGGTAACAGGCACATGAGATTTTTTTTTTGTTCTGGTTTGCTTTAATTTATAGGGAGAAAAATTAAAATTATGGAAATTGTATATGTTAACTAAATGTCTAATTATGAATCTGGAAAAAGCTGTCATTTATATGATTAAAGATTCTGGTTAAATGTTTTGCTAATAAGGTACTCATTGTAACATGTTAGCAAGAATAAATAACAAGCAAACAATATATTTCCTTAGGTCAAAAAATGTATTATCTTTAAGTTTCAACGTGAAAATATGTAGAAAAAAGCACTTAATGTGTCCTTTGTAATCCCCAACACAAATAAATTCACTGGTTTGTATTCAATTAAGGTAAAGCCATTTTGGTTTGTAATTTTTGGGGTGAAGAGGTCAACAGACTTAATTTTAAAAGTTCGAATTATAGAATATTTTAAATAAGTAGTATATTTTTGTCAGAATTATAAAATAAATCGTAAACCACAATTATAATTCAGGATGAGTTCCAGTTATATAAATCTGTTCTGAGTATTAAGTTTGTAAACTCATTAGGATCAAGGTTTAGGATTATAATCATGTTGAAAGAGTCCTTAAATTTTTATATCCTAATATGGAGAAAATTGAGTAAGTTCTAAATATTGCATATGAAAATCATGTTAAAATTTTACAGTTTTATAATAATCTGGAGTATTAAAAATATACTGGTATGTTCTAGATTAATAGGATTCAAGTAAGACATTTTTGCAATACTAGCTAGATTGGAGACAGAAATTAACCCCCTTTGAAATTTGTTTTTCTGTTTTAATTTGCAATCTGTGAAATATTGGACTTTATAAAAAATATGTTTATGTGTGGAGTTTGTACCCCTTACCACTACCCCACCCTGACTTTATGGGGCAAAGTGACCATATGCTTAGTACATGGAAAGTATGGTCCAGGATCAATGAGTGGCCTCACTGACAGTGATCACTCTGGTCAGTTTTGGGGACATTGTTCCTTTTCCCCTCTGTCACTGTTCCTTGAGCCTCTTGAAATAGAGTGTATATATGTGAGTTTATTTGATGTACTTTTTGCCTGTAGTTCTGATGGAATCCGTAGTATGACAAGAAAAACAATTGTAATGTTTCAAGAAATGGTTATTTTTTTGGTACCTAGGAAATGGATTTTGGATATATTTCTTTTTGATGACTTTCTTTTCTTCTGATGATGTGTTTGTACCTCAAACAGTTCAGATATTTTGCTGAAGTTTCTTTTCCTCCCTTTCCTTTAGATGGCAGCTACCATAATGATATTGTATGTGTCCAAGATAAATAAAATAATTCACTTCCCTGATTTTGACAAGACAATTCTTGTAAAGGTATGTGATGAAAAGTACGTATAGCTATTATGGAAGATATAAAAATACTATAGAATTTCAAATTGAACTTAGAGTACAAGTCCATTTCTATACACACTGTTCTCCGTGTGTGCACTAAGTAGAAACTTCTTAACTAAGATTTTATATCATTCAGTTGTCCATTAATGTAGCATAATAATAGCAAAACTGTGTGTGTAGCATTTGACTTTAAATAGATATTGTGTGTCTTCTGAATTTCTGGCAAAATTCTGTATCAGGGATTGTCAAACATTTTTGATAAAAGATCAGATAGTAACTATTTAGGCTTTGTGGGCCAGACCATTTCTGTTGCAACTATACCATGAAAACAACCATAGATGATATGTAAACAAATCAGTGTAGTTGTGTTCTAATAAGACTTTATTTACATAAATAAGAGATGGGCCGGATTTGGCTATTAGGTCCCGAGTTTGCTGATGCCTGTTTTAAGTTTTCATTTTTAGCTTGAATTGATAAAAGCTATGAGTGGAATGAATAATACAATTTGATATATATAGAAATATGCAGTTTTTTCCATGATGGAGCCAGAAACATGAGACCTGCCATTCCTTCTTGGGTATGTGCAATGGAACTAACTTATTTAACAGTTGCTGGGTGTCAGGCGTTAGGCTAGGCATTGAATTCTTAGAGCAGTTGTGTAGAATCAGTGGTATTAAACTGATTATGATGACATTTTTGGATTTTGGGAGGTTAAATCAGACTGTCAGTTCCTTGAGAGTGAGAACCTCACATGGTTTGTTCACTGCTCTGTCTCCAAGGTCTGGAAAAATGCTGGCATCTAGCACTAGATTATTCATCAGGCCGATTTATGGCATTGGTAATCAGGGACATCCACAGAAAAAGAAAGACAAAATACATGAAGAGAAAGACAAAGTATCCGAAAAATATTGACCCAGTCTTCCTAGGAAAAATCAACATATTGTTGGGCTTACTTACACTTTGTTTATGATATACTATAATTTGTAAATACTTAAACATTTAAAAATTGTGAAATATGACTCATACATAATGAAAAAGGTATCATACATGAATATGTAGTTGAGTGAATAATTACTTATAATCATTTCCTAGGTCATGAGATGGGTTCACAAAATTTTCCTTACCCAAAAATTCTTCTGACTTTTGTAATAATAATTTTCTTTCTTTGTAATGTAATTTTCTAAATTTGTATGCATTCCTGAATTATGTAGTTTAGTTTTGCCTATTTTTCAACATTATATAAAGGGAATTAAACTCTATTTTCTTTTGTATCTTGATTCTTTTGATATTTTGGTAAGAGTCATCCACGTTGTTTTGTGTAGCTGTCTTTTATTTTCATTGTATGAATAGGGTACTAAAATTTACTTATCTGTTTTAGTATTTATGGTAATTTGGATTGTTTCTAGTTTGGGTGCTAGAAAAATAAAAAGTACTATTCTGAACATACTTATAGTTGGATCCCTGTGCACATGTATTATAGTCAGCTAGGGCTGTCATAATAAAATACCAGAGACTGGGTGGGTCAAACAACAGAAATTTATTTTCTCACAGTTCTGGAGGCAGGAAGTCCAAGGTCAAGGTGTAGGCAGAGTTGGTTTCTGGTGAGAGTTCACTCGTTGGCTTGTCTCACATGGCCTTTACTCTGTGCATGCACTCTTGATGTCTCTTCCTCTTACAAGGACACTGGTCCTGTTGGAATAGTGCCCCACCCTTATGACCTCATTTAACCTTAATTACTTCGTTAAATGCCAAATCTCCAATATAGTCACCTGGAGGTTAGGGCTTCAACATTTGAATTTTGAGGGGACACAATTCAGTCCAAACCAGCACATGTGCATGAGTTTCTCTGGGAGATATATCAAGTGGAACTGCTGGCTCCTAGTGTATGTGTACCTTTAACTTGAATAGGTAATATCAAACTGTTCTTCAAAGTGGTTGTACCAATTTACACTCCCTACAAAAGTACACTTGTATTGCTCCTCCTTCTTGTCAATTCTTGGTATGTCAGTCATTTTTAAATGTGCTAATCTGATAGCAGTTTGAATTTTATTTGGATTTCCCTAGTTATTAATGAGGTTCAGTGCCTTTTTATTTTTTTAATGCCCATCTGGGCATCCTCTTTTGTGAAGTGCTAGTTGAAGACTTTTGCCCATTTTTCTATTGGGTGGTTATCTTTTTCTTATTGATTTGTGCAGGAATTGTAAAAAATATATTAATGATATTCCTTTTATTAGTTATGAACAGTATTTTTCCCCCTCTGTGGTGTATCTTTTTATTTTTTTATGATGTATTATTTCTTTACCATGTATTCTTTATCATGAAAAGGAATCTTAATTTTAAAATAACTAAATTTTATCAGCCTTTTCCTTTATAATTAATCACTATTTTTGTTATTTAGGAAATCCTTCTCTACTTTGAGATTATAAAGTATGTAGTTTTTCAGAATTAGGTTTTTAATCTGCTTAGAATTGATTTTTGTGGATGGTGTGAGGTCGTGGTCCAGTTTCATTTTTTTTCCAAATGAGCACTCAGTTGTCACGGACTCAATTGAAAAGTCTGCCACTTATATTACGGTACTGTCACATATGCATAGGCTGTTTCTGGGCTCTCTATGCTTTTTCATTTGTCTGTGTTTTCTGCACCATTACCACACAATCTCAATTACTATAGCTTTCTGAAAAGTCTTGCCATTTGGTAGAGCAAGTCTTGGTCCTTCGCATTTCTATATCAATATTGGAAGCAGCTTGTCAAGCTTCAGAAAAATTACCTTTTGGAATTTTGATTGGGATTTTGTAAAAGCTATAAGTCAATTTGAGATAAATTGACATTTTTAAAGTATTAAAGCTTTTAATATATGGACATAGTATACATACATCTTTTAAATTTTTTTTAGTAAATTTTATAATTTTGTCAGTAGAGTTCTAACATTTTTTGTTAGATTTACTGCAAGGTACTACTTCATTTTATTTTATTCTATTTTTGCTATTGAATGTATTTTTTGAAAATATTCGGAAAATAAGAGGGGCATATTTTTATATAGCTTTTGTGTATTGTTTTGTATCCACAAAATTATGGACTATTAACCATAATTTATTTGTAGTTTCTTTTAGATTTGTTTATATTCACAATCAGGTCACTTGCAAAAAGTGACAGTTTTGTTTCATTCTTTGCAACGTTCTCATTTTTTTTACTTGCTTTACTCTCTATAGCATAGGACCTCCAATTCAGTGTTGATAGAAACAGTAATACTGGGTGTCATCGTCTGATCTCAGAGAGAAAACTTTTAGCAGTTTGCTGTTAAGTATGTTATTTGCTGTAGTTTTTTTGTGGATACCTTTCATCTGTGATCCATTTATCATTTGCTGCATAATTTAATGACAAAACAATAATTATTGTATTATTTCTCACAGTTACTATGGTTAAGGAATTAAGGAGGCCTCAACTGGGTAGTTCTGGCTTAGGGCTCCCATACAGTTGCAGATAAATGAAGGCAGAGCTGAAATAATGATGGGAATGGGGGTTGGTCAGGGCAACTGGGGGCTGGTTACGTATTTCTAGATATAATCTCAAGCCTGGCCATGTAGTCACCCATGTAGGCTTTTTTGGGCTTCCTTACAAAATGACAGGCTCAGGTGAGTCCTAATGATGGCTGAAGTCTTCAAGGGTCAGAATGTTTCAGCAAGTGTCCCAGACTGCATTGCTTTTTATGACCTAACCTCGGAGGTCACACAGTGTCATTTCATTTCATTATTATTTGAAATAGTCCTATCCAATTTTATGAGGAATGGTCACAGAGCCTACCTCTGGATGGAAGAAAGTGTCAGAGTCATATTTTAAGAGCATGTGGAGTGGGAGATATTACAGCCATTATATCTGTGGATTTGCCTATTTCTTTGGGTATTTCTGTCAGGTTTTTTGTTTTGTTTTATTTATTTTGAGGCTTGTCATTGAGTGCCTAAAATGTAGCTAGTTAAGTCTTCTTGGTGAAGTAAAGTATATAATTATATGAAGTGGACCTCCTCTCTTTCAGTTCTTTTAGTGTGACCCTGGAAATTATACTATGCATACCTGGCTTATAAAATTCTAAAATTGATTAATAAACATGCTCTCCCCATCAACAACGCAGTACATTTTTAGTTTCCTTTTTAAAAAGCTATCAATGTTTATTCATATTTACTCATATATTTGCTGTTTCCTTTGATTTTCTTTCCCTTTTTCCTCTTATATTTCACGTTCTTCTTCTGACTGAAGTGCCTCCTTTAGAGCAAGGATCCCCAATCCCCAGTGGTACCTGTCTGTGGCCTATTAGCAACAAGGCCACACAGCAGGATGTGAGCGGCAAGCAAAGTGTAATCTTCATCTGTATTTGCATCTGCTCCCTAGAGCTAGCATCACCACCTCAGCAACACCTCAGATCATCAGGCATTAGATTATCATAGGAGCACCTGTCCTTGGAGCCAAAAAAGGTTGCGGATGGCTGCTTTAGAGTTTACTATTGGTCTGCTGGTGGAGAATTCCCTTAGTTTTTGTGGTGTTTGAAAAAGTTTAAATTTTTCTTTTGTTTTTGAAAGGTATATTTGTTGACAGAATTTTGCACTTGCAATTCTGCTGTCCTCTGGTTTCTGTTGTTTCTCTCTGAGTTTATGTTTTCCTTTAAGATTTGGCCTGGGAATTTCTATTTCCCTCATCCTTTACTGCTTTTATGAAAATTTTAAGTTATTTTATCTAGCATTTTTAATTGTTCTTAGCTGAGGGATTAGCACAAATAATCTAGCCCACTGTTACCAGAAACTATAAGTCAGTATTGTTTTCATTTTGAATTTTTTATGGAAATGGAAGCAACTGATTCTTTTCAATGCCTGAGAACTTCTGAAGTTGTATTATCACCAGCTGTGTTATTGTTGAGTCAGTTGCTGGCTGTTAACCAGAATGTTGAGGAATATAGGGGAGGGGCCTGGATCTCTTAGCCTCTTTCTTAAATCTACTTTCTTGAGCAAATCTACTGATAATAGAATTCTATAACTTATTTTTTTTGGCACATAACAGTATTTCAGAATGCTTCAAAGGATATCTTAGATATCTGAATTGCATGCTTAATGATTTTTTAATGGAAAAAGAAATGTTGGCATCGCTCACCTTGATCCCTGCGAAGTAACGTGTCAGAAAGTTCTTAAAAGTTGTCATATGACCCTATGAAAGGATTTATACTTTTTTCACTTAAGGAAGACCAAGTCTTACATTTTGTTCGTTTCTTCTGAACAATATTTCTGAACAGTATTTCTCTTGACAATCAGAATATAATTCAGGAGCTGAAGTTCAGTAATTCAAGTACAGGGCACATTGTTTGCCTTTGGTAGATACTTAATCATTCCAGGCTTGTAAAACTAAGTGACTTCAAAGTAGAGTTGCTGGTATACACAACTTTTTGAAGGGGTCACCAACCTTGTGACATTCCAATGAGAGATATGAACCTTTGCCTTTGTCCAAAAGAGTGTGTATGTGCACAGATAACAGAAGTTCGCATACCTTTTTATGGCCTTCAGAACTTCATATGTAAACTGTAAACATCCATCCTCAACTCACCAACCCAGCGAGGAGTCTCTACTCAAGAAGGTCTTTGTCCTATAGGTAGATAGTCTACCAATATGAGCAAGGTCAAGATTTCTGTTTCTATCCAGTTCCCCCCAGGGTTATGGATACCAATGCCCACCTAACTTGATCACATGGAGAAACTTGTAAAGGTGTTTGTATTATGGACAGTTCACAGTCATTGCATGGAAAGGAACTCAGTGATTTGCTTACTGCTGGGGAGTGAATGTCATATAAAGGAAAATATGTAATTGGAGTTCTAACCAAATGTTCTTTCTCTTTTTATTGAAGCTGTTTCCCCTGCCTCTCTTCTATGTTGGAAACCACATAAGTGGATTATCAAGCACAAGTAAATTAAGGTAGAGTTCAAGATAATGGTTGATGGGAAGTTCTTCACTTATTTGCTTCTCATGGTACACAGACCAAGTTTGATTTTTCAAGATATTGCTTGGACTACATATAGAATTCAATAGTATTTAATAATTTCAGAAAATAACAGAGTTTGAGATAAATTTGCTAATGCTTTGAGAAATGTTAAAAAGCTGATTTTTTTATTGTTTATATTCAAATCTGAATATGAGATCCCTAAATATCAAGATAAAGGGGTAATTTATTCAGGAAGATTGACTTATATGAATGTAGTTCTGTGTTGCTTTTGGTTTCATCACAGGTTTTAAAAAGCAGGAACATTCTGTTAGATTTGTGTAGGTCAGGTTTGGTGCTGTGAAAAATAAATGACAGACATTATTTTCAAGTGTGTGCTATATATTTCTGAAATTTGCATTTGCATTCATTTTAGGGTCTTTAATTGACTACTTTTGTTAAAAGTCACTGTAAAAAATAGAAATGGAAGTATAGAAAGACCGAGCTGTCCTATAAGTCAGGAAATGTGGTATGAAATATGTAGCCTAATAAACATTAGTGTTACCAACCTGTGACAAAGATGTCATTAATGAGAAAATTAAGTTTGTGCGAAGGGTAATAGAAATGGAAGAAAACCTATTTGTATAGTGAGAGTGGAAATGAGACAGGTAGGAAGTAGATCAAAAAGAGAAGGAATAAAATGGAGAAATGTGAAATTAGGCCTGTTGCCTTTTGCTCATTTGGAAAGGACAGGTTGTGGATGTGAAAACAAAAATGTGAAGTACTGTTTTTAGTTATATGTTTTTGTTGGTTTGTTGTTTCCTTCTGAGATTAGGACAAGCATTTTTCCTTAATTACCTCAAATTTGTTTTAAAGCTTCCTGTGGTAGGTGCTGTTGCCATGTTGCTGTGTGACCTTGGCTTTTCTTGGAGTTCATCTGCAGCTCTAGGGTGTGCCTTTAGTTAATGATGACAGCTCCCTCCTCTAGCATTGGGGGGGGTCTCTGCCTCCCAGATGAGGGCTGCTACTTTTTTTTTGTGATGTAATTAGAAACAACTTTTTTAAAAAAATTAAATTTATAAGGGTAACATTGGTTTGTAACATTATATAAATTTCAGGTGTACAACTTTAAAATATGACATCTGTATACTCTATAGTGTGCTCACCACCTAGAGTCTAGTGTCCTTCTGTCACCATATACTTGACTCCCTTTACTCTCTTGATCCTCTTGTCATTCTCCTTCCCCTCTGGTAACTGCCATATCATGGTCTCTATCTATGAGGTTTTGTTTGTTTTATTTGTTTATTTGTTGCTTTTTATTTTATATTCTGCATTTGAGTAAAATCATACAGTTCTTGTTCTTGGCTTATTTCACTTAGCATAATACTCTCAAGATCCATCCATGTTGTTATAAATAGCAGTATTTCATCTTTTTAATGGCTGAGTAATATTCGATTACATATATGTACCACATCTTCTTTGTCAAATCATCCATTAAAGGACACTTAGGTTGTTTCCATGTCTTGGATATTGTAAATAATGCTTCAGTGAACATAGGGGTACATATATCTCTACAAATAAGTGTTTTCAAGTTTTTTGGGTAGATACCTAAAAGAGGGATTGCTGGGTCATATGGTAGCTTTATTCTTTATCTTTTGAGGAATCTCCTTACTGTACCAGTTTACATTCCCACAAGCAGTGTTAAAGGGTTTCCCTCTCCAATACTTATTCCTTGTCCTGTTGATGATAGTCATTCTAACAGGTGTGAAGTGGTATCTCTTGTGGTTTTCATTTGCATTTCCCTTATAACTAGTGATGTTGAGCATCATTTTTTCATATATCTTTTGGCTATCTATGTACCTTCTTTGTAAAAGTATCTATTCAGGTTTGGATATTAGCCGCTTATCAGAGGTATCGTTTGCAAATTCCCCATTTGGGTGATTGTCTTTTGTTTTGTTGATGGTTTCTTTTACTGTACAGAAGCTTTTTAGTTTGGTGTAGTCTCTTTCATTCATTTTTGCTTTTATTTTCCTTGACTTTGGGGTCAAGTTCACAAAAGGGCCTCTGAGACCCAAGGTCTATAAATTTAGTGCCTGTGTTTTCTTCCATGTATTTTATTGCTTCAGGCCTTATATTCAAGACTTTAATCCATTTTGAGTTAATTTTTGTGTATGACATCAGGGAGCAGTCTAGTTTCATTCTTTTTCATGTGGCATTACAGATTTCCCAACACCATTTATTGAAGAGTCTTTCTTTTCTCCATTGTATGTTTTTGGCTGCTTTGTAGAAAATTAGTTTTCCATAAATGTGTGAGCTTATTTCTGGGCTCTCAGTTCTGTTCTATTGGTCTGTATGTCTGTTTCTCTGCCAATACCATTACTTTTAAATACTGTAACTTTGTAGTATAGTTGAAGTCAAGGAGTGTGATGTCTACAGCTTTGTTTTTTCTCAGGATTGCTTGGGCTATTCAGGGTCTTTTATGGTTCTATAAAATTTGAGGAGTTTTTGTTTTATTTCTGTCAAGTATGTCATTGAGGTTTTGATGGGAATTCCTTTGAATCTGTATATTGCTTTAGGTAATATGGCCATTTTAACAATGTTTATTCTTCCGGTCCATGAACACAGAATATCTTTCCATTTCTTTATGCCTTCTTCATTTTCTTTCAGCAACATCTCATAGTTTTCAGTGTGTAGGTCCTTCACCAACTTGTTAAGTTTGTTCCTGGGTATTTTATTCTTTTTGTTGTGATTATAATTTTCTTTACTTCTCTTTCTGATATTTCATTGTTAATGTATAGGAATGCAACAGGTTTTAATACATTGATTTTATATCCTGCAACTTTACTGTATTTGTTTATTGTTTCTAATAGTTTTTTTTTTTTTTTTGACTGTAGTCTTCGGGGTTTTCTATATAGATCATGTTGTGTGCTAATAGTGACAGTTTTACTTCTTCATTTCCAATTTGGATGTCTTTTATTTCTTTTTCTAGACTGACTACTCTGGCTAGGACTTCCAGTACTATGTTGAATAATAGTGGTGAGTGTGGACATCCATGTCGTGTTCCTGATCTTAGAGGAAAAGCTTTTAGTTTTTCATCACTGAATATGATGTTAGCTGAGGGTTTGTCAAGTATGGTCTTTATTATGTTGAGGTGCTTTCTTTCTATACCAATTTTATTGGCTATTTTTTATTATAAATGGATGTCGTATCTTGTCAGCTGCTTTTTCTATGTCTATTGATATGATCGAATGATTTTTATCTTATTTCGTTAATGTGATGTATCACATTGATTCATTTGTGGATGTTGAACCATCCTTGTATTTCTGGTATGAACCCACTTGATCATCTATGTTATCCTTTTAATGTATTGTATTTGATTTCTTATTATTTTGTAGAAATATCTTCATCATAAGTGTTCTTTAACAGTTCTCTACATGTATTACAGATTGGGTATAACTTCTATTTAGTGATATAACACTGTTCTCAAGGTAGCAAACAAGTAGGGTTCTTAGTAACGTCTTTATAACACTTTCTTACATGCATTGCAGAACAGGTCGGATGAGGGCTTCTTGGGTGCCATGCGGGCTTTCTGGGAGAAGAGGGTGAACCAGTAAATGAGACATAGGAAGAAGGAAGAAAGATTTCTTATACATGGTGTTATGTAATGTGTTAATCTGTCACTTGTATTTTTCCATAAACTGGTAGTTATTTCTAGAGGCTTGATCAGATTTAGGTTCAGTTTTTCAGAAAAGATTAGTTTATTGGCGATGTTGGGTTCTTTCTACTGTATCACCTCACGGGGCACATAATGTTTTATCCCACTTTTCATGATATAAAATTGGCCATTTCTACTTTTAATGGTTTAAAGGGGTCGCTGTGATCCGTTTATTACAAAATTCACCATCAGTTTTTCACTGAATAGTTTTAGCTTCTATTGATGATCATTGTCTAGATCCATTATTTCATTGCAAATTGCAAAAAAGGGTGATTTTCTTACTAAACCACCCTCTTCTGCATTTATTGTCTAAACTTCAAAAAATACAAGTTTTCACAATTTTATACAGAAAAGGCAGGATAAAAGCTTTATTTATAAATGTTCAGAGTAATAATAATGTTCTGTCACTTTTATTGGTGACCAATGAGAGTTGTTTTTATTTGTTTTTTTGCTATCATTATGAACTCATGAATTTTCATTTACTTGATACAAGTACTTTATCAGATATTTGTTTTGCAAATATTTTCTCTCAGTCTATGGCGTGTCTTTTCATTCTCATAACACTGTCTTTCACAGTAGCTATTTTAAATTTTAATGAAGTTCTGCTTTCAGTTTTTTCTTTTATGGGTTGTGCTTTTGGTGTTATATCTAAAAACTCATTACCAAACCCAAGGTCATCTAGATTTTCTCCTAAGTTATCTTCCATAAGTTTTATAGTTTACATTTTACATTTAGCTGTATCATCACTTCAAAGTTAACCTTTGTGAAAGATGTAAGGCCTGTGTCTAGATTCAGTTTTTTGCTTGTGGATGTCCCGTTGTTTGAGCACCATTTTTTGCGAAAACTGTCTTTTCTCCATTGAACTGTGTTTGCTCCTTTGTCAAAGATCAGTTGACTATATTTGCATGGGTTTATTCCAGGACTCTCTATTCTGTTCCATTGAGCTATTTGTTTCATTTACCGTATGTTTCAATTCATTAAGAAATAATTCTTTTGATGCTCAAATTGTACCATTTCAGGCCATTGGGAGCCCCATTGGGAGCCTCTTATATTCTAGGGCCCCAGTAGTTTTTGATCACTTCGTTGCTTTCTGGTACACAATGGCCCTGGCTTATCTAGACTTTTCCTCTTGTTTCTCCAAGGATTCCCTGGTTATTTTAAGTGTTAGTTTGAGGCCATAATCTGGGTGCTGGATGTATTTTGAAGGAAGGGCTAGCTAACACAGTATTCTGATGAATACCATGTGGGGTCTGAGAGAAAGAAATGAGTCAAAGATGACTTCATGATTTTTGGCCTGATGATGTGAAAGAATGGGATTACCATCGATTGGGTCTATGCCTAGTAGGATTACTGGGTGATATGGCAATTCCGTGTTTGACATTTTGAGGAGCTGCCAAACTGTTTCCTAGGTGGCTACACCATTTTACATTTTGACAGGCAATGTATGAGGCTTTCAATTTCTCTGAATTCTTGACAAGTTTGTTATTGTCTATCTTTCTGGTTATAGCAATTCTAGTGATTGTGAAGTGGTATCACATCGTGGTTTTGATTTTTACTTCCTTGATGACTAATGATGGCTAATGTCTTTTCATGTGCTTTTTGGCCATTTATATAACTTCTTTGGGGGAATGTATATTCAGATTTTTGCCAATTTTTAAAATAAGGTTATATATCTTTTTATTATTGAGCTGTAGACCTTTATATATTATAGATACAGTTCCCTTATTATAGATATGATTGCGAAATTTTCTTCCATTCTGTAGATTGTCTTTTTACTCTCTTAATGGTGAACTTAAGAGCACAAAAGTTTCAAGTTTTAAAAAATTTAATTAACAATTAGTGTAAAATATACATAACAAAATGTACCATTTCAATCATAGACATTCTAAAAGTGATATGTATATACACACATAACATAAAATTTACCATTTTAACCATTTTTAGGTGTAAAAGTCAGTAGCATTAAGTATATTCATAATGTTGAGCCACCACTATCTGTTCTAGAACTTTTTCATCATCCCACACAGAAACTCTGTTCCAATTAAACAGTAACTCCCCATTCCCCATTCCCCAGCCCTTGGGAAACCTGTGTTACTTTCTATCTTTATTCTAGATATTTCATACAAGTAGAATATCATACAATATTTGTCTTTTTATGTCTAGTTTATTTCAATTTGCATGTTTCCAGGCTTCATTCATGTTGTAGCATGCATCAGAATTTTATTCCTTTTCAAGGCTGAATAACATTCTATTGTATGTATATGTCACATTTTGTTTACTTTTATAAAAGTTTTACATTTTGATGAAGTCTAATATATCTGTTTTTTCTTTTGTTGCTTATGCTTCTGGTATTTTACCAAGAATGTTTTGCAAACCTAGGGTCATGAAGATTTATACTGTACTTTCTTCTAAGAGTTTTCTAGTTTTAGCTCCTACATTTAGGTCTTTGATAGATTTTGAGATAATTTTTTGTATGTGGTGTGAAGTAGGGATCCAGATTCATTCTTTTGCATGTAGACCTTTAGTTGTCTCAGCATCATTTGTTGAAAAGACTGTTCTTTCCCTGTTCTATTATTGTCTTGGCACTTTGTTGAGAATAACTGACCATAATCATAAGGATTTGTTTCTTGATTATTAATCTTATTCCATTGATTATATGGCTGTCTTTAAACCAGTACTGGTTATCGTAGCTTTGTAATGAGTTTTGAAATTGGGCACACCAACTTTGTTCTTTTTTTAAACTTTGTTTTGGCTTTCTGGTTTTCTTGCATTTCCATATTAATTTTAGAATCAGCTTGTCAATTTCTGGGGGAAGGAAAGCCAGCTGAGATTTTGATAGGGATTATGTTGAATCTATAGATCCATTTGGGGAGTATTTCCATTCTAACAACATTAAGCCTTCTGATCCAGAAACATGGAGTGTCTTTCCATTTACTCATCTTTAACCTTTTAATAATATTTTGTAGTTTTTAGTGTATAAGTCTTATACTTCTTTTGTTAAAATTATTCCTAAGAATTTCGTTCTTTTTTATGCTATCAGAAATAGAATAGTTATAATTTTCTTCTGGGATTGCTCATTGCTAGTGTATATAAATACAACTGACTTGTATATTCATTTTGTTTTCTGCACACTTGCTTAACTCAGTTGTGATAATTTTTAATGGGTTCCTTAAGATTTTCTATCTATCACCTGCAAATAAAGATAACTTACTTTTCTTTAACCTAATTGCTCTGTCTAGAACCTCAAGTATGATGGTGAATAGACAGTAGTGAGAAAGAGCCTCCTGGTATTATTCCTGATCTTATGGGGAAAACATGTAGTTTTTGATCATTAAGTATACCTTATCTGCTTTTAAAAGGCATTGTCTAAAATTACTTTTTGAAGTCTATTGAAAATAATAACATTTTTTTTCTTGCTTCGAGAAAGGCAGTTCAAATCAGTCTCGTAAGATATCTTTAAGTGTGACTATAAAGTTCCTGAACACTCTTTGTGCACTTGGCCTCTGGTTGCAGTGTCACTGTTAGTGTGAAACCCCTCTGTAGGTCTGGTTGGGAGGAGCTGGCTATTCTCCCTCTTGGTTGTGGTTCTGACTTCCTTCCCAAGGTCACTGTCTTCTCAGGGTCACATCTGGAAGCAGATGGAGGCGGGCTCTTCTAGCTCTGGCAGTCTGTTGGCCGTGCACTGAGCTGTGTCTTAGAATCTCTGGTTTTAAGAGTGGGTAAAAGGTTCTTAAATATATTTTTAAAAGCACTGAATGTAACCTCATTACATAAAGTTTTGGGGGAAAAGTCATTAGTAATTCTGTTCACTAACGCACTACTTTAAATATTTATTTTGTCTTTTTGCATATACAGAATGTACCTTGTTATAGTTGCAGAATCTACATTGTTTTGTATCCTCCTTGTTTTAGTTAATATTTACTTTCCAATAGTAGTAAAGTTTTATAATATATTACATACATACGTACGTACGTACATACATACATACATACATACATACATACATATATACATAATGTTTCCCCATCTGGATTTATCATAGCTTATTTAATCATTGCCTTGCCTGACATTTGGTTGTTTCTGATTTTTCTCCCAAAGACACTACTGTGATGAACACATTTATGCATATGTTTTTTTCTCTTTTTTGATTAAGTTCTTTTTAGGATAAGTTTCCCAACAAGAAATAATTAGGTCCAAGGTTAGGACCATTTAATGATTCTTGATACATAGTCCCAATTTGATTTGCCAAAGAGTGTTTTGCTTCATGTCATGTATTAGTTTTCACAAAATCTTTGTAGTGGTTGGATAGTATGATATTTTAGATAGCTAGTAAGTGAAGGTGGAATGAAAATTTTAATCTTCATTTTTTTTTATTATTTAATGTCATTCGTTAATAGTATACATGAGAATTAAGGTTAATTTCTTATATTTAATTTGGAAAATTAGTGCCTTAATTAAAACCGTAAAACGTTAAAATTTTTTTGGTGTCTGATGTTATTCTGCTTCAATCTTTTCCTGACAGCTTGCCAATGTTCACCGTGCTCAGGAAATTTACCATTCCACTTACTTTACTCCTGGAAACCATCATACTCGGGTGATTTTTGTTTTTCCTTTGTTCCTCTGATGCCCTCTTTCCCCTCCCCTGCATTATTTTTACATAGCAAATTCTCAACATGTATTTTTTCCCCAAATAGTTGATTAGACTTGCTAGTAGCAATAACTTAAGGACAAATAGTTTATTAACTTAAAAGCAGTGTCCTGTTTTCATGAACTTAATGAGTGATTTTTTAAATAGTTAATTTGCATTAGTCAAATAATACATGTTTGTGGTAGAAATTTATAAAAAAAAAAACTCTGAAACAGATATAAATCTGTTTCCTGAGCCAGATGGAATAGACACTGATTTTGGAATACAGAGGATAAATTGTCAACGTATACACATAGGTCAGGAGTGCAGGAATCAGGGAAATCCATTCTGATGCAGCGATTATATCAGAATAAAGTAATTTTTATATTGATTTAAAAATTTCTCATAAGGATACTCAGGCTGATATCCAAAAAGGTGATTTCTGATTTTGCCGTGAAGATTATTTTGCAATGAAATTTGGATGATGGCCCAATGTTTTACGTCCTACTATTGAATTTTATCTTAATCTTTGGATGTGTGGTCTAAGTTCATACCAACTACAATACTAGCAGGAGCTGTTCTGCATTTTATCTTGGTGTCTCTCTAGTGAAAACAGAGAAATATGTTTATAATTAGATTAAGACAACTGCTTAAGAAATGCAATAAATTTGGTCTGATTTACTAATCCACTTAACAGATACTTTTAGCACTTTCTCTAGGTAAAGCATTATCCATTAGATTTTAACTGTGAAACTGTTAATAATGTCTATTTTCAGTTCATTTAAAAAATATAATTCACGTACTTTTCTCTCCTCCTTGCCTTGTCTTTCTCTCTATCCATCTATCTTCCCACCCATCTATTTATTTATTACAGGAAACAGTATTCCTTGAACATCATTGTCAGTGTCTTTGCCATCATTCTCGGGGCTTTCATAGCAGCTGGGTAAGACTTTGGACAGTTTCTGCTCAATAACTTCTTTGTGTCTTTGATAATAGGCCCAGCCCCATACTCATTTTTCATTTTCCATCTGGCTGCAGTTGAAATGAGCAGCCAGGAGACAAATCTGTTGATGTTAGTGGAATCCCCATGTGTTCCTGTGAAAGTCAAACTGGACTCGAAGTTGACCAGAACATTTCTCAGAATATATAAAGAGAACATTATAAGATAATAATACAGCTTTTCTTCATAAAAAGGAGAGAACTGTTTACTTATATTACTCAATGTCTTCAATGTAAAAATTTTACTTGAAAAGTTCTTAGACATTTGATCAAGAAGAATAACAGAGTTATAAAGCCCTTGTATGCTGATTTGTTTATCCTGTGGTGTCTTGAAAGTCAGTATTTCCAAGGGCGGAATACTCTCATTAAATATGTATTTGTATGTTTGGGACATGAGCCAATACCAGTGCATGACTCTACTATCTTACTCAATAATATGCAAAACCCAGAATGAGGACTCCATGTTTGCATTTGAAAGCAGGCACTCAGACTCCTATCTTTCATAGCATTGTGGTTAGAGCTTGTGTGCAGTTATATTCCCTGGCTTCAAAACTTAGCCTTGCCCCTTCAGCTGTTTCTCAGCCTTTCTGTGCCTCAGTTTCCTCATCTATAAAGTAAGATGATAATAGAAAATAAAAACCTACTCGAATGAAAGGAAGAATGAGAAATTTGGAGGAATTCTAGTTAAACTAGTTTCCTTAACTCATTTTGAAACAAGTTCTGGATTGTTAACTGTAAATTAAATAAAGATGTGGGCTACAGAGCCAGGATTTCTGGGATCTTATTCTAGCTTACTCACTTATTAGCTGTATAACCAGAGACAAGCTATTCAACCTCTCTGTTCCCCAGTTACTTTAACTGTAGAGATTAGAATAGCATCCACCTAATAGGGTCTTTGTGAGAAGTAAATGGGATAATAATAAACTAGGGTTTATACTAGTGCGTGGCCAAGTTTAACAAAAATGTATTGAGTGTCTTTTGTCTGCCAGACATTGTTCTGGGTGCTGGGGAATTCAGCAATTGACAAAACAGACAAGAATCCTTGCTTTCATGGAACTTCCATTCTAGTTGGTGGACAGATAATAGCCAAAGGAAATAGACTTAAAACTATAGTATACCAAATGAAGACAGACAATAATAACAATTTTATTATTATTATTATAAACGTGTTTAGTCTCCTGACGAGACCAAGATTTATTATTTACGATTTTAACTGTACCTTCCTCTTCCTCAGTCCTAGCTGGCCTCTTCAGTTTCTGTGCTGTGTTTCGTGCCTCTGGTGTGGTGCCAGTAAAGACATTAAGCAGCAGTACTTCGAGCCTCTTTTAGTCACGAAGACTTTTGCTCAAACAAAATCGTATGAGTAAAGTAGCTAAAAATGGGAGATGCTCTGTTGAAAAGTGCCCTTCTCTCAACAGCGCTCTGGGGTCTCCCCTGGGCAGCCTCTCTCCTCTGGGTTTCTTAGAGTTCAATTTGAAAACCACTGACTTAGAGCAAGTTGAAGACTTTTACAAAAATGATTTATAAAACTATCTGTTAGGTGTTGGGTGAGGAATGGCACTTCAGATGCTCTGTGTATGGAGGCACATTTCCAGAACCAGTTAGTTGAAGTTCAGCTCTTGTTTAACGTGTGTGATACTCTGATGATGTGACAGAGTAACTGGCATCTAACTTTTACCCAAGAGCCAGCTTGGAATAGTAATTCTTGACTTTTCCTTTCCTCAGCACCCATAGAATGGATAACATCTTGGTGGGTGACAAGTACATTTCTTAGCTGTAGGCCATCTGTGACCCCATTCTTCTCTCCTCTCACTGAATTTAACTCATACAAGTGCAAGTAATTGTAGAATGGGCTCAGCTGGATGAACCAGTTTATGCTGCTGTGACAAACAGTGCCCACATCTCAAATACCAAATACATTCTGTTCACTATGCATGCAAACCAACTACAATTAATGCTGTGGAGTGATCTACTCAGTATAGTTACTGTGGGATGCAGGTCCTTGGGACTCCTGCCCCAAAGGGGACCTCCTTACTCATCCATGCTGGAGGAGAGCATGTGTGGAATTATGCACTGACTCTGCAGTCTTTTGCCCAGAAGTGATATAGTGTTAATCCCTCTTACATTTTACTTGCCAAAGCAAGTCACATGTCCAGAAAAAGTTGAAATAGAATGTCTGTGAACAGATCTAAATAACAGCCACAAGAGTTAACCATGAACCTGCTCATTTATAAACAAGTAAATTCTTCTCAAACTTTTGTGTTTTCACTACTGGCCTCAACAAATGATGTTGGGAACTCCTCTACCTCCCATCCCCCTATTCCTACCTGTACCCCAGTGGGAGACATGAGAACTCTGGGAATTTCTCTCAGCCTTTCTGAGGAAGTGAGAAACACCTCCTTTTCTTTCCTCTAGAAGCCTGGCCTTTCTACTCATTTAACTCATCATTTTAGGGAACGGCCAGCTTTTAAACACTGAGCCAAATGTAGGCAAGAGGTTTGGAAAACCCTTATTTTGAGAGATTCTATTTTTGTGATTAAGCCAGATAATTCTGATTTATGATGATCTAAAATTAATTTACATTCTTACACATATAACTGCAGATAATGCCAATGGAAGCCTCAAGTAAAACTTGGTTTAATTTGTATTCAGATTTTGTTGCATCTTTTGCTTTTCTCTAATTCCTTCTCTTTAGTTAGAAATAATCTTATTTTTATATGGAAGGGGATCAGAATATGACACTCCAAAATATACCACTTTGGCATAAGCATTATTTTTGAGCTGAAGGCAATTAAGAATCAACAGATGTAGGAATTTTCTGTCCTCCCCTTTTCTGCCTAAAGACAGGCCATAATTTCCCTTTGTGAATGTGTCCCCCTCTCCTGTACCAGGAATAGGAAAGCAGGTCTTATCAGCGAAGGTGGCGAGGCAGCACCAAGATGAGTCTGCATAAACAGACTTAACTAAAATAACTGTTTCCTTCCATTAGTTTTCCCCATAAATTTCCTAGTCTCTTTCCTATAATTTTTTCCTCAAAACCCAAACCCTTTTCTTTGTTAAAATGGTATATAAGCCCCAGAGTCTAATAGCTTCTTTGAGTTTCACTTCTCTGTGACCTTCTTACTACAATTTGTATACCTTTTTTCTTGTTAATCTGTCTATTGTCAGTTAAATTTGCAGGCCCCCAGTCACTGGACCTAAGAGGGTAGAGGAAACCTCCTTGACAATGTATATGTATGAATTATGACAGGAGTCTGGTGCCATCTGCAAGGTCAAGTACAGGTGGATATATCACATCATGGCTTAGCTGTTGTTTTCTCTTTTCTCCTGATGCAGGATAGCGTGAATCCCCCCCAAGTGGGGACTCGAGTCTTGTACTGAGAGAGTCCGTGAGGGTCCTTGACTGCGTGCTGGAAAGAATTCAAGTGCACACCAGAGTTAGTCTAAAGGAAAATTTATTAGAGATAGAATAACGTTCCACAGATAGAACGTGTTTCTCCTCTTGGATACAGAGAATGAGAGAGACCAAAAGGAAAGTATATTAGAGATAGAATAATGCTCCATAGACAGAGCATGGTCTCTTCTCAGAATAAGAGGGACCCCAAGTGTTCAAGGAATTCAGTTTAAATCTGCTGCTTTCCCCATGGGTTCCACTGTCAAAGGCATGGGAAGGTAGTCGTTGGTACTCTCAGCAGGAATCTTCCTGTAGGTTCTTCATTGTCTGGTTGTCTTGCTCTATGTCAGTCAGCCAGGTGCCCATGTCAGGCAGTACATGGCAGGCTCTGCATATAGCTTGGTTTTAATATTTAATTCTCATTCCTCTTCTCTATATCACTTCCTATGCCATATCCCCTCAAACATTTTTATACTAGTATTATTTATTTAAATGGAAATCAAAGAGAAGATGTTTTAAAAGAATAGGAAGAAGGAAACCTTAGAGGAGTTACAGAGAAGGGATGGATTCTTACTTTGCCTATTTGCTGGACAGGGTACTGGGGGAGCTGGTGGAGGAGTGACTAGGCACCAGATGGAGGTTTCAGTTCCTCAATTGACCCGTCTCGCCCCAGTCACTGCCCAGCTGTCCCCACAGGGATATACTCTAGGGATTGCCCTGCTTACTACAATAAGCAAAGCCAGTGTGGGTTGGACAAATCACACCCATTGGAAAAGCAGGGCTCACCAATTATCATGCTGATTTATCAGTTAGCAAAAGAAAGGGCTGTACAGTTAAAGAAGGTTAATGTCCCTCTGATTTTCAGCCTCCTGATTTAGTGGAAGCCACCTGATGGCTTGGTTTTGTTTTTGTGGAGACAAAGCAGAGGAGTTAACCACTCACCACCACAGAGGGGGAAACATGCCAGAGGAAGGTAGTTACTAGCCTCACAGATGGATTTGATTAGTGAAAGATGGAAAAAGACTTTGAGGCCAAGTTGTGAGTGTCTGAATAATCATCTTACTTTTCTGTTCTCTCTCCCAGTTCTGACCTCGCTTTTAACTTGGAAGGCTACATTTTTGTATTCCTGAATGATATTTTCACAGCAGCAAATGGAGTTTATACCAAACAGAAAATGGACCCAAAGGTATCAGATCTTCATTCCTACGGCTTTTAGGTTTTATAATATGAATTATAAATCACTAATTTCTTTTCAATGATCTTGTCTATATAGTTTATTACTCCTTGTCTCACAAAGTTTAGGGTGAAAATTAGATAGGAAGGACAAAGATGCCATTATTTTTAATGCAGAGTCAGAATATATAAAGGGATAATTTTGAAAGGCAAATTAAAATTAAAAGTTTTTTTTTTTAAATCATTATCATCAGGGTAGTCTGAGAGTAACTCCAGCTTGAGAGTCTAGAGATGTGGGTTCCATATAAAATTTTTTTGCTTACTGGTCATTGTGACTTTGAGCCATAACGTCTCCAAACCTCAGTTTTCTCATCTGTGGAATAGATCATTGGAATGGATAATTTATAAGGTCCTGTCCAACAGTAACTGCCTTTCACTGTTATGAGGGGATGGTGGGCAGATGAGCTTTTCTTCTGAGTTGCTGCCTATGTGTGGAGACTACCCAACCCACATCCCTACCCTAGCCCGTTCTGAAAAGCTCCCAAGGATGAGCCAGGCATAAGTTTCTTTGTTTCAAGTTCTTTATGTTGAGTAAAGGGTTCGCCCTGATTGACAGGCTTATTTCTGTGAGCTGTTTTTTTAACAGCATTGTTTTTTTTTTTTTTTTTTCCTTCACAGCCATTTGTTTTTTAATGGTGGTGGTTTTATAAAAACTGGTTTGAGACTCACAATATGTCACCCTTTATGGAAAGTGGAGAAGTGGTGTAGCGACTTCAATGAAAAGTAAATTTATGCAAGATTAGAAAATGAGATACCTGGTGTTTTAACCGTGCTGTTTTTTAATCGAAAGAGCAGATGTTTTCAAGGAGTTCTGTTTATATTAACATTTTTAATGATCTTCATTTTGTTCCAGATTTCCCATTTTGATTAGTATGCTTTAAAACAAAAATCAGAATGTTAGAGATGGATGAAACATCGGAGATCATCCATTGCCATCCATTTTATCTGTCATTTTTGTGTATAACAAACGTTTATTCTGAGATTACAGTATATTTGCAATGAAGCATTTTATGTCATAAATTTGCTGAAAATATTCCAATACAGAGTGGGTCAGAATGCATATTCTAACTCTGCATAAATACACAGTTTTATAAATGGCTCCAGGAAATCTGATAGTTCATGTTTCTTTGTTTTTGCAGGAGCTTGGGAAATATGGAGTGCTTTTTTACAATGCCAGCTTCATGATTATCCCAACCCTTATCCTTAGTATTTCCACTGGAGACCTTCGACAGGTGAGCTGATGACAATCATTACATTCTTACTTAGCAGTCTTTTCCAATTTTAATATTTAACCTTCGATACTCACTGAAATAAAAAATGTAAAGGTATCTAGGATTCTATGAAAACAAGATGTTCAATATTCTCAGTAATATCTTTGGCATTATTCTCTCATTGACATTTATCTTTAGACACATGAGAAGTAGCAGGAAATAGTCACAAGAACTCTGGACTGGAACTTTTTTGGAAAACAACAATAAAAATCTGAGTTTGAGTCTCACTACTCTTAGCTGATGTGGGAGCCTGAGCAAGCTACTTAACTTAGTCAAGGATTTCGATATTTTAAAACATGGATTTCTTTATTTATTACCTTGATTATGGACATATGCAAAGTAGAATAATTTAATGAACTGTCATGTACCCACCCAGCGTCAACACTTTTTGGCATTTTCCCAGTCATATTTCATCTCTCCCCTCTGCTCTCACTTTTTTTCCCCTGGAATAGTGTGAAGCAGATTTCAGACATCATGCCATTTTGCCTCTAAATATTCCAGCATCTACATTTGGATTGTGATGGTATTGTTCTTTTGGTCTGTGCCTTGCTCACTTAATGTTGTACACACCCATGAGGGTTGAATAAAATGGTAAATTGGTAAAACGACAGGAGGTCAGTCTCTCCGGAGGAGTGAATGTGCACCACATGAACCCATAGTGGCCATCTTGAAGTGTGCTGGCCCTGCCAGCCGCTACCTACTTCTTTAGAAAGTTGCCAGCCACACCACTTCTAGGAATTTTGCCTGTACCCTAACGAGATGTTTAAGTTCTTGTGAGCAGCAAGGGTGCTGGCAAAATCTTCAACCAGTGAGGCCTTCACTTACAGAACTAACCCTTGGCTGGCTGCATGGTAATCCGCTCGTTGCTAGACTAGGAGTGGGGTTCAGAGATGCCCTCTGCAGAAGCTGCTTTCCTGCCACAACAGTATTTCTGTATTTAACAATCAGCTTGGTTGTGTGGTGCACATTGATTGAGAGTTAAGTATCATCTGTAGCCCTTTTAGGGGGTTGAATGACGTTAGAAGGCTGTGGGCTCTTGGGTACTCATGGGGTGGATGTCAGGGTTGACTGTTCTTTCTCAAAGCTTTACTTTCTCACTTGTGCAGTTTCTCTTCCAGAAAGAGGGAAGAACAGAAAAGTTTAACAGCAGTATCCTGAAGGGTAAACACCATTGCCATATGTTTGTATTGAAAACCATCCAGAAACATCAGTTTGATAAAGGGCTCTCATTGTGTGAGCTGGGGCCTCACTGTTGATTTAGACTGTTGAAGGTAGAACAAGCACCCCACTCCTCTCTGGTGATAATGAACAGGGCAGGATACCTGAAAACACAATATTTACTTTTCAGCTACCAGCGATTGATTTTAAATCATTCAGTGTCAGTGACATTACATAAACAAAGTGAAATTATGAACCCTCAATGAAGTAGTCCTAGTGGCTTGTCTCATTTCATTATCATAGAAATGAGGTGGGTTTTTTTTAAGTCATTAGAATTTATTCCAAAATTCTGGTGTTTTATAACTGATTCAGATATTTCTAGGAATAGAAATTTAGAGATTCCTAGGAACTCTGTGAATACCTGATTGGAACTATAAGCATATTCCCCAAAGGAACATGTTACAAATGGCAGTGACCAGAAACTGAATTTTAGGAACTTTAGGAGTAAGTAGACCAGATATATCATGTTAATACTTTATAATATTGTTTCAATAGGAATATGTGTTCCCAGATCTAAATCATTGACTTGTAAATTTGTAGCATGATGCTTTCAGAAGTTGCCACCTGCCTATAATGAGTATCATGAAGAATTATTAAACTTCCTCATGTAATAAAAATAAAAGCTAATGTTTTTGAGGACTCATTCTGTTAGACATTAAAAGTGTTGTACATGAGCCATCTCATTGCATTCCCACAGCAACCCTCAGAGGAGAGGGTAGTGTTATTATCCCTATTTTACAGAAGGAATCAAGGGCACAGGGTTTAAATAACTTCCAAGGATGGTAAGTAGTTAATAGATCCAGGCAGTCTGGCTCTGGAAACAGATCCTCTGCTGTAGTCACATTTTTTTTTATTTGTATATGAAAAGTGATTATTTCCCTCACGTATGAAAAAACATAACCTATCACATATATCTTAGAAAGTACAAGAGGCCTAATGTACACTTTAATTTATTAAATCCTGGCATTCTAGATTATGCTCTAATTGTGGGTTGAGATGCTGGAATATCTCAATATTTAGCTTCTATCTAGTCTCGCTATTTGACCAGAATCCTATGATTTCAAACAGAAGTTCCTAAAGGTGCCTTAGAGCTCCAGCTTGATCACTATGCACTGAAGTTCCAGATAGATTAGAGTTAAGTGATTTATGTGAAAAATTATCATTAGAAAAGAACATATAACTTGTAAGGATGACCTTCTATAAAATGACAAATTACAGAAGTCATAAAGTTAAAAATTTGACTATATTTTAATGTAAAACTATTGTATTTTAAAAGATGCCAAAAGATACGAGACACTTACTGTCATCAGTAATAAAAAAAATTGTGTAGAAAAAATGATGAACTTTTTCACTATAACCATGGCTGCCTCCATCTTAAAATTGTGAATCAGATACAATAAAGAAGCAAAGTTCTGTACATAGGTGTTAGTCTGCAATATAAAATTGCATTTTACTTGCCAATTTTCGTTTGCTTGTGCTGGAAGTTGACCAATGAATTAGAGCCAAATGTTAACTTCCCCTGTCAGTGAAAGGAGCACCTCAATGAGTCAGTTTTCCTGGCTGACTGGAGAGGGTCAGAGGCTGTGTTAGGACTCAGTGTGTGACTCACTGCATTGTTTACTCCTGGACCTTGGACTTACACAGTCAGTAGGTCTGCTCACAACACCTTGACTCTGTATGATGAACAGATTGTTAAAAAATTAGGTCCTTGGAAAACACTCAGTGGATGAACTTCTTTTTTGAATCACTGAATCATTGAATCATAGGTCTAAAGTACATTTGTTTTTTAATTTTTTAAAATTTATTAGAAATTTTTTAATTTTCAATTACAGTTGACATGCAATATTGTGTTAGTCTCAGGTATACAACATAGTGATTAAACATTTATATCACTTATGAAGTGATCACCCAAGTCTAGTACCTACCTGACACCATATGTAGTTATCACAGTATGATTGACTACATTTCCTATGCTGTACTTTTACATCTCTGTGACTGTTTTTATAATTGGCAATTTGCCAAAGTACATTTAGTATATTGCAGTTGATGATTAACAATAAATAATAGGAATTTTTTTCTGATTAAGAAATCCATAAATGCAAAATCAAAAAGATTCATACTCCAACATATTTTTACCAACATTTTTACAGCAATTCTAAGTCTGAAGGGAGGAGTACTTTGTTATTATTCTTCATAAATTATTTTCTATGTTTTAAAATAAATATGCTGTTATTTTTAAAGACTCCACCTGCACAGGTTCATCATTATTAAAGAAATAAAATAAAACTAAAATCTGTCAAAATTTAGGGTGGCAAGGAATCCATATGTTTTTATAAAGATTATTCCATTGCTTTGAGTGGTTTATGTGGTGTCAGGAATATATAACTTTTATTTGCTATTTACATAAATACTTGCAGTTCTTTGATTAAATAAATGTTTTTCTACCCTTGGTTTAAAGTTTGGGGCATATGATTTTCTCCTAGTCCCAAAATTTTATTTGACCTTCAGACACAGGTTTTCCATAGTTTTTGTTTGGTTTTGATCTTTAGTCAGATGGTTTCTCTGCCTTTGATTGGTTTAGGGCTTGGCTGTATGTTAGAATTAAACTCATTATATATTTTTTCTTTCACAAGTAAGCATTTTAAAAAGAAGTTTTAAGATGGAAACTTTCAAACCTATGCAGAAGGAGAGAGAATAGTATAACAAACCCCCATGTACAATTATCAACATTTAGTATTTATCTTTTTGATGAGAGGTAGGCAAAATACTACTAATGAAACAATGACAATAAAGTGTAACAAGTCTGTACTGATCAGACAAGAGAATTCCATTTTAATTGCTTTAAAATTTTTGAATTATAAACTTAAGATTTAAATAATTTAAAACATATTAAGTTACTAAGTATTAAGTTACTAAGTATAAACAAAGTATTGCTTAATGGAAAGTGAGTAGAACTTATGCTTAATCATGTTATCAGCACATACTTATGTATAGTCTTGAGTCACTTTAAAATCATCTTTGGAGGCAGTAAGAGACAAATTATGAATAAAATACTCTATTGTCACCTATAATTTCAAGAGGATTAATTTTGTTTTTTCAGCTAGAGACTAAGAGCAGAAACTGAGTCAAACTTCTCTGTCAGCACTTCCACCGAATTTCTTTATGGCTTTGTAAATAGGAAATAGTAGTTTATTTGTTAATGATACTGCCTAAGCGTTTACAAATTCTTAAAAACAATTTATGAAAAAGTATTTTTAGTCTTGTCAACATTATGAATTTTATAATAAACTTTTTTCTAACATTATTTTATAAAAAGTAAGCTTAACTCTGATTTTATGAGTACAATTTTAGTTAAGATTTAATGATAGCCACAGAATAATAGCTATCACTTTGCTCTTGCTACCCGCAAGGTTCTAAACAATTTCATTAAATCCTCATATCTGTCTTTTGAGGATGCTCTTTTAAAAAACATTCTCATTTTGTAACACGAAAGTGAGGTTCAGGGAAGAAAAGTAATTGCCCAACGTCACACAACTGATACTACCTAGGATTTTTTAAACTGTATTTTCTGTTTGGGAAAGTGGTTCCTGTACTAAATAAAATGAGTAATTTGGTAAAACCAATAAATTTGAACCACAATATTAACTCTAACCATTGGTTTTCTTTCTTTTTGATAATAGGCTACTGAATTCAACCAGTGGAAGAATGTTCTATTTATCATACAGTTTCTTCTGTCCTGTTTTTTGGGGTAAGAAATGATACATAAGTACAAACTTTGGACTATGGTATCTCTTGACAAGTCAAATCAAAAAATATATATTTTGTCTACTCTGTCAGAATCCCTTTATTTGTGCTTCTCCAGTGTTCTCAAGAAAGTACCCCTGCAGCAAGGGGGCAGACAGGGACCCATGCTAAATGTTACATTCTATTCCAAAGTGATACTTTCTGTTGAATTCTAAAAGTTAGTTTGAAATGAAGTCAGCTGATATGCCAAATTCATTATTGTGTTGTTTTTGTCACAGTGTCCCAGGTTTTCCAAGATCCCTACCTTATTTAAATACGTGGGAATGACAACCATTTTTTGTAGTGCTGTACCTGCTATATTAAGGGAAATTTCTGATGAGAGATGATGAGGATGTTATGTTGTCTAATAATTTTAGGCTTTTGTTTTTAAAATTTTCCTTAGGTCTTTCTTCCTGTCAGAGGCCATGCAGCTTGTCTTTTCCCCTTACCCCCAAACTTGAAAATTCCTTTTCATGAATAGGTAATACATACAACTAGTAAATAATTCAAAAGCTGCAAAAAAATGCACAAGGAACACAAGCCATCCTCCTTCTTTGTTTTCTTCCTTCCTTCCTTCCTTCTCTCTTTTTTTCTCCCATTTTTTCTTTTTCCCTGTCCTACAGCACTGTCCTTTTCCATATAAAACGGTCTTTGAATGACTGTCTGAGGGAATTACTTATCAAAAGATTTTTCCTGTAGAGAAAGATGAATTTCCCCTCTTTTTTTAATCATGAATTTTAAATTATATCTAAATGAACCAAGACAACTTATGATCTCTGGTCAACACTCAGTTCTCAAACTGAACTTTAAGTGCTGTAATGTAGTCATATACAGTAAAATTATTTATGTATGTCTTCCAGTTCAGTAATTCTCTCTTTAGCTTTTTCTGAGTTAATGTTTAATATGTTGTTGTTTTTGATTTTAAATTAAAAATTTTATATTTTATTTGTAAAAGTTCCACAGTTTTTTTTCAAACTTATCTGCTTATTCGTCTTTTCTTTTTATGTCTTTACTGAAATATAATAGACCATTAGTTGCTTATATCTACATTGTATAATTCAATGAGTTTTTTTCATAGTTGGCATACAATAATATATCAGTTTCAGTTGTATAGCATAATGATCAGAGATCCACATAACTCACAAAGTGATCACTCCACTAAATCTAGTATCCCTCTTCCCCTTTACATATTTATTGCAACATTATTAACCATCTTCCCCATGCTCCACTCTACATCTCCATGTTTATTCTGCACCTATACATTTGTACCTCTTAATCCCTTTGCCTTTTATTTTGTCCCCTCAATTCCCCTCCCATCCAGTATTCATCTAAATATTCTCTGTATCTATGAGTTTATTTCCACTTTCGTTGTTGTTGTTGATTTTGTTCTTTAGATTCCACATGTAAGTGAAATCATGCGATATTTGTCTTTCTCTATCTGACCCATTTCATTTAAAACGATACCCTCTAGGTACATCAAGGCAATATCTTTTTACATTCCCTTCCTTTTAGTCCATGTGTGTCTTTTAATCTGAAGTGAGTCTCTTGTAGGCAGCATATGTAGGGGTCTTGTTTTCTTATCCATTCAGCCACTCTATCTTTTGGTTGGAGCACTTAATTCTTTTCCATTTGAAGTACTTGCTGACAGGGATGTAGTTATTACTATTCTTTATTCCTGTTTTTGATATATGTTTTTTCTTCTTAAAGAATTTCCTCCAACATTTCCTGTAATAACTGGCTTGGTGGTGATAAATTCCTTTAGCTTATTTTTGTCTGTGAAGCTCTTTATCTGTCCTTCAACTCTAAATGATAGCTTTGCTGGATAAAGTATTCTTGGTTGTAGATCCTGGGTCTTCATCACGTTAACTATTTTGTGCCAAGTCCTTCTGTTCTGCATAATTTCTTTTGAGAAATCAACTGCCAGTCTTATGGGTGCTCCCTTATAGGTAACTAACTATTTTTCTCTTGCTGCTTTTAAGATTCTCTCTTTGCATTTAACCTTTGGTATTTTAATTACGATGTGTCTTGGTACTGGCCTCTTTGGGTTCCTGGTTTTTGGGACTCTCTGAACTTCCTGGGGTTTTATGTCTATTTCCTTCACCAAGAGAGGGAAATTATCCATCATTATTTCTTCAAACAGCTGTTCAACATCTTGTTTTCCTTCAGGTATGCCTATCAGATGGATATTTTAACCTTTAATAGTATCCCATATGCTCTTTAAATTATTTTTATAATCTTGGCATCTTATCTCTTGCCATTCTGTTTGCGTGTCCTTGGCTTTCCTGTCCTCTAGATAGAGCATTTTATTCTTTTCTTTGTTCACTTTGTTTATTCCTTTGTTTATTCCATTTAATATGCTTCTCATCTCAGATATGTTCTTCATTTCAGATTGGTTCCCTTTTAGAATTTCCATTTTCATTTTTATGTTTTTTATCTCTTTGTTGAAGTTCTCACCAAATTTATCTACACTTCCCAAAAGTTCATTGAGCATCTTTATAACCAGTGTTTTGAACTCTGCATCTATTAGATTATTTGACTCCATTATATCTGGATCTCTGTTCTTTTCTCTCATATGGTTTCTGCTTCTTTGTCCTCTCATTTTGGCTGCATTTCTGTGTCTGTTTCTATGTACTAAGCAAAGCTCTTAAGTCTCCCGATCTTATTAGTGTGGATTTGTGAAGTAGATATCCAGTGGCACAGTCCTGAGAGGGGTTCAGCTGCAGGCCAAACTTAGCTGAAGCCTCTACCCCTCTGGGGCCATCTGTTAAGCAAGCAATCCACAGATGCTGTGCCTATAGTTGCCTCAAAAGTCCACACCAGAAACTGAGGCCAGCTGCCTCCAGTGTGAGTGTAGGCTCTGCTCAGCAAAGAGCACGTGACTTGCTGAGGATTTACCTGGGTGTGGCTTGGGTGGGGCTGCCAGTTGCGGGAGGCAGAATCCTCTGGGCAGAGCAACCTCTGTTATCCAGTTTTTTATCCAGTTCTCTTGATAGGAGTTCTTAATATATTATTTTATCAGTAGTCACTTTGCAAATGAAAATGTCCTAAAAACATAGTAATTACAATTAAGTCAGTCTCAGCTATGGTGGTGCTGTGTCCCTGTCCTGGAAGTGGGGAGGGCTCAACAGAGGAACAGTGGATACCGCTGACACTTCTGTATAGAGCGAGTCTTGCCTCAGCCCTCACTCTGACAACTCAGTGTCCCCCTGCAAGTCTCTGGTGCCCCCTCTGCAGCTGAACTGGCACTGGTCCTCAGAACGAGCAGGTCCATCACCTCAGAAGTCTGCTAATGGGCACGGCCCCTTTAAGAGGCATCTGCAGCTGCTGTAGTCTCCGTCCCACTAAGCCACTGGGGAAGTAGGCAGCCTCGCATCCTTGTCCTGTCCTGCCTTCTACTGTTGCAGGGTGATTTCTTAGATTTCTCTCTAGTTGTATGGATTGTTTATCTCGATCCCAGGTGGTTTTTCCTTGATGTTTCCTCTTTGTTTCTGTCACAACTTTGATTTGGTCTCCAGAGGGATGAACAGAGCTTCTATCATCTATGCCATTTTTTCCCAACTATCTACTTATTCTTAACATTCTTTCATTGGTGATCTTTGTGACTGTATCTTTTATTTCTTTAAATGTTACATGCATAACTATTCTATATTCTGTACCTGATGATTCCAATATCTGCAGTTCTCTGCAGTTCTTGAGAATCTAAATTTGTACTTTGTTGATTAAATATGTTGTTCATGACTGTCATTATTGTTCGCTTTTTTGTGTACTTGGTGACCTGTGATTGCAAGCATATTGTTTAATCTTAATCAGTCCTGTGGGCTGAAATTTGGAATATGAGAATCTTTCCTACGGGAGAAATTGATTTTGCTCCAGCTGGTAGCCAGTTGTTGCCCTTGACCTGGACCACTTCAAACCTTTTTGAGACCTGGATTCAGTGGGCTACTGTGGTCCTCCCCACCTGGAATTTGGCCCAAAGCTCAGTTTCCAAACAGTGCCATTCTGCTATGGCTTCTGCCTTGAGGCAGCCCGATCCTGCTGTGTCCGCTGCTCTGATTCTTGCTTGGCCCTAATTCCTTACTACTCATATCCAGTTTCCCCTCTTCTAAAAGGGCAATTTTGGGCAACCTCTTGTGCCTCTTTCAAGACCAATAATCTCTCGAATAATATGCCCTTTCTAGGCACTGGTTATTCTGCAACAGGAGAGAGTATACTAAGTACTCAAAGTACTTAGGTAGCCATTGTTGGGTGTGTAAGTTTAGTAAGAGATTTGCCATTTTCCCAGTTATTAACTGAGAACAGTTAACTTTGAAAAAAATATCTACTAAACTGTGTTTGTGAGTTACTGTTTGTCAAACCATCTTTTTCTTCCTTTAAAAAAAAGTTCAACTCATATTACACAAACTCAGAGCTATACCTTTCCCTGCCTAAGCCCATATTCACCTGTGAACATGAGCCAAGTATCAAACCTGTTATTATAAACTTGAGGAGACACTGTTTTTGTTTTCTTTTTTCTTTTACTTTACCAGTTAACCATTCAATGCAGGAAATCAAGAAGTAAACCCTCTGATGTCAGCTGTCCTAGTGAGCAATGTCGTGGGCAGCACTTGTATGTGAACTGTTACTCTCTGGGGCTTGCCTATGAAAAGCTTGACCTCATCTGTGTACAAATCCATACATTTTTTTCTGTTTAATAATGTGCATCTTAGAAGACAAATTTTCTTTTGATAGGAGTTCTTAATATATTATTTTATCAGTAGTCGCTTTGCAAATGAAAATGTCCTAAAAGCATAGTAATTGTAATTAAGTCACTAAAAATGCTGAAAGCATTACCATTTTAAATAAAGAGCACTTAGATAGGTGCTAGACACATAGAAAATGCTCAATAAGTATTGAGTATTATCATTGTTGCTATCGTTAATATTTATATTTCTTGAGGTCAGTTTGGCTGTGCTCTTTCTACCCCAGACATACTTGGTTCTGCCAATAGCCATGGCTTCAACAGTTTTCTTCTATTATGTATACTTTAAAAATGTATGTTAAAAGCCAATGGAATGGTGAAAAAAGAGACTTTTAATTTTTTTTTTGAGTTTTGGTGAAGGACTCAGCTTTAAGAAATGCTATTTGTAATCAGGAGTTCGTAAATAAAGCATATGATGGAGTGAAATTTTGTTAGGAAGATAAACTGAATTGTGGGAGTTAAGATAATTTAATGCAGGCAAAGGTAAAATGTAGACAGGAATTTAAGTTGACCACCTGGATTTTAAAAAGCTAGCTCTGTAGGTCTTTTTAATCTTGCTGAGAATTGACAGGTTCTGGTTAATTCATACCAGCGGCTGGCACCAACCTCCAGGCCCCGGAGATGATTATCCTAGGCTGTTTCTGGCCGAGTAGCAGGCCCTCTAATCCCACTGAAGCAGTAATATAGTTCTTAATAAAAACATAAAAGTATCAAATTTCCCTACTCACAGGATAAAAAAAAATGTTCTATTCTTTGAGCTTTCACTGATACTGCTGAGATGTCGCATACATGAGAAAGGAGGATTCTGTGGATTGCTGGGCACAGGAACAGCAGAACTGTTAAAGACGCCAGATGTTCCTGTAATTTCCTAGCAAACCAAGCCTTAGTATAAAATTGATGCTCTAGTAAGGTTGACCATATTTATCCCATGACTTTGGCATCCTTGCACACCACTGAGGCCTGGGGTTAGAGTGAGTTCCTACCAGAGATGGGCAAGATGAGAATTCTTAAAATTCTTTGAAACCTGAAATTATAAGAGAGTAAGGTGCTGGGTACTGTGTGGTTGGTGGAAGGAGTGTAAAAGTGGCCTTTTATTATTTGGCTTTCTGTATATGTTTGTGCATGGAAAGGTAACCAAGAACAGGTTGTAAATGAGGTTATTTGCGTTCTGATTGTGACTGCCAAGAGCGTGCAGACATGCCTGGGGAAATCAGGTAAATTTTGTGTGTCATTTTCAGAAATAAGAAGAAACCTTTGAGGAGGGTTTCTGGTCCAGGGGCATTCACATGGGCACCTCTACCCCTTGAGCTCTATAAGCCAAAACATGTAACTGACATCTGCTATCTGAACAAATATGTATCACATGTATGTGGTATTAATTTTCAAATGTATCAGATGATATATAATTTAAAATCTGCAGAGTGGCAAAAAGCAACCGCACATTTGCAGTACTTTTCAATATATTCGCATTTTATTAATCCACAGATGCTAAAATCAAAACTGTCATGTGAAGGTTGATATTTTTAGTATTAAAAGCAGTGTGGTTTTCTTTGTACTGAGTTAATAGAGAAACTTGGTTTTCGCCAAAGGACTGCATAGGTACTTATTTGCATATAGAAATACATTATGTTTTTAGAAAAAAAGTTTAATTCTACTTTAATCTTAGTGATTTTATGGTCACCCTCTTTGGGGATACCTAGTGGTTATACTAAGAAGTGCAGCCTTTCTGTCTAGACTGTTACCTAGGTAACAAACAGATGTCTAGACTTCTTGTTTAGTCATCTGCTTGTTACTGAGGACTGCTGCTAATTCAGACTTCCCTAGGACTCGCATCTGGTGGATGAGTATCCTAGTTGCCCACACGCATGGTAGATGGATATGTGATCTTAAATGCAAGGTATCTGCAAATTCTGAATGCAAACTAAGGTGTTTTTTACTAAAACGTAGGATAAAATGTCTCATGATTAGAACCCTGGACTAGGATTTTTTACGCAAAAATAAAAAACATCCATGATTGTCTTAGGTTTAGGGCTCTACTCCAGGTTAGGAAGCCTGCTGAAAGCTTTTTCGTGTCCCTAAATTGGGTTAGTCCTCTCCCCTGAGCAGTAGTCACTATTATTGTAGTATACTCTGAGCTCCAATGGGGTTGATGCTATGGGTAATGTACCCAGGCCCAACAAAGCTGGCACTCAGTAATAGCACGCTGAGTTTTTTAATCTTTTTATTTTATGCACTAGTAGGATTATTTATAGTTCCTTGGGGCTATAAATTAATGTTGAATTTATTAAAATTGTAAAAATTAAAAAAACTTAAATTTTTGTAAGTCCTGATCTATAAATACTGTTGCTCTATTTATAGAGCTAGTAATTTTTGTATAAACATGAGAATGTTTACTTTCATTATTTGATTAATGGTTTGTTAACTCAAGTTTAATCGATTAAAGTCTCCTAAACAATTTACTGTAAATTAGTCCCATTTACAATCTAGTGAATTAAAAAAAAATTAAACATTTTAAACTGCATTTACAAATGTGATTTACATGATTTTTCCCCCCAGTAATTCCAAGCCCTAATGAGGCCCTAACAAAGCTAATGAGCCAGGTTGCTTTACACACTTAAGCAACTCTTTGAAATCTAATAAACCAAACTTGGAAATGTGGCAAATTAGCTTCTTTTAAACATTCAAGTACTGTGTACCACCTTACTCACATTCTCTTACTCCTTTCAGATGAAAATTGCAAGTCTAATACCAATTGCACATTTCAAATTAAAACCACAAAGACCGACATGTTGGGTTCTCCAGCTTATCAAATTGTTGTAATTACCTTAATAACAAAGACATATTATTCAGAAGACTATGAAATTTATGATTGTAATTGAGTTTATTCCTCAACTTCAGGGTAAAGCTCAATGTATTTTATCTCTACTTTTTTTCTTTACCATTCACAGTAATAAACACACTCAGACCAAAAGTGGTAACTGTCTTGATTTATGATTCTGATTCTGTCACTAACTATGTGAGATTTGGGCCTAGACCACAGACTGAGTGCTAAATTGTTGCAGGGTTTGTCTACCGAAGGCCAGGTGCACAGGCTGAGCCCTTTCTTGGAGTCTGGTACCCTCTGCTCTGTCAGTGGGACATCCAAGCTCCTGCCTTCTAACTAGGATCTAGCTTTAAAATCCAGCACATCTTATGCTCTCTCTCTATTTTTCCAGTTTCATTCTCAACCAGTTTTGAGTATTATCTCTTTCAAAATTTAATCACCTGATTTAGGTGGATGGCATTTTGCTCCACACTTAGGTTGAAGCTGATTTTCTTCATTTCTCCTTTCTTTTTTAATAATAACTTTTTTTCAGTTATAGTCGACATACAATACTATACTTGCTTCAGGTGTACAACGTAGTGATTAAACATCTATATAACTAAAAAAGTGATACCTTAATAAATCTAGTGCCTCTCTGACACCATGCATAGTTATTACAATATTATTGGCTATATTCCTTATGCTGTACTTTCTATCTCTATGACTGTTTTGTAACTACCAATTTGTATTTCTTAATCTCCTCCCTCTTTTTTACCAACTCCCCCAACTCCCTCCCATCTGGTAACCCTCAAAATGTTCTCTGTATCTATGAGTTTGTTTCTGTTTGTTTACTTCTGTTTGTTTATTTATTTTGTTCTTTAGATTCTACATATATGTGCAGTCATATGACATTTGTCTTCCTCTATTTGATTTACTCCACTCAGCACAGTACCCTCTACGTATTATCTGGTTATCATGATATATCTTTTTCCATCTCCTTACATTTAGTCTATGAGTGTCTTTTAATCTGAAGTGAGTCTCTTGTAGGCAGTGTATATAAGGGTCTTGTTTTCTATCCATTCAGCCACCTTCTCTTTTCACTGGAGCATTTAATTCTTTTTCAGTTGAAGAACTTGTTGATAGATATGTAGTTATTGCCATTTTTTATTTAGACTTTTGATATATATATATTTTTTCTTCTAAAAGAAATCCCTCCAGCATTTCTTGTAATATTTTGGTTTGGTGGTGATGATCTCCTTTAACTTTTTCTTGTCTGGGAAGATCTTTATCTGTCCTTCGATGCTAAATGATAACTTTGCTGGGTAAAGCAATCTTGATTGTAGGTCCTGGGTTTTCTTTAAATATTTTGTTCCAAGCCCTTCTGGCCTATAATGTTTCCATTGGAAATAGGCTGACAGTCTTATGGGTGTTTCTTTGTATGTAACTAACTAACTGCTTTTCTCTTGCTGCCTTTAAGATTCTCTCTTTGAATTTAACCTTTAGCATTTTAATTATGATATGTCTTGGTGTGCGCCTTTTTGGCTTCATCTTATTTGGGACTCTGTGCTTGTCCTGGGTTTGTCTGTCTATTTCCTTCACCAGGGTAGGGAAGTTTTTTGTCATTATTTCTTCAAATAGGTTTTCAGTTCCTTGCTCTCTCTCTTTTCCTTCTGGTACCCCTATGAAGTTATGCTTGGTGTTGTCCCAGAGGCTTCTTAAACTATCTTCATTCTTTTGGAATTTTTTTTTGTTGCTGTTCTGATTGGGTATCCTCTGCTACTCCATCCGCTATGTCTCTATTTGATCCTATATTTCATCCACTCTGTTGATTACCTCTAATATACTCTTCATCTCAGATATTGTATTCTTCATTTCTATCTATGTTTTCTATCTCCATTTTTATGTTTTTTATCTCTTTGTTAAAGTTCTCACTGAGTTCATCTATTCTTCCCCTAAGTTACTTGAGCATCCTTATAACTAGTGTTTTGAACTCTGCATCTGGTATATTGCTTGTCTCCATTTTGGTGAATTATTTTTCTGAAGCTTTGTTCTGTTCTTTCATATGGGACATGCTTCTTTGTCTCCCCTTTTGGCTGCCTCCTTGTGTCTGTTTCTATGTATGAGGTAGGGCTCCTAAGTCTCCAGGTCTTAGTAGAGTGGCCTTATGTAGTAGGTGTCCTGTGGGGCTCAGTGGCACAGTCTTCCCTGGTCACTTGAGCAAGGTGCTTGAGGTGTGTCCCTTGTGTGAGTTGAATGTGCCCTCCTGATGTAGTTAAGCCTTGGTTTTTGATTGCACTTCAGTGGGAGGGATTGACCCTTGGGCTGATTAGTTGTTAGGATTGGCCAGTGAAGGACTGACCCTATAGAGCAGGATTTACTTTAGCAGAGCCCAATACCTCAGTGCCCCCCTTTGTGTCCTGAGCACCCCTTACACAGCTGCCTTGGAGCTGGAGCTCAGAGTAAGCAAGTCCATTAGTGAGTAATGCTGGGCATGGGTCCTTTAAGAGGAAAGTCTCTACTTCCCGTAGCCCTCCATCTCACTCAGCTGCACTTCCACTGGTTTTGCAGCCAGAGGTCATGGGGGACTTCTCTTCCCAGCACTGGAATCCTGTGCTGGGGAGCCCAGTGTGCGGCCAGGACCCATTGGGACCCCATGTTCCTCAGGTGGGGTAGGAAACTCTGCAGCCAAGATAGCCCTCTTGATTCTTGATTGCCACTTGCGGTTGCGGGACCAGGCTGTTTTCTTCTCCACCACCCCCCCATTATTTTGAGGTGACCTGTTATTTGAGGTGACCCAGTTGTAGGGCTTCTTTCCAGACAGACCTCTGGTGATTCCATGTGCTGGTTGCCTTGTAGGTTTGTTATAATTTTGATGTGGTTGCTAGAGGAGGCATGTATAGCCTCTATCTTCTACACCTTCTTGAGTCTTCTAATTTTCTTTACTTCTTGATCGAAATGAATGTATTTCTTTACCTTTGATTGTATTTTATATTCTTTTCCTGGGTATGCATATTTTCTTGTCTGGTGCTTGGTCAATTCTATAGTCATTTTATTGACAAGTAAGTGTCAAAATGCTGATCAGTGTTGAATGCCTGTTGAATTGACTTTGGTAACAGGGTTCAAGAGTATTAGTGATGTAGGGAATCCATTCATTTCAGTCTTCTTTGTCCAAAGCCAGCAATTGCTCAGCTGATTTTCTTTTCTAACACCAGGGGTTCTCAGCATTGACTGTACATTAGAATCATCAGTGGAGGTTTGGTACTGCACATGGTTGGGGCCTCACCTCAAACCAGTTGAATGAGAACCTCTGCCATACAGTGTGTGTTAAAAGTGCACCAGGTGATTCTCATGTACAGAGAGGATTACAAACCCGTGTTGTAACATTATTGTTAAACAAAAGTTTTCAGATCATTTAAAAAATCTCATTGTCCTTACTCCATTTTTGAGGAAATATGGATGGGAAAGGGACAGACAAAATGAAAAGAACACCTGAGGTAGAAAGTTTGGCGAATGCCTGACTGGACCATTTTCCTGTAAAAAGTCGGAGTTAGAAAGGAGATTTATAACATATAGGTTATAAAATCTTTGTTTTTCTTTTTTATTTGTTTAAAGTACTTGTGTGTGGATCACTCTTAAGTTTTCTTAAAAATTTGTTATCAGCACCATAAGGCATGCACTCAAGTGTTTGCTTCCTCACCCAGATTTCTGTTGATGTACTCCACGGTGCTGTGCAGCTATTACAACTCAGCCCTGACGACAGCGGTGGTTGGAGCCATCAAGGTAAGCAAGTGAAGCCTTGGGATGTACAATCGAATTGTGGACTTGACTGTGAATCCAATCAGAGTTTGATTTTATTGTTATCAGTGGTAGTAAGCATGGAGGCTTGTGGCATTTTCAGCTGCACCTGGGTGATCCCTTTTTGCATTTTCTAATCTCCTAATCCATACAACAGAGGGAGGACTAGCTAATTTAAAAAGGAGAGACAAATTATGACTTTTAAATTGGGGGTGGTGGGAGGGGATAGTCTGGGAACATAAGGTAAAAAAGCTAAAATAAATTCCAAATTTCTGCACTCACCAAGATACTTTGTGATCTACTATTTGGTTTTCTGGGAGAATCTGCCAACTAAGAAAGAGAATGCTTGTGAAGAACTGTTTTAATCCAAGTAAATGCTCAATTATAAAGCAATAAACTCATTGATTGGTGTGTGGGTATTTGTGTGTGTGTGTGTGTGTGTGCGCTTGCACATTTAAGTATACACAAGTGAATGGAAGGGTAGGGGTGTTCTGAGTTCTCTTCTACAGCTGCTTTTTCTATTCACATGAACTCTTGGAATGAGTGAGAAAAACTGCATGCTTCCACAGTAAGCTTATCTGTTGGCTGCCCACAGGCCTCCTAGAATACACTGGACAGAGTACTGCTTAGATTTTTTTAGATGTCTCTAATCTGTTCAAGTTTAGGATTAATATGATTAAAATTCACTACCCAATGTTGGTAAAGAGATGGGATGGAAGGCTGATTTTAGTCCAACTCTTACATCTTTTTCTTATGTATGAATTGGAAGGGGGCACGAGTAATGCAATTTTCTATGATTATCGTGTCATAGTTTACTTCCTTTCTTACAAAGCCTATGTAATAGTTTTTTATTTATTCATTCAACATCTTGTGAACACTTAGTAGGTACAAGACTGTGCAAAGTAACTAAAATATTTAGTTTCAGATTTCACCATATACATGTATTTTCCCCCTAAATCCTTTACTTTTAAAATGACTAATCCTCTCTCTTTTTCTGTAGAATGTATCCATTGCCTACATTGGGATGTTAGTTGGTGGAGACTACATTTTCTCTCTTTTAAACTTTGTGGGGTTAAATATTTGGTAAGTGGAATTTTTAAATGAATTCATTTTAGCGAAGTATGAATTTTTAAAAGTCTGATTAAGTGAAAGAGCAGGTGTTTTGACATTACAGTTTCTAAGATAATTTTACTTAAATCATTCAGTTCATGCATTTTTATGACATATTCCCTTATGTAGATCATGGGGATGAAAGTAATGAAAATTCAAGAGGCTAAGATATGAACCTAATTCATGTGTCCTCCTCACAGAAAAGTCCCTTAAGTTATGTCTTCTTTTTGTGAAGGGGACCTCATTAAACTTGTGCTCCATCAAAGCACCGTACACTAAGGATATTGAGAGGAATGACTAAGATACTTTTAAAAAGCATTTTGAGGTCCCAGACGTGGGGCATATAGTTTATTCAGCGATAACCAAATGTTTATTTTCTCTCCAAGTTTCTATATTAGAGTTGCTCTACTCTTTTTTTCTGCCCCTAAAGATTTGCAAAATAAGAGGGGTAATTCTCACAAAGTAATCCACAAACTTGAGGAGAAAACAGAGGACTCAGTAATTCCCTTCAAATTAAGCTGACTGCTTATAAAGATGGCTGCAACTGCTGAAGGTACCACGTATGGGATTTCTTTATTTTCACTCTTTTTTTTCCTCTCCTTTCAGCATGGCAGGGGGCTTGAGATACTCCTTTTTAACTCTAAGCAGCCAGTTAAAACCTAAGCAACCCATGGACGAAGAAAACATCCCTTCAGATTTGAAGAGTTAGACTCTGGGGCAGAAGTGCAGACTGACTTGCAGTCTGGGGATTAGGGAGGATGTTCTCAGATGGAGGAATGTGAAGCTGGACTTTTGGGACGTAGGCCACCCCCTGATTAAAGCATGAACAGGAGTCTCTGCACCATGGAAAGAAAATCTACCTCACAAGCCACTGCACAATGAGCCATTATCGACCTTAAAATGTGTCCAGGCAAAGCCTTACCAGCCAAAAGCATCTTCTCAAAATTAGCCACTGGTTGAAGGGATTGTTTCTGGAGGTCTTGCGTGGTCATTTGCTCCTCCACACGTCTGTATTGTGTTCACTGGTACCGTGTATGCTTCAGAGGAGGTACAAGATCAGTGCTATGAGGGTAATTATTTTCTTATTAGCACCTTCGCCTTAATTTCAAAGAGCTCAGCCAAAGCAAAGTGCCAGTGAGAACATATTTTTCCAGTTTAAACAGACATGTCTTTATTTTCATAAAACTAGCCTATTAACTGCCAGTAGTTACCTATTAGCTTTGATTTGATCTTATATGTTGGTATCTTTTCTCAATCACCAAAGTAAAATAAAAAATACTTTATACACCTGCCTTCTATTCTAATATTATTGTAGACAGGTGGAAAAGCATTATGTCAGTTTTTCACTTTGCCGTGAAGGGTGATGATATTCCTTTTAAGGTTTGTGTTGGGGAAAATTGCAGCATAACTCTGTGGAATATACAAGACTCAGTATGCCCTGTCAGCATTTAAGTAGGTCATCTTTCTCTTCTCTTCTCCTTCCAGGCTTATTCAGGGGGCTATGAAATTCAGATCATGTGGACTGTAGCCAAAGGTGTAGTTCCTCCTGCCTGACCTTCTAGACCCATGGTGTCGGGGAAGGAGCCCGAGTGGATGAGAGTTATTATTACTCTCTCCATCAGGAAGTAGGCAGTCCCCATCGGGGTTGTGGTGCAGGGCAGGGCCCCAGTTTGGGAGACAGGAGCCCTTCCTTCTAGTCTTATCAGCACTGCTAACCCACCAAGACCTTCACAGGTCACCTTGCCTGTGGCTTCCATTATTTGAACCTATAAAATTGAACTAGATCTTCAAATACCTGCCAGCTCTAACTTTCTAAATTTATAGAAGCTGAGCCAGATGTGGGCAGGGAAGCAAATGAAGGAGTGATTGTGTTATTTCAATTTACTTAATTAAAAAAAAATTTATTGTAAAATATGCATAAAATTTACCACCTTAAACATTTCTACGTGTACAGTTCACTAGTGTTAAATACATTCACACTGTTGTGTAATCAAGTTCTTAAACTTTTTCATCCTGCAAAACTGAAATTCTATATCCATTAAAGAATAACTCTTCCCACTACCCCTGGCAACCACCATTCTGCTTTCTGTCTCTACAAATTTTGACTATTCTGGATATTTCATATATATGAAATCACACAGTATTTGTCTTTATGTGGCTGGCTTATTTCACTTAGGATAATGTTCTCAAGGTTCACCCATGTTGTAGCATGTGTCAGAGTTTTCTCCATTAAGGCTGAATAATACACCATCATATGGATATACCACATTTTGTTTATCAATTCAGTGGACATCCTGCCCATGGACATTTGGGTTGCTTCCACTTCTTGGCTACTTGTGAATAATGCTATGAACATGGGCTTACAACTGTGTCTCTGAGACTCTGCTTTCAATTCCTTTTGAATATTAACATAAAACTGGTTTCCTCTATATACAGAGCACTTCTGACACCAAATGTGTGGGATCCTTTTCCCATTAAGCAGTTCTCCAACTCTCTAGACACCAACTGGGTGTCCTACAATTTAATTCTGACATTACCCATAGTGGACCCCACAGATTAAGGGCTCAATCCCCCAAGATTGCCCCCCACTTCAGATGCCAATCCCAAGTTTCAGGTTGTGACTGGTGCTTCTGACCAACTAGCCATAAATCAGGGGTTTCCCCTTCCTTGGGTTCAGTAATTTGCTAGAATAGCTCACAGAAATCAGGAAAGTACTTCACTTTCTATTACCAGTTTATTATAAAGTTTATTATCAGTTTATTATTATTATTATAACTCAGGAACAACCAAAGAGAAGAGATGCGTAGGACAAGGTATGTGGGAAATGGTTTGGAGCTTCCATGCCCTCTAGCTGTGTCGATCTCCCAGCCCATCAATATGTTCACCGACTTGGAAGCTCTCCAAAACCCATTGTTTAGGTTTCGTTACTCTTTTCCACAGTAACACGTGGACCATAGCCACACCATCTCACATTCCCAGCCATTTTACATTCCTTGTACAACATGTACAACAGTGCACAAGGTTTCCAGTTTTTCCACATTTTAACGTGTTATTTTCTGTTTTCTTTTGTAGTAGCCATCCTAATGGCTGTGAGGTGATATCTCATTATAGTTTTGATTTGCATTTCACTAATGACTAGTGATGTTGAGCATCTTTTCATGTGCTTTTTGGCCATTTGTATGTCTTCTAGAGAAATGTCAATCAAGTCCTTTGCATATTTTTGTATATGTGCTGCCAAAGCAAGCAACCTTTGCCTATTTTTGAATTGGGTTGTTTGGTTTTGTTGTTGTCGTTGAGTTGTAGGAGTTCTTTATTGTTTTAGTTTACTTTTTACTTTTAAAAGGTTTCTGGAGTGTGATCTTGGAACTCCCAAGCTGTGTAACCACTATCTCTTGCTTTATCAACATCATTTCTGAAACCCAGAGACCAAAAATGCTATTTGAAAAATGTAAACATTAACTCTTCGTTTTTTCAGTGACAAAACAAAAACAAGCGGTTGCTTTCTTCCAAAAATGTTTTTTCTAATTTTTATTTTTAAAATTCTTAAAGATGCTTTTGTATTTTGCTAAAGTTTTAATATGGTCGATCCTGTTTTCATGGCTAGGGTGCTTGGGGTTGGGGGTTCTTATTTAAATTTTTTTTCTTTTGCAATCACCCCAATACCTTTCTTTACCATTTCTTGAATGTGGAAAGACTTCGCCTGCTTCCATCTGTGGCCAGCAGAGGACACCCTAAGAGTGGCCCAACAGCTCTTGTAGCTGAGTTGAAACTTGCAGTTAGTTTCTGCTGTACCTCTATAGAACCAGATTCCTGATGTGTGAGCCTGACGGGAGCTCCAATCTAGCTTTTGAATTAAGTTTAGCTGAAGATGTTGGATGTGGAGAGGTGGTACAAAACTGATCAATGAGCTCCAAAGAGGAGGATGAAGAAATGTAGCCCAATGCCCCAAGTCTCCAGATTTCTTTTTTCTTACTGATAAAATCATAAAATGCACTCTGGATGGAAAAAGAAAATTAGTTTAATATCCTTGATATTTTGCTTACTTCTGGCTGTTGTACTACCAATAACAATGAATCATTTGTTAACTTGGATTTTTGTCCTGTTTTAATATTTTTTCTACATATTAAGTATATCTCAAGTACAGGGGCACAGGAGTTTTGTGAAAGTTGTGTTTGTTTAAAGAATAAAACCTAGTTAGAGACTAAGTTTATAGAAATTATACAATAATATGTAGTATATGTAACTACATATTATGTTTTTTCATTATCTGTATTTTATTTATATTCATTTTCTGTGCCCTCAGGAAAATGACAAAGGTACATATGTCAATCATTTCTGAGTCCTTAGTTGCTTTTCTCCTTTTGCATGATTATTTCAACTTTTAAGTCATTTCAACTCAAACTCTTGAGTCATTTTTGTGTTCCATGAATGGATACGTATATTTGTGCGGCAACTTGCCAAGGGTCAGCAGCTTAGCCGACCAGTAGCTGCTACTCCCAGGTAGTTTTTGGAGAACCAAGGGCACCCAACAGCTCAGAATCTCCACATTTCCTTTCGGTCATCGGACACTGAAACACCTAGAAGAAGACAGCATGCCCTTTAGGGTGAACCCAGATGTAGTCCCCAAGCCTGGGGACTTCCAGGATCAGGAAACACCATCTGTGCCTTCCAACTCTCACCTACACCCAGGCTGAAGTTTCCCACCATGAGCCTAAGAGCCTTTCTCCACAGTGTGTGCTGCCTGGACGGGAGCCTCAGCATTCCCTGGGGGCTTGTTAGAAATGCAGCTATCAGGATGCACACACTGAATGAGAATCTGCATTTTATCCCAGGTGATTGAGAAGCGCTACCCTAGGCTATTAGTCCAGATTTACTTTTAGTACCAGGGGTTCTTAACTTGGATTCACAGAATTTAAGGGGCTGGTAAACTTGGGTGGGGAAACAAGGCATCTTAATTTTCTCTAACCAAAATTCATCGTTTCTTTTCATTTGAATGTAGGCAAAATCACATTCATACTAGCTGTACTTGTGACTTTGTTACCAATGAAGTTGAGATATTTTCATATCACCTTACACTTTTTGCAGAAAAATCATTTATGCCCTGCTCAGTATTCTAGTAGTTATTAGAGTCTCTACTAGTTTTTTTATTTAATATGTTAATAAAGAAACATTTTAGTACATAATATTCAGAAAATATTGATAACATTTTTTGTAATTTCTATTATAATTTTTTGTATTTTATTTTATGCATTTAAAAATGATTCAGAGAAGGATGCTATAGCCATCCCTAGTCTGCCATCCTGGTCTATGGCACTGACAAAAGTAAGGACCCCTGCCTCAGAGGGAAAGAGAACATTCCAGATTGATATGTATTCTCAGAAATTGTTGCATTTTTTGCCTTAGTACCAGTGGAGATTTGCTGCCTGATGAGCCCAGGGGCATTTTTTGCATCTGCCACCTGGTGGGAGGGGGTCATCCTCCAGCCAGTGGTGGTCAGTTGTCTACAGCTGGAAGGCCAGAGGGGCAATGGGACAGGGCAACCAGGCTTCCCTGTGCATCCTCATTCAAAGATCAGAACAGAGATGTGGATCCTTAATGTCTCAGAATTCTGTGACTACTTAATTGGAGTGTAATGTTAAAAGTCTGTGCAAAGGTGGATGGCAGCACGAGGAGCTCTGTGGACTTGCTCTCCAGTGAAACAAGCAAAACGAGAGAACAATAATAAAAAAGACACCCATTTAGGGTCCCTAGAAATTGTCCTAATGTCATGTAGCAAATGAAGAAACATTGATTCAAGAAAACCTAACATGACTTGGTAAGAATAGTGAGAGTAGGTGGCATCGGAGCCTTGACCCACTTCCTCCCTCAGCCCTTCATCAGCTCAGCTTGGTGGAAGCTCCCTCCAAGGTGGGTGTGGCCAGGAAGATGGGCCCATTCTCTTCTTGGCTCCCTATCAAGGGTATCTGACCAGGAGGGGCGGGCCACCAGCATTTCCCATCTCCAAGTTGAAGAGGCTCAATTACTACTGAGTGCAGCTGGAGGACAAGGCTACCTTCTACCAAGCCCCTTCCTATAGGATGGAAGCTCTACCCCAGGGGCAGTAGGCCAGGAATACCAGGTTCCCAATCACCCTTGCCCAAGACTGTGGGGCAGAGGTTCCATGCCAGGGAGAGGCAAGCTAACAAGACCGGAGGCTACCAGCCCACCTAACACCCAGAGTAATGGCTTAGAGAGTTTGCCCAGAAGAAGCAGTTTGTGCAGTAAAGGCTTTAACCTTATCCAAAAATATGTCTAGCTTTGCCCTTGGCTGGGAGATAATCCTAAACCCTTGGAATGCTATGCCTTATAGAAATGTCATTGTTTTCCTGGGCACTTTGGGTCATACTGGATAGTCTAACAATGTAATTTCAAATGAGGGCTGGCCTTACCTGAGTGGGGCTGGCCACACCAGAAAGGTTAATAACGTGGTTTCAGGTGGCAGCTGTGGGTGATGCCTGGCGGAGCTGGAGTCTGAGGTCACCATATGGGCAATCAATCATGCCTATATAATGGAGCTATGATACAAAAACCTAGGATATAATAATAACTCTGAACACTGAGACTTGGGTGAGCTTCATGCATATTATCATACCTCCATGCTGGGGAGCATGGGCTCTGACTCCGTGGAGAGAGAACAGCAGAAGCTCCACATTTTGATACCTCCCCAGGCTCCACTCTATGCTCTCTCTTTGCCCTTCTGGCTTTTTGATGGAAAACTATTCTGAAAATTTGGCTTTTTAGAGATACTGAAAATTACTTGAGGGTGACCATTCCTTTTTAAAGGAACTCCCCAGGGGTTGGGGATTTTCATTTAGGACAATTCCTTTAGACTGAGTTGTTCATGCATTCTCATCTCAAATTTAGGATACTGGCTTTAGGAGCTGGGGTGGATAGTGTTACCACATGTGTCGTTTCGAATGAAATGGTCCAGTACTTGCATATTTTATCTAGGGACCCAACTGAAGATATCGCCGGTGTCTAGATGACTGGTGTTTCCCAGCTGTGATATTATTCTCCTGTTGTGATACCTTCTGGAATCAGATAGCCTAGGTTTACATCCTAGCCCTGCCAATTAAAAGATTTATTGAGGAATTATTTACATGCTATAAAATTTACCAATTGTAAGTGTATGATTTAGTGATTTTTTTTTGTAAATTTAGAGTTGTGCAACCATCAACTCAATCCAGTTTTAGAACATTTCCATCGCCCCCAAAAGATCCCTCTCATTTATAGTCAGTCTCCATTCCTACACCCTAGGCAACCACTAACCTATTTTGTATACAATGCATTCCAACAAAGTTTTGTTAGCTTAATCTACCATCACTAAAGTATGAAAGAAAGTGTCAGTTTCCTTGAAACTTTATGAGTTCTGAGTAACAGCTTGAAGCTCTATTTACTAATTGATGCATATGTAGTATTTTTTTCATTTAATTTGCATTTCTAATGTATGAGGTTAAATATTATTTCACACATTTGCATACTAGTTTTATGTCCTCTGTATTTAATTTTCTGCTCATGTTTATTACCCCAAGATGTTCTTTGACCTTTGTCTTTGACATTGTGTCCTGAATCTGGGGCTCCCTTTGGGCCCATACCTAGGCTAGGCCTTACCTAATATAATGTGGCTTTTCAAAGTGCTACCAGCTGTTTCGAATTTCTACTGGTCTCCATTCTCTCCTACCCTCCTCAAGTGATGATGGGGAAAGATTACTTTGCGAACTTAGTTACTGAGCTCTATTCACTGTGTCTTTATACAGTCCCAATCCTTTCTCCTACCACCGCCAAACATGGGTATTTTGCAATTAACTAAATGAATTCATCTCTCTAATCTGAGATCTTACCACTTTTAGTTTATGAGCCAACATTGTCCCACAGATGTGTTCTGTTTAGTTTATACAGTGTTAAAGTGTTTTTTGAGTTTGTGCTTTATATTCCAGTCTGTCATTTTAATAAAATTTTAAAATAAAAATTGAGAAATATTGCATTAAATACTGGATTTCTAGCATCACTTAAATCACCACTTACTGACTGGGCCAGAATTTCCACAGGACAATAGCTGGAGCTGAGGTTGGGTGGATAGTTGCCATTTTGCCATGCTCTGCACTGTTCTCTGTTGTGTTCCTGATGGTGTGGCTGAGTGTCAGTCTGTATTTATCAGTGTTCTTGTTGTGTTGTTTTTCTTAAAATAGAGTTAAGAGGAAAGCAGGAAAATAAAAGCTAAACCAAGAGAGCCAATGCTTCAAGACTATTTGTTTGCAGAAATACAGCATAAGGTGCCTGGCCTGCTTCATTAATTTATATTACTTGTCTGCCTTCACTGTTGGCAGTTAAGTTTTTGATCCCAGTTCCAGAAGCCCAGTTCTCAAACTACTTGTCTTCATAATATGCAGAATTGCTAGATATGTATGGCAAGGACTTTTTTTTTTTGTTAATTATTTATTAAATTTCAAGAATAATGTATTTATAGGAAATGGATTGGTGGTTGCCAGGGGAGTGAGTGAAATTGGTGAATGGTGTCAAAAAAGTACAAACTTCCAGCTCTAAAATAAATAAGTCATGGCGATGTGATGTAAGACTAACAAAAAAGGACATCAATGGACCCATTTCCAAATGGAGTACGAGCTGCTATTCCAGAGGAACTACCTTAACCATCTTACTCCTTGAAACTTTGGACTGTTTTGATTGGGCCAAAGCAACATGGTCTTCAAAACAATTGTTTGTAAAGCCAGCAGGAAAGGAGACATCTTGACCACAAGGACTGATGGTTATGGACCCTATATCTGAAGATAGAATCAGTAACCAACCAAATATAGACAAGAGTAGCTCAGCTTGTCAGCACCAATAGGATTTTTTTCTTCTTTTCATGTAAGTATTCCTTTCCTTTTCTCCTAAAAACCCCTTGCCCCTCACCCTGTATTCAGGACACGATTAGGGCTTCTGTGCTTCCAAAATTGCAGTTCTTTGATCCAAACAAACACTTGTTGCCTCTTATTTTGGCTTTTTTATTTTAGGTTAACACTATAGTTAATAATACTGTATTGCATATTTGAAAGTTTTAAGAGAATAGATCTTAAAAGCCCTCATAAGAAAAAATTTAAAAAATTTATAACTATGTATGGTGACAGATATTGAGTACTAGTGTTGATCATTTCTCTGTGTATACATATATCAAAGCATTATGTTGTACACCTGAAACTAATGTTATATATCAGTTATACCTCAATAAAAAATAAAATAGTTAAACATTTAAAATTTGTTGATTTAAGTATACTTATGATGGTTTTCCAACTTATACAGTTGTTTTTATAAAAAAAAAATTTTTTCAAAAGATTAAAAAGTGTATTCAAAAGTTTTATGTTGGAGTTAAAGTTTATTGCTATAATAACGGTACTCATTTAGTTACATTTTTGAATGGGGAAGAAAACAACAGCTAAACTGGCAAAAATTGCATGTTTCTACATTGAAGAATTTAATTTCACATTGAAGAATTTAATTTTCAAAAGTACTGAGGTACTCTTATGAGTAGGAAAATACAAATTTATTTAAAAGATTTTCTGAATTCATACTCGGATATTGGCATATAATTTTTTAACATATTATGTGAATTGAACACATTTTTTGATGGTTAAAAATAAAGGTGAGAATCTTGGTTTAAAACCAAACACACAAGTGAATTGCTACTTCCAATTTCTGGTAACATGGAAGGTAAAATTATCCATCCTCCTCCCCACCCAAAAAAATAACTGCAGGACAAAATTTGTTTAACATTGAGGTATAATTTACATGCAGTAGATTATACAACCTTAAGTGTACTGTACAATGAGTTTTGATAAAGACATAATCCCATGAATACACATACTTATCAAAATATAGAAAATCTCATCAATCTGGAAAAGTTCCTTATGACCTTTACCAGTCAATCTTTGCACCTCTACCAAGAAACTAGTGTTCTGATTTATGTTACTGAAGATTAGGTTTGCCTGTACTTGAATTTATTTAAACGGCATCATATAGTATGTACCTCTGGTAGGTCACTTCTGAAATGGATCTCACTGGTCCCTGCCTCCTTATATTCACATCCTATGTTATTTTCTCCTTTTGAATGTGGGCTGGACCTAGAATGTGGGCTTGCATTTCATGCATGGAATATACCAAAAATGATGGGTTGTTCCAAGATTCAGTTTGAAAAGAGTGTGGCTTCTGTCTTTATCTCTGACTCTTCTCACTTGCCTAATCTGATGAAGCAAGTGGCCATTCGTAAGCTGCTTTATGAAGAGGTCCGTGTGGCAAGGAGCAGCTGTGTGTGGGATACAATCCTGGCAGCAAACACATGAGCAGGTTTGGAATGCATCTCTGCAGCTGAGCCTTGAGAAGATATTTATGATTTTTAGTTACAAAAGTAATACATGTTCATTGTGGAAATTTTAAAAATATAAGAGAGCACAAAGATGTAAGTTAAAAAAATAAAACATAAATTCTACCACCTCAATATAAAAGCATCATTAACATATTGGTGCATATCCTTATGAGCTTTTTTCTACTAACCACCACATCTAAAAGAACAATTGGGACCACACTGTTTAGTCACCTGCATTTTTATTGGTGTTATTTCATTAATCTTTGCAATAGTCTTACAAAGTAAGAAGTATTTATTAATCCCATTTTGTAAGAATAACTTGAGGTACAGAAAGTTTAGCTTGTCCAAGTCACATGACAGTCAAATGCACATATAGAATGTCTTTCTCCGAAGCCTGTGCTCACCTTCCTCCCAGCTGCCTCCAGATGATGAGCTGGGCCATGGAGATGACAGGGCATGAAAAGGAAAGAAATCACTGACAGGAATTAATTTTTTTTTTTTATGTTGATTTTGGTGACTGCTTCTATCTAAAGCATAATGTAAAGGGAGAAATTTAAAAATGATACCAATTTCATATTTCTGCTTTATATAATACATGTACTTTCAACTAGGCAAAAAGTATTGCCTCAGTTCAGACTTGCCTCTAACTCAGGACTCTACACACTTATCCAAAGAGGTCTTATCAGATCTGCAATCCTGTCATTGCACTAAGAAGAACTGGCTCTGGCTACAAATCTTGTGTGAGACAGCATGGGAGCTGGAACACCTCGTTTTTGTCAGCCCAGCCTACCCACACTGCTTTCCCACAGTGGCTCCTCTGTAACTAGTCGCGCATTTGGAACAGGCCCCAAGCTAAAATGCAATCAAGCAGAATGGCTCCACCCTCCCCCATCCCTGCAGGCACACACCAAATGGACTCTATTTATGGCCCAGCAAGGATGGGAACAAGTTTTTGCCAAAAGAAAGGTAATCAAAACATAAAACATACTTCTTCCCCTGGTCTACATGTTCCTGCCTTGACTTATACCAGTTATATAATAGTGATATTATTTGTAGAACAGCACAGAGTTTCAGGAAAGGCCAGAAATTCAGCCTCGAATTTATTTCCCCAGAGTTTCCATCTCAGAATGTGTTAGATTGACATTAGGTCATCCTCTAACCTCAAGAAAATTTCTGTGTAATGAAATACACTGTAAAACACCACACAATCCCCTGCAGCACCTCATACCCATAGTAGACCTAATCACCCAGGGGCTAATCAGCTCCTGCAACAGGCTGATCCTGACAATATGGAAACCTATTTCCAAATGGGTAAGGATGGCAGCCTGTCCAGGATTGAAGTGCTATCAACAAGATAGTTGTTCCCCATTCCCCAGTTGTTCCAAACCCAAATACATCATCATCATCATCATCATCATTATTATTATTATTATTATTATTAATGCCCACAGCACCTGGTCTTCCTAGGTGGTCTCCCATCCAAGTACTAACCAGACCCCACCCTGCTTAGCTTCCGAGATCAGACATCGGGTTTGTTCAGAGTGGCATGGCTGTAGACTATGGACTGTAGCTCCACTAGGGTGCCAACCCAGGACCTTCTGCTTGTACACTATGGAACCATGTCCCCAAAATATCTTTTTGTCACAATTTCCACTGGACTCAAGTTGGTTCTCAGTTGAAGACCTCTCTGTACTCTTTCTCAGTATCCTTGTAGAACCCAAAACCCAGTATCTATTTGCCTTTACAGTCCTGTGCTGCATAACAATGTTTCAGTCAACGCTCAACCAGATATACGATGGTGGTCCCATAAGATTATAATGACACCACAGCTGTTGTACATCTTAGTGCAAAGCATTACTCACTCATTTGTGGTGATGCTCGCATAAGCAAACCAACCGTGCACACACAGTCATGTACAGTACATAATTCTTGATAATGATAAGAAATGACAATGTTATGTGTTTACTGTACTTTTTATCATTATTTCAGAGTGTATTCTTCTTATTAAAAAATAATTTGCTATAAAACAATTATATTATGCTGGCTATAGCCTCATACCTCTCTTGGTTGTATTATTTTCTCTTGCGCTTGATTTAATCTCGTGTTGTTTTGTACGGTAACATGCTGTACAGGCTTGTAGCTTGGGAGTAATGGGCTGTACTATGTATGCAGTCCAGATGGGTAGTAAGCTAGAGTTCTAGGTTCGTGTATGTGCATGTGATGATGTTTGTACAATGAGGAAACTGTCTCATGATGAACTCAGAGCGTACTGTTAAGTAGCGCATGACTGTACTTGGAACAATCAACAATATACTGGGACAGTCATGCCGCAGGTTCACTTAACTGAAATCCCTTTTTATTTCCCTTAAGTACTCCACCAAGATTTAAGCCCCTCCTATTCCTTGGGAAATACACCCTTTTACAGTAAATCGACAAGCTCTTGCTGTGCTCAGTTACCAAAGAGGCATCTATTAAGGGTTCGATTTATTTGCTACAACAGTTTGCTGAAAGGGACACAAAGTCTCTAAAGAGAAATTACAGTTATCTCTAGACACTGCTTTTTACCTGGGTCATAATGTAAGTATTGAAGGTAAGCATTCAGCTATCTCCAAAAAGAATTAAGCTAATTTAAGAATTCCCTAGACCCACAACTAAGTAACAGCTTCATGGATTTTTAGGCCTAGCTGGTTATTACAGATTATGGGTTCCTAATTTTTCTCTATTGATTTTGTTATCATGACAGAAAAAGGGGTCTGTTTGCCTATGCGTGTCTAAGCCAAAGAAGAGATATGTGCAGGTTTTGCAGCAAAGAAAGTAAGGTTTATTAGAGAGTTGCAAGTCCCGGAGACAGAGGCAAGCTATTGCTCAAAGGCCTGGCTTCCCGGGTGTCTTGGGAGTACAGATTACATAGGGAAAAATCAGTCATCATGGAAACTAAAGGAATTGAAGTGGTGGGTGCTACTGACTCGAGGATTGGAGGTGGCTGAAGTAATTGATCGTTGTGTTGGTTCTGATCAGCCATAATGCTATCCTGTCTGGTCCTGTGGCTGGTGGGGTTGTTTTTCTGCCTTGATGGGCCTGGAGCTGAAACACATCCAAAGCCAAGATGTTACCCTTAGTCTAAAGTCCAACCGCAACCTCATGATTATAGACCTGAGGTTCAGTTCATCTTATGTCCTAAGGCTTAATGATTAAAGGAGCAGGATTACAGAGTATAAGGACGGGGGTTGGGGAAAGAAGCAAGTGAGTCGCCGTGCCATGATCTGGACAAAACCCAGCTTGAATCAGAAAAAAATACTGTATTAAAGAAATGAAGTTTCTTTATGAACTCTATGAACTCACTAAAATTTTAGTCCCTGTATCCCTTCCTTATGAAGATAAACATGAGCAGGCCTTTAGAAGACTAAAACAAGTGCTGTAAGAACTGCCTGCCCTAGGGTTACCTAACTATTCAAAACCTTTCGCCTTATTTGTACATGAAAGAGATAAACAAATCCTGGTAATGCTCACACCAGAACACGCAATAAATGAGGCCATTGCCTATTAGAGCACACAACTGGAGTCAGTTGCTGGTGCCTGTCTCACCTGCTTTCAGGTAAAGTCATGGCTGCAAAGTTAGTGAAAGCTTCTGAGGACTTAACCCTAGGAAATGACATGTTCTTACAAACTCTGCTGTCTAAAGTCTTCTTAACTCTGAATCAACTCAGCATTTCTCTGCAAGCAGACTAACCTATGACATCCTTCTACTTTCATCACCTCATCTTCACGTGCATCTTACATGTTGCAACGTTCTTAATCCTACTATGTTACTACCCCTGCCTATTTTGTGACACTGTGTCCTCAGTTATAAAACACTGCTTTAACTAATCCTGATCTAATTTTATTTGTTGATGGTTCATACTGTAAGAATGAAAAAGAGAATTTTCAAGCTGGTTAACTGTTACTACCCTTTATGAACTACTCAGAAGAGGAAACCTCCCATAAGCTAAATCAGACTGACAATCAGAGCTGAATGCCCTTCCCAGAGCATGCCAGTTATCAAAAGGACAAATTGTTAATATTTACACTGATAGCTGTTGTGCCTTTGAGGCCATTCATGATTTTGAGATGTTATGGAAACAAAAGAGCTTTTTTAGGTCTGTCTACAAAGACCCCAATCAAAAATGGGCAACAACTGTCTTACTGCTATTTTCTTACCTTCTGAAATTACTATCATCAAAATTGAAGCTCACACTAAAAGGACTGGAGTGTCAGGGAAATATCCTAGCTGACTTTCATGCAAAGGCAGCAGCAACAGAATCTGTTAAGTTTGTGACAACATGTAGGCGAAGTCTATTCTGCTTCCACAAAAAAAAAAAAAAAAAAAAAAAAAAAATGACCCTTTGTTGCCAGACTTTGGCCATACTGATGTCCTTGTAACATGGCAACAGTCTGCTCCTAAATCAGAGAAGTCAGATGAGCAAACAGTAATTGTAAATTAAATGTACAGTCAAGACTATGGGAAATCCAATATGGCTGGTTGGTTCTTTCAGGTTCCCTGGCAAAGCCCATCTTTTGATTTTTGCATTCCTTCACCCACCATGGTGGAATTTAGATGACTCAAGATTATAAATAAACATTGGTAGGGAGATTTCTACAAAACTGTAAGCACAGTTAACCACAAAGTTCTGACCTTCCAGGTCCACAATCCTGGAAAAACTATTTTTGTTTCCAGAGGATTCTCTGAATCCTTTGAACACCTGCAGCTGGACTTCATTCAACTGCTATTTAGTATTTTGTTACCAGTATGTCCTTGTTATTGTATGTATGTTTTCTGGATGGGTTGAAGCCTTCCCTTTCTGCAAGGCTGATTCACTTGGAGTGGCAAAGAGACTGTTGGAAAATGTGCCTCCCACTTGGGGCACACCTTCCACAGTCTCCAGAGATCAAGGCACCCACTTCACTGGGCAAATCATATAAGCTTTAATGAAAACCTTACAAACTTCTTGGAATAACCCCTGACCCGATCACTCTCAATCATCAGGCCAGGTTAGGAGAACTTATGGGATTCTCAAATTTAAAATCTCTAAGCTTGCTGAAACTACTGGGCTCCCTGGCCTCAGGCCTCAGGTGTTGCTTCTGGTCTTGCTGCCTGTTTGTAGTAACCCCTTTGGGAAACATAAACTCCCTTCACATGAGATAGGCACCAGTAGACTAATGTATATTAGTATACAACTTTCTGTGAATCCTTTGTTATCTCATACTGATACAGCCAGCTACTGTAATTCTTTAACGTGTTATACTAAAGCTGATCATCAGCAAGTTGAAGAAGGTTTCTTGAATTTTAATTCAAAGAATCCATTTGGTCACAGTCTGGAACCTGGTAACTGGATATGTTAGAAATGACATCAAAGGACGACAGCCCTCAAACCCCATTGGAGCGGACCTTACTAAGAGCTCTTGAATGGACACTGCTGCAAAACTAAAAGGCATTGAGCCTTTGGTACACATCTTACAGCTGAAGAATGTTCTGCCTGACATCTGGTCCTGTGCAAATGCTGGAGAACTTTGAATCAAATTGATGAGAAAGGGAGGTAGCTGACATCAACTCAAGATGCTGGATCAAGACGTCGTACTTTAACTAAATATGAAACTATTTTTTTTTCTTTCCTTTACTCTGACATTGGTCTGGAAAGATAACATGCTTAGTCATATTTCCTAGGCCATCATTAAGGGTGTTAGCCTTTTGGTCTGCTGGATTTGTCATCAGAGATTCTGATCTATTCATAATACTGGAGACTCCCCTGGTACTCTCTGTGACCAATTTCTCTTCTATCCCAATGTCACCACAAACTATGATTGGCCACTCCCCACCCTTGGAAGTCCCTTACCTAGTTCAGCCTTTATGGTCAAGACACCCAGTGCCATGTTTTTACGATTCTCTGATTATAACTGTACTTGCTCAATTAGACACAAATACCTACATAAATCTTAGCACATTTGCACCCCCACATTCTCATGATTATCTAAATAATAAAAAGATCTCACCAGCAGTACCAATCTTTGTAATGTATTTAGAACAACTCTTTATTTCAGGCTAGGTTTACTTCCCGGATGTGCTGAAAACCTAACTGACCCCTGGCTTAAGTGGGCAAATGCAACACTCTCTGCTAACGAATCCATTAACAGTACCATAAAGGATCTGATTAGACATTTTTTCCATAGAAGACATATAGATGATCAACAAGCACATGAAAAGATGTTCAGCATCACTAATTATTAGGGAACTACAAATCAAAGTCACAAAGAGATATCACTTCACACTGATTAGAACGGATATTATCAAAAGATGAGAAATTACAAGTGTTGAAGAGGGTGTGGTTGGTTGGAAAATAGTACAGAGGTTCCTCAAATAATTAAGACTGGGACTACCATATGATTCAGTTATTACGCTTCTGGATATTTATCCAAAGAGTATGAAAACACTAATTTAAAAAGATATATGTACCTTTATGTTAATTGCAGTATTATTTACAATAGCCAAAACATGGAAACAACCTAAATGTTCATCAATAGATGAATGGGTAAAGAAGATGTGATACATATATACAATGGAATATTACTCAGCCATGAAAAAGATGAAGTCTTAACATTTGCAACAAAATGGATGAATTTTGAAGGTATTATGTAAAATAAATAAGATGGAGAAAGACAAATACTGTTTGATTTAATTCACTTGTGAAATATGAAACAGAAAAATGAATGAATAAAAAAACAAAACAAAACAAATTTATAGATGCAGAGAACAGATTGGTAGTGTCCAGAGGGGAAAGGGTAGGAAAGAAAAGCAAAATAGGTTAAGGGAGTCAATTGCATGGTGACAAATGGAAACTAGATCTTTAGTGGTGAGTATGTTGTAGTGTATACAGATGTTGAGTTATAATGTTGTACATCTGAGACTTATGTAATGTTATAAACCAATGTTACCTCAGTTAAAAAAAAGAGTTCTTGCCATTTTAGGGGTGGGGAGGTAAGGAAAGTGGGTGTGTACAAAGTAAGAATGGACATTAAATGACAGTAAATTTCATTATTAACTGTCCTTGTAGTTACCCATATGTGTAAATGAGTTCATTAAATCAGTCTCTCTACTTTTATATATTTTTGATATTTTTCTTAATATAAATATATATTTTTAAATTTTATTTTATTAGTTTCTAGTATACAGTACATTGGTTAGACATTTATATAGTTTATAAAATGATCCCCTTAATTGCTCCTTCTTTTCCTGGCTCTCCACCTAGCCAATACATTAATGCTAACTGCATTCCTTATGTGGTGCTCCCCATCCCTGTGACCATCTATCAGCTACTAATTTGTACTTCTTTAACCCTTCACCCCATCCTCCCAGCCTCCCAACTGCCTTCCTCTCTGTCCGTCACCAGATTATCCTCTATATTTGTGAGTCTGTTTTTGATTAGTTTGTTCTTTTTGTTCCTTAGGTTCCACATATAAGTGAAATCATATGGTATTTATCTTTCTCTGTCTGACTTATTTCACTCAGTGTAATAACCTCTAGGTCCATCCATGCCATTGAAAATGGTAGGATTTCATTTTTTTTAATGGCTGGGTAATATTCTATTGTATATATGAACCATAGCTTCTTTATCCAATTGTCTGTCGATGAGCATTAAGATTGCTTCCATACCTTGGCTATTGTAAATTGTGCTGCTATGAATATTGGGGTGCATAGATCTTTACGAATTATTGTTTTGATTTTTTTGAGTAAATACTCAGAAGTGCAATTGCTAGGTCAAAAGGATATCCAATTTTAATTTTTTGAGAAACCTCCAGACTGTTTTGTATAGTGGCTGTACCAATATCAATTTTTATAAGTGCAAAATTTTTGAAGACACTATAAAAATTTATTGAAAGACATTAAGAAGAACTTGCACATATGTGGCAGATTATAAATATAATAATCTGAAGCAGTGTTTTTCAGCATAATTCAAAACTGGAAACAAATCCAACAGGAGGCAGACTGGCATGGGATGCAAGAGAAAGAGAGGAACCAAGGATATCTTCAAGGTTTTTAGCCCGAACAACTGGAAGATAAGAATTGCCATTTCCTGAGATAGGGTAGTCTTCAAGAGGAGCAGGTTTTAACAACTGGAGATAATATCAGAAACAAGTTTTAGACATATTAATGCCTATTAGGCATTCAAGTGGAGGGATCAAGCAGGCAGTTGGATATGCAAATTTGGATGACCACCCTGAGTTACCACTGAAGTTGTACGTTTGGGAGTCCTCAGCATACAGAGTCCTTAAAGTCAGGAGACTCAGTAATGTCTCTAAACAAGTGAGCATGAACAGAGAAGAGAAGATGGCCAAGGACTGAACACTGAGACACTCTTCTTGATGACTGCCATAGTCTCACTCCTCCCTGCTTCAGTTGTCAAGTCCACTCTCCGTCTCCACCCACAAAAGATAATCTTTCAGCATCCAAAGTGATCTTCTAAAAGCATAATTCAGGTTATATGACTTCATTGTCTAAGCATCTTCGGTGGCTTTGGTAGCTCATAGGCTAAATCCAAACTCCTTACCAAGAGGATATGGCTGCTCCCCACACAACCATCACACTTTGTTCTTCTTCCCTTGTTTTCTACAGGCTGGTCCCTCTACTTCGTTATGCTACGTATTCTTCAAGCACATGGATCTTTTTCATTTCGGGGCATCTGCACTAGCTATTTCCCTAGAACGGAGGGAGAACCTGATCTTCGAAGGCTGGCTCTTACTTTTCATTTAAATTTTGGCTCAAAGTGCCATGTATTCACAGAAGTCCTTCCTGAATGCACTTTCTAAAGTGTTTTCTCACTCGCTAGTCACTCTAATAGGACACCCAGTAGTACTTTTTCATGGCATTGATATCTGCCATTAGTTATTTGTATATCATCTGTTTCCCCTACTGGAATCTCAGCTCTGCCATGACAGTGGCCCGGTCTTATTTACCATTTTATATTCCCAATGCCTTGAACAGCGGTGCTACCTGGGAGGCAGTCAATAAATATTTGCTGAATAAATGACTTACAGGATTTTGCATACTTTTTAGAATCCTTTTTAGCTTCCAAATAAGGGAGAGAACCTTGGGCTACCATTTTCATTTTGTCCAGGCTTTATCTTTTTTCACGTCTGCCTTTTACTCCTTCACCAGCTCCCCCACGGTCACAAAAACCCAACTGTGCTATAAAGATTTTAGAAAGAATACTTTATTTCAAAGCCTGTGAGTCAGAGGATTGTGTAAGAAGTTACTGTAATCTGAAGGCCTCCTCTACACCAGTGGAAGGCACCCAGTGACTCCGGAAGGTGACTCACAGACCTGCAGAGCTGCCGAGCTCTAGGAGGGCTGCAGGGTCCCTGAGGCAGATTGGAAACAGCATCCGCTGTGGTGCCATCATGAGGGAGGTTCTGGAACAATTCTTCTTTTTTGTAGGGCTGTTAGCGTGCCTGGTCTACCTGGTAAAATGTGTGAGATTCTCCAAATGTATTTTCCTGCACTTCTGGAATGTTTTGCCAAGATCTTTCTTGAAGTCAATGGGACAATGGGCAGGTAAAGAAAGTGTTTCATCTTTTGATTTTTGTTGTTTCTGCTTATTATTGCTTATGTCTCAAAAGATACATTGCATCTTTTCCCTTTGAGAGCAAACATGTAATTCCTTTGGGTGATTTTAATTTGGGGGATTTGGAAAGGGTGAGTGAAATTAGAATTGTCTGAAAAACAAGATGTGGGGCCTGAGATTAACTAGGGAGGAATATGACCAGGCTCTTGCCCACACGCCTGTCTGCTCGTCCTTACTAGCTGGGCTTTCTTTTGGAGTTTCTGATGATGCATACAATAAATGTTTCAGAAACATCCACTTCTCTAGATTTTCAAAAACTCAGAACACTATCGTTTTGTTAAAGGGTGTTTCAAAATTCTAAAATTCAAATAATTTTAATTCACTTTATTTTAAAAAAATTTCTCCAAGCCCTTTTGAGAGGTGGGGGTATTAAAAAATCAAGGCAACAGAGTCTTTATGGAGACATCTTTTAAAGATAGTTAGATGGAATCTGGGTCCAGTTGTTTCCCAAACAGGTTAACTGCTGCCCCAATGGGATTTATCTCCTAGAAGTGCCATGTGGAATTTCAGCCCCTTGACTGCGTTTAAGGTAAAGGACATGAGGCTGTGGTTTCAGCATCTCCTTGAATGAAGTGCTGAGGTTACATTTCCGAGTTGGGCACCAAGAAATCCAATAACTTAAAAAAATAAATTGTTAATTTCCCTATCTTCTGTGGTTTTCGATTACTGCTGTCTTGTGGAGGTGGAAATGGGAAGAGGGGAGAACTGGACTTTTAGTAGGAAACTTGAACTGTCCTTACAGTGACAGTTGGGTGTGTGAGTCGAGAGATAATAGGGTACCCTGCTCGCCCTTGATGAATTGAGGTTTAGAATGTCCAAAACCTTATGGGGTCTGAATGAAATATTTCCTGGCTGAGGTTCTTTGCTTCATTCTGGAGTGTTTTCCATGGCCTCATCAACTTCTCAAAAAGAAAAGAAAGAAAAGAAAAGCTTCATTTTGAATGTTTAGTGAGGGAAGTCCAGGGCTGGAAATTTCATAGTCGAGCAGGGCTAGGCTAGGGAGCAGAAAGGCTCTGCTTTGGAATATTAAGTATTCTAGGGGGTAGCCTGCAAGAAAAAGTAGCCAGTGAAAAAGAGGACTTTAAAGATTAAGTCTATCCTTTAAAACCTTTTCTGCTTTTCCAGTGATCACTGGAGCAGGAGACGGGATCGGGAAAGCTTATGCATTCGAGGTAAGCTGTGTTCTTAGAGACTTTCTCCTTCCCTTGTATTGAACGTATCATAGTTACGTGACACCCACCCTAAGCACTAGTTTTCTGATTACATATACTTAAACACAATTTAAAAAATTATAAGCTACTTTTCTTTTATTTGTCTTTTACATTATAGCCAGGGCATATATTTATTTTTTAAAAATTATTTGTGTAAGCAGGACATATTATCTATGGCTTTAATTTTAAAAAGATTTATGGGCACTACAAAATACTATATAGAGACAAGATCTAATAGGGCTGAGAGTCACAGAAATATGATTAGTGTCTTTTAGTATTTCTTTCCAGGCTTCTCGCTTCTTGCAGATAGATAGATAGTGAATAGATGGGTAGTTATACTTAAAAAAAATACATTTACAGCATATGTAGTTTATATGCTATTATTATATTATTACAAATTTCACATTTTCATTAATGAAGAATTGTTTCTTAGAATTCTTACATAGTTTATTTCTTCCCAGTATCTATAACACTGACCTCCAGAACGATGTAAAATACAAAAGAAGAAATAGAAAGAATCCTGGAAATTATGAGGATGGCTGTTAAAAAATCAATAACATCTTAAAAATATAATTAAATGCACTTTAATTACAAAACTACATACAACAGCAGTGCAGAACTCATGTGCTTTTTGTTTTTTGTTTTTTTGTTTTTTGTTTTGTCCCCAAAGGCCTGTATTATGATAGATGCCAGATCAACTTGTATGGACAGTGCAAGGTGGGTGGGAGGCACTTGACAGAACTTCTGGGACTTTAACAAACCTAAACCATGCTAGTTAACTAAACTCTTAGTGCTGGTCTTTTGGGTCTGCCCCCATCCTCCATCCTCTGATGATAACTTCTTTGGTACTGACATTCTGCTTCAATTGTTTTTTGCTCTTATGCTAATTCCTGTATAACAATATTCTGATGATCAGTGGTGCCCAACACTCAGTAGATGAGTGGTCATATTGGAGTATTGAGGTTGCAGAGATCAGTCAGCAACCACTTTCCAGAGCCTTATTGTCTCTTATACCCAAAAATCAGAAGGAAAGCTTTTCTAGCTATTTGCATTAAAATTATATCAACTTTTATAAAATTATTTTCTACTTGAGTCTGAATTTCTGGAAATGGCCTAATCCCTTAGAATCCAAAAGATCCATGGACTTACCTCTCAGTTCTCTGGAAATTCAGTTCTCAAGAAATTCAGTTCTTTTTTTATTATTTTCCAGATTCTTTTCTCAAATTCATGCTGACCTGACATACCTGTGATCTCCCTGATATCTGAAAATGCAGACATTTTTCTTTCTATTTAGAGGAGACCCAAGTGGAAGCTCTTCTTAGCTATTGGTTTCTTTACTGTCTTCAAAAGCAATAGCCTGGGGGGTCAGGAGCTGTAGGTTCTAGTCCTTACTCTGACCCTAATTGCCTGGAGATTTTGGACAAGTTACACATCCTTTCTTGGTTTCCAGACTTCACCAGCACAAAAGATACCTTCCAAGAGTCTTGAAGTTCTAAATTCTGTTTCTGTTCTAGATTAATTCTTGCTTTGCTCTTCTCCTTGTCGAATTTTTTTTTCATTTCCTTTTGTTCTTTTCTAAAGCTGTGTTAGACAACTTTCTGGAACACCTAGGTCTCCTTCTTGCAGCCTTTTCTTTCTTCTAGAGAGCCTGTTTTTTGTCTCTTTGGTAACTGCTGCTCCAAAGAAAGCAGTGCAGAGTCTGTGATGCTGTAGATGGTAATGGTTAGGAGCCTGCGGTTGGGAATCGATTAGATACCTTTGTGTTCAAACTGTGTCACTGATGCTCACTGAAGAATTTCCACATCAGTTACCTGGAGGTGATGACAGTCCCACCTGGGCTTTTGTAAAGGTTAAATGGAATGAGGTAGGCAAAATGCTTTGCACAGAGTAAGCCCTCCAAAGTTAGTTGGATGGTTAAACTGTATTTCCTTTCCTATATATTGCTTTTTTTTTTTTGGAAGAAGAAAAATATATTGTACTTACCCATACTTTCATTCTTTCCATTGTTCTTCCTTCGAAAGATTCTTTCTTTTGTTATTTCCTTTCTGTTTAGAGGACTTTAGCTGTTCTTTTAGGGTAAGTCTGCTGGTGACAAATGCTCTTTGTTTTCCTTCATCAGAGAATATTTTGACTTCCCTTTCAATTCTGAAGGGTAATTTTGCTGGATGTGGGATTTATGGTTGACAGTCCTTTTCTTTCAGCACTTGAAAAACGTCATGTCACTTCCTTCTGGCCTTCACAGTTTCTGATAACTCTGATGTCATTCGAATTGATTTTCCCCTTTAAGTAAGGTGTTGTTTCTCTCTCACTGCTTTCAAGATTTTTTCTTTGTCTTTAGCTTTCAGAAGTTTAGTTATGATGTTTTTTCATGTGGATTTCATTGGGTGTCTTGTTCGAGTTTCACTCAGCCTCTTGAATTTGTAAGTTTATGTCTTTTCACAGATTTGGAAATGGTTCCTTCATTACTGCTTTGAATACTTCTTCTGCCCAGCCCTCTTCTCACCTTCTGGAACTCCAGTGGCACAGATGTTAGATCTTTCTTATAGTTTAATGGGTCTCTGAAATGCTGTTCATTTTTTTCAGTGTATTTTTACTCCATTGTTTAGAGTAGGTAATTTCTATTATTTTTAGCTTCACTGATTCTTTCCCTGGTCCCCTCCATTTGCCATTGAGCCCATCTACTGAGTTTTTAATTTTGGTAATTGTTTTTTTTTCAGTTCTAAAATTTCCTTTTCATTCTCCTTTATATCCTTTTTTTTTACTGAAATTTTCTGTTTTTCAATTTGTTTTATTGTGTCTGTCATTGCTCTTTAGAGCATTTTTATGATGGTTGCTCTAAGTTCTAGTCAGATAACTCTAACATTTGTGTCATCTCCATGTTGGTGTTTGTTGTTTTCCTTTTCTTCAAATTGAGATTTTCCTGGTTCTTGGTGTGATGAGTGATTTTTGATTGAATCTTGGACTTTTTGGTTTTATGTTATGGATCTCATTTAAATCTCCTGTTTTAGGTCTGTACCAACATTGCTTCAGTGGTGGAGGTGAGGAGGGGGGCATGTTTTTGTTTCTAGCAGGTGAGGCAGAAGCCCAGGTTTTCCACTTGGCCTCCATTGAAGGGTTCTGCCCCCTTGTTACTGCTGGGTGGAGGTGAGAGTGCTGGCTCTCCACTATGTCACTCTGAATGGGAGGGGTGAGAATGCCTGCTTACTGCTCCCCACAAAGCCTCTAATGGTACTTGGGGTAGTTGGCCTCACTGCCACTGGGGTGATAACGAAAGTCCTGACTCTCCACTATGCCTTCTCTGTTATCATACTATGAGAAGGGAGAGAGGAGGGAGATTAAGGGTGCCTTGGCACTGCCAGGTGGAAGTAAAAGTTCAGGTCTCTGCCCCCTACTCGGCCTTCTCTGATCCCAACCTGGTAGGAGGTTGGCAGCAGCCTCACCAGGATGAAATTCTTGGCTCCTCACTCAGCCTTTTTGGTTATGGGAGCATAAATTTTTCTTCCTTCCTTCCTTCCTTCCTTCCTTCCTTCCTTCCTTCCTTCCTTCCTTCCTTCCTTCCTTCCTTCCTTTCTCTCTCTCTCTCTCTCTCTCTCTCTCTCTCTCTCTCTCTCTCTCACTTGTTTGCCAGGAGTAAAACATTTTTGTCTAACATTTTCTGTCTTACTAGGCTACCCTTTTCTGGTCCTTTGGTTAGAGAGAGGAGGCTTTTGTTGGGACTTTTTATATCTGTACCTGTTTGTGTTTCTGAATTGACAGCATCTCCAGCAATTAGTCTGGGATACATGAGTCCTTCATGAGGCCTTTAGCTTATCTTCTCTTCATTTTGGAGTCTTCATATGTTTCTTTTATGTATCATATCCAGGTTACACTTTGTAGTTGTATTTAATGGTAGAAATGGGCAAAAGTACTTCTATTTCATCTTTTTGGAAGCTTATTCTACTCTGCTTTTTAACTTTATTGATATTTATATTTAGAGTAGCAAGAGAAGCTTCACCTCCTGCTAAAGGAATTTCAAGCATTACTGGAAGCAGGTGGGAAAAAAATGTGGAGAGGGGTGGCCCAGGAGAAAGGACAAGAGGGGGACTGCTCTTCTGTACCTCTGATGCTACATTTCACCCTGTCTTTACCACCACTTTACCTCCTTAAGCACCTGATTTCAAGCTCTTTCTTTTACTCACTGCCGTACAGAGGAAGCTCTGTCTTCCTTGGTGTCCCTACCACCTGTTATAGATTAGTAGTGACAAGCACCTTCCTTGACTCAGACCCTAACATAGAGTAGAAGGAAAACAGGGCCCATTCATCACAGCAGCAGCCATTCTTCTTTAGAATGGTTCCCTGAAGTGAATTCCAGGAAAGAGAGCACTTGTGTGGCTTAACTCCCTGTAAAGTGCGGCAGCAAAACCCACATATGGAGCCTGTTAGCTTGGACATACTGGAAAGGAGGTTGAGCTCTGCTCAAGTGGACAAAAGGAACAATGTTGGCCCAGGCAACTGTGTTCTCTGCACCTCTCTCCTGGCCCAGACCACTTCACATAGAACCTTTAAAATGTCTATAGCTCTTGAGAGAAATGGCACAATTCAGGAGAGGCTGGAAAGCTCAACAGGCAGAGAGAATCCTTTGTGCTGAAAATGCAAATTGTTTCCCATTTAATGGACAATCTCCCCTCTAAGAGACTGGTGGAGTAAATCAGCCATCCTTTGATGGATCCCAAGGCTCAAAGATGAGCGCTAACAGTGGGGGTGGGGATTTTCCATGAAAAGAAAGAGAGAGAAGACTCCAGAGTATTATTGGCAGGTTCCCCCTTGAAACAGGACAGTCCTTGGTTTTCATTTTTCAATTTTTTAATTTTCTATTTATTTTAAAGTTTGTAAATAGTCTGTATTTTTTAGAGCAGTTTTAGGGTGACTACAAAATTAAATAGAAGGTACAACAGAGATTTCCCATATATCCCCTGTCCCCAGGTGTGCACAGCTGCTCCACTATCGACATCCGCCACCAGAATGCACATTTGTTATGACTGATGAACTGACACATCTTTATTACCCGGAGTGCATAGTTTACTTTAGGGTTCACTCTTCTTGGTTAGTTTTTCCATGGTGGTTGTTTTTTGGAGGAAAGAGTAAGATAGGTACAGCTGAAGGTGCATTTCTTTTAGGGAATCTGTTTCTTGCCTTCCCCTTCTTTGCTCAGGCCGGCCAGAACGGAGTTTTATTTAGGTTCAGTCAAAATCAGCACGAAAGTCTTTGAGAGATTTTCGGTGGCTTCTTTTCCTTCTAAATCATAGCTATGTTCCAGCCAAACTGCCAGTGAATAAACATTTTGTATGTTATGTTTAAGTATACTATGAAATAAACTATTTAAAGGAAAAACAGATGCAAACTATCACCCCTAATTATTGTTTTTATATGTGTGAATATTGATTGATTATCTTTTTATAAAGTGAAACCTCACCATACCCATTCCAAGTCCGGGACTTGGAACAACACTATTACTGAAGATTACCTGTTAGAGTGAATGCAACTTACTTTAAAAACCTTTGGCATAGGTAATATGATATGCATATGGGTTAGTGAATTTTTATATTTTAAACAGTTTCTTGAGATATAAATTATATAGCAAAAAATCCACCTGTGTTAAGTGTGCAATTCAATGATTTTTAGTAAATTAACTAAGTTCACTGTCAACACCTTCCAGCTTTAGAGCATTTCTGTCACTCTAAAAAGATCTTAATAAGACCCCTCATGCCTGGTCACAGTTAATCCCTCATTCCCATCTCTAGCCCTAGGCTGCCACACAATATGTAGTCCTTTGTGACTGGCTTCTTCCACTTAGCATAATGTTTTTGAAGTTCATCCAGGTGATAGCGTATGTTGATGTCCTTCATTTTTATTGCAAAATAATATTCCATTGTATGTATAGACTGCAATTTATTTATTCATTTACCAGTTGATGAATGTTTGGGTTGTTTCCACTTTTTGGTAATGTAATAACACTGCTGTGAACATTCATATGCTAGTTTTTGTGTGAACACAAAATGTTTCCATTTCTCTTGGGTAGATTACCTAGGAGTGGAATCACTGGGTAAATTTACATTTAATGTCAGTGAGTTTTACTCCATGTTTCTGCAGCAGTTGGTGAACAGTTGAAGTTAATGCCCAGAGGTGGGTGTGTGTTGGGTTTCTCCACTTGCACTGCTGGACCTATTCTCTATCCTTATTTATTTTATTATTTTTTTAAAAAGTAAATTTACTTATTTAAATTAGTTTCAGGTATACAGTACATTGGTTAGACATCTATATTGTTCATAAAATGATTCCCCCAATTGCTCCCTCTCTCTGTCCTTCTTCACCATGCTCTGTGCCTCAGGAGGCTAACTTGCACCAGTGAGCTCAGTTGGCCTCTGGTTTCAGCTGGTTTTGGCCAGTGGGGGACATTGGCAACAGGTGAAAGAGAGAGGAGAGGGAGGTCAGCTTCTTTTTTGCTCTCTTCCTGTGGGTCATGAAGGACTGGCTGTGTCCCTCTGCCAAAGGTCTTAGTTCCATCAGATGGCCCTCTCCACACAGCTTTCTCTGGTTTAGATATCTGTTCATTCCTCAATCCTCTCAGGCCCACAAGCGACAACAGCCCTGTTGTTATTAGCCTCAGGGTATTGTTTTCTCTACTCCCTACACATATTTTGTGAATTGTCCTTTTATTAAATTCTCTTCAAGTTACCCAGTTTGAGTATTCTGTTTCTGTCAAGACGCTGGCTAAATTGGGCTTTTAGCTAATTTTTAAGTACACTAAATCAAAGTTCATCAACATCTACTCTTTGGCTAATTGGACTTTCATTAGAGGGTTTGTCTCTTAGCCAAGAGATATTATGAAAGATTTTCTTGAGGATGTGCCATCCAAGATATGTGGATTGGCTGGAAATATTGTATAGGCACTTCTGCTCTTGTATAAAAAAGATGTAATATCTGTGGGCACAGTAGGCTAGTATTCTTGGCCTTGAACTGGCTTAGTCCTGTGTCCTGCCACTTAGTGGAGGATTCTGACACCTGACCCAGCTAGAAGGTTGACTGTATCCTGCCCCAAGACAGTATCATATCCTTCTAGGATGAGCCTTCATACCAGGCACTCACATAGTGCATAAGGGACAGAGAGCTGGGACTCTGCTGAGTTGTAAGAACAGGTTTGTGACTATTTTACTGACAGTTTACTGCCAAATGTTTCTGTGTGGTAGGATTTTGTCTGAGACTTGCTTGCATTTGGTGACATACCAACTACTGGCTGGTTATGGGGGAGGAGACCTGTAGTCCTCACATATTTGTAATTATTGGAGGCTACAAGAAAATCCAATAATTATGAACAAACAAATGGGCTTAGGTCAAATAAAGACATCAAATTTACTGTGTCCCAGGGTTCTGGCTGGCCATCCAGGGGTCCCGGTCGGCTGTGCCCAGCTACAGGATCCCTGAGGAGCATATGCAACTGCTCTGGTCTGTACAAAAGCAGCCCGACTGGCCCCAAGCAGGGCCAGCCACTCTGGTTTCCCAGCTCACCTCGGTCCTGGCTAAGCCCCATGTAGCACCCACTCACTTCACACACATTTCTCGCTCTCTTTTAAAAAGCACTGTCATCTACTTTTCATGTACTTATTTTGTTCTCCTTTAACTTAAAAAAAAAATTAAACCTTTTATTTTGAGACAATTGTAGATTCATATGCAGTTTTAAGAAATAATAGTGTTCCCATGTACTCTTTACTCAATTCCTTCCAATAGTAACAAAGCTATTGGACAATATAACAGTCAGGATATTGGCGTGGAGACAGTCAAGACACAGAACAGTTTCATCACCACAAGAATCTCTTGCGTTGCCCTTTTATAAACACTCCCAAGCCCTCCAACCTCAATTCCATCCTACTCCAACTCCCTCCTCAACCTCTGGCAACCACTAATCTGATCCTCTTTTCTACAATTTGGTCATTTCAACCATGTTATGTAAATAGAATCATATGCCTTATACCCTTTTTGTATTGACCTTTTCTCACTCAGCATAATTCTCTGTAGATTCATTCAGGTTGTGTCAATAGTTTGTTTCTTTTCAGTGCTGAGTAGAGTTCATGGTATGGATATTGCACAGTTTGTCTAACCGTTTATCCATTGAAGGAAATCTAGCTTGTTCCTAGTTTGTGGCGATACAAACAAAGCTGCTATTACAATTTCATGTAAGTATTTGCATGAACATAAATCTATTTTTCTCAGTGCAGTTACGGGGTGGTATAACAGTTGCATGTTTAGTTTTTTAAGAATCTGTCAAACTGTTTCCCAGAGTGGTTGTACCATTCCCACCAGCAATGGATGAGTCACCTATTTTCTCCACATCCTTGCTGGCATTTGATGTTGTTACTATTTTTTATTTTAGCCATTCTGATAGTTGCATAGTGATATCTCATTGTGGTTTTAATTTGCATTTCCCTGATGGCTAATAATGTTTATGTATATATATTTAATTCGATGAGATATAGAGAAAAAACAGCAAAAAGGCCATCATCTCTTTTTCCAGTTAATTTCTGTTAAAGATAAAATAATGCAGGCATAACATCGGAAAACTTAGAAAGCATAGAAAGGCATTAAAAAAAAAAATAAAGGCCTCCGCCCACCCCTGCTGTTATCTTACTCTACTCTATAGTAGTCACCAGTATGAAAAATGTCCTGACATTTCTTCCAGAAAAGGTAAGGAAAGCCCATGTCTATATTCATACTTATATATTGATAAGGATGTTGATAGAATGGTGAAGGTTGGCTGTATTGACAGAGAGACCCAATGACAATTCAGATTTTCCTAATTGGCAGGCAGTTTTGTGTAAGTTCCTTCTGTTTTATCTTGTGGGCCTTTGCTCTTCAAAGCTGAAGCAGGGTCATGAGCATGTGTCTGTCCTGTGGGTCATTGACAGAACTCAGTTCTGTGGCCAAAACCAGGGCAAGAAAGGCCAGAAATATCATCTAGTCACATACCCAGGAAGAAGGGGGAACAGGTTTTAGTGGCCCACTAGCAATCTCCACCAGAATTCACACCTTATGTTTAGGTTTTGCCCATGTCAGCACAAATGAAATCCTGCTTTACATGACCATATACCCTATTCTCAACTTTGCTTTGTTCATTTAATAATATAGCATGGAGATCTTTCCACAGCAAAGACATACAGATGGCCTGCATTCTTTTCAATGATTTCAGGGATGTATCATGTCTCTTATATCAGTCTCTTAAGAATGAGTATTAAGTTGATTTTCTTTTTTGTTCTTACAAATGATGGTTCAAAACACACCCTTGAACATATACACACCCAAGTATATAATCTCTGTCAGTAAGATAGCTGGCTTATGAGTATGTGCATTTAATTATTGAATATCATTGCTGAATTGTTCTCTATATGACTGAACCAATTTTAACCCATCTATATTATTATAAATTTTAATATTTATATAAAGCATATATTTAAATATCAATTTTTCTTTTTGTCACTCTGATGTACATAAATATGTATTCTTGGGTGTTAATGCCCAGAGAATGCTAGAAGCAAAATATATGACTAAAGATGGTCTGGTTTTGTTCCTTCACATCTGGACAGTTCTAGTGCCACCACTCAACATCTGGGATGGCACAGATGTACCCACTGCTCCCAGGTCCAGTGTGGCAGACAAAGGCAGTCAGAATTCTTCTCAAGATACTTCTCCTGGAAACTATAAGTAATGGCACAGAGCTGGCCCCTTGGATTAAAATCATTTGGCTAGCTCTGCCTCAGACAGACCCAAGAAAAATAACTGTCTTGCCCTATTCCTGATTGTCAACACACACTTATTTGGCAATATATGATGGTGCTTTATGCCATTTCAGCAAGGAAATTCTTCTTCCTAATGTCTAAATTACTCCAATCTAAATTCCTACAGCTGCATTGTTAGCTTATTCTCTTTCATCTTGCCTTAAATGAAAACAGTAGCTTTTAATTATTTTTATGTTTCCCTGGATTCATTGCTTTGTTCCTGTGTGGCTCAGCTTCAACCCTATAATTTCTGATCTAGGCTTTGAATATTCTAGGTTCATTGTAGTATGCCATGAGTGTGTGTGTGTGTGTGTGTGTGTGTGTGTGTGTGTGTGTATGAGAGAGGGAGAGAGAGAGAGAGAGAGAGAGAGAGAGAGAGAGAGAGAGAGAGAGAGAGAGATGTATTGAACAAGAGTTTATAGGTGTGGTTAGAAAAAAAATAATGTAATGAGTACTGTGTACCTTGCCACCCAGCTTAAATAAAAGAACATAATCATTGTCCTTGAAGCATGCCATATAGGCACATATGCTATGCCTTTGCATTTCCCCTCCCTCACCCCCACAGATGTAAGCACTATCATGAACATTGTGTTAATAGTTTCCTTACTTTAAAAAAGCTCTTTTCATATGCATGTATTCCTAAGCAACATGCTGGTTACATTGCTTATTTAGAACTTAATGTAAGTTGATTCATAGATTTGTAAACTGCTTCTTATTGATCAATATAATGCATTTGAAATTCATCTATACAAATGTATGTAGAACATGGTTCGTTCATTTTCAAAGTTATGGAGTATTCCATTATGTAAACAGATCACAATTATTTATCTTTTCCTTTGTTGACAGACATTTTGGTAGTTTCTACTTTTGCCTATATGAATGCTTTGTTCATGTCTCCTAGAACAGCGGTCCCCAACCTTTTTTGGCACCAAGGACTGGTGCTCCTATGAGAATCTAATGCCTGATGAGCTGAGGTGGAGCTGAGGCAGTGATGCTACTGCTAGGGAGTGGCTACAAATACAGATGAAACTTTGCTCGCTTTCCCGCCGCTCAGCTCCTGACGTGTGGCCCAGTTCCTAATTGGCCACGGACCCGTACTGGTCCACGGCCCAGGGGTTGGGGACCCTTGTCCTAGAGGACTTGTGCAAGAGTTGAGAACATGCCAAGGAGCAGAATTGCTGGCTCATAAGTTATACATAGACAACACTATTGGATAATGCCAACCAATTTCCAAAGTTTTGGTGTCATGCTTATACCAGCCTTATAAACTGAACAAGGATATTTTATTTCTTATCTTTGAAAAAGATTGTGCAGTTTTGTAATAATTGAATTTTTTAAAATGTTTGATAGAATTTAACTGTTAAACCACCTATGGCTGGGCTTTTCTTTGTGGGACAATTTAAATTACTCACTTATTATCACCATCACATTATTATTATTATTATTATTATTATTTAGTGGTTATAGAACTATTTGGGCTTTTAATTTCTTCTTGAATAAGTTTTAGGTGTATGTTTTTTTAGAAATATACCCTTATTATCTAAGGTTTCAAATTTATTGGCATAATATATGTTTTTTTGTAATATTCTCTAGTTTAAAAAACTTTAGCAGGAAACGCATTTATCCAAGGCAACCATCTGGGAAGGCTCAACAACTATGTTCAGAAAATGAGCAGCAATATCGAGATGGTAGGCAGTGGGGGACACAGCTGTGTGGCCCACAGAGCAAGTTGGGCCAGGGTGTTTACATTCATCCTCTTCATTTTCTCTCTTTTTTTTGGGAACTTCAACTACTCAGATGTTGAATAATATTATTTCTGAAACTCCAATTATTCAGATCCTGAATTCATCTTCTAATTGTCTCTTTTTTCTCATAATTTCTATTTCTTTGCCTCTTTGCTTTCTTGTCTGCAAAAAAGATTTCATAAGTTTTATCCTCATACTCTTGAGCTTTTCATCTTTTGCACTTTTCTTTTAAATTTCAAATTTCTTTAAAAAATTAAAAATAAAAACTTTTTTAAAAATTAAAAAAATTGTTCACCAATTTTGATAGTGTGCTTTTCAACTTTTCTTGCAGTTCTATGCAATCTGCAATTCCAGGATTGGAATTGCTATATCTTCCTGATGAGCTGAACGTTTCACTAGTCTTTATTTCTAGTAATACTTATTTGCTTTAATGCCTTTTTTGATTGATATTAATAAAGTTGTGCATTTTTTTGTGTTCACCTTATATATATTTAATATTTTTTCTCCTTTTCCTTTCAAACTTTCTGTAACCTTATGTTTTAGGTGTGTCTCTTGAAAGTATTATAAAGCTCAATTTAAAACTCTTCTTTGATATTTTTTCTCTTTAATAGGGTATGATAGTACATTCATTTCTGAAATCTTGCAGACATTAAGGTTATAGTATAAATGTGTGTTCATTTAGCAAAATACCTCATAAGATTGGTCAATAATTCATCTTCAGTATTTCAAAAGCACAATTCTTGAAGATATATATTAGCACTTGTTAAATTTTTATTTAGCTTAGTACGGAAGGAAGATGGGAAAACAAAAGAGCTGACTGAAGAGCATTTGAGAAATAGAGATTTATATAGTTAGTTGGGTGCGAAGTAATATTACCAGATGGATTAACTTTCTATAGGGTAATAATTGTATCATGTCTGGGTTAGCTTCTCTGCTAGACTATAAAGACTCCCAAACTCCTGTTTCTAACTTTGTTGGCTATGGGCTGTCTGCACCTTCATTGGTCGAGGATTTTTAAATGATGATTCTGTGACACCAAAGTTACTTCCCCCAAAGTGTTAGGTGAGGTCAAGCAGGCTTATTAGACAACATTCTAGGGTGACATTTAAAAAAAAATCAAACAATCATCATTTTGCCTGTATCTAAGTTTGGAATGAACTTTTCTTTAACAATTTAACATCAAAATTTAGAATTGCCAGAATGTGTGCAATTATGTCCTTATTCATTGATAAGATGAGGGGTTAACATAACTAAAAAAAACTGGAATAGCTAAAGGTAGCTATAAAATAAACATTTATAAAAGAAGAAAATTAAGTTATGGCATGGGTATGATAAAACTGAAAATTGATATAATTGACAATAAACAGCAAATAGTATGGAGATGATGTCTACTATACCCACTTCCATCAAAATATGTCTACTTTGGCAGGTGTATTCTATTTTTTTCTATTTTCTGCCTTTCCCCATCTCTCACCCTCTTCTTCTTATTCCTCCATCTTATATGTTAGTCAAAGAGACAGAGAGCTCAATTATTATCATTGATTCATATGAGGTCCTGCTCTCACTTTTTTCCTTTCATTCCCATCCCTCATTCTTATTCTCCTTCCTCCCATATGCAAACTTTCTAATATGTTTGATGTATATCCTCTTGTTTGTATGACGTCTTATAAAATGTTCATTGTTTTGTAAGTATTTTTCATTTATGTAAATGTTTTACTAATCCAGATGCAGAATTGTTTTTTTTTTAGTTTTTAGGTTTTTTTTAGTTTTTTTTTTAGTATTTAGTTTGAGAAAAAAATTAGTTATTTTTGTTCTTGAAACATATATTTTTAAAGACAAATTTTTCTTTTTTACACTTTAATCAAATTCAGTGCTTAATTACTCAATATGGGGCCTTGAGAGGGTAGAGCCCCTGGTTGAAAAAGCAGGATGGGGATTAAGGTGACCATGAATCTGAGAGTCGGAACCTCCTTAAATTTTACATCTCAGGTTTTTTGCTTGCTTCATCCTAGTTCCATCCCTGCAGGGGGAAAAAAAAAAAAAAAAACAAAACCCAAAAAACCTAGGTCCCTGAGTCATTGCACGGATGGGGCTGGCCTGAACTTTGGGTTACCTGCAGAAGACATTGTATGAGGAAGAACAAAACTTTCTTATATTAAGCCACTGAGATTTGGGACTAATTTGTTACTGCTACATTGCCTATCCCATCCTGCTTACTACAAAGAAAAAAAAATAACAAAGCATAATGAATAAAAAAAAAAACAAATAAGACAGCAGGAGTTAGTGTAGCAAGTCTAAAATCTCAATAAATGTGACTTGATTAATTTTGTTGATAAATGGATACTCAGATTAGGCTAAAAAAAAACAAACTCCAATGGTGAATCCAGAAAAATTGAAAATAAAGAAATAGAAAAATATACACCAGGAAAATACAAAAGAAAGGAGAGGAGTATGAGCAATATTAGTGTCAGACAAAATATAATTCAAGATAATAAAAGGGAAATGTTCAAATTGATAATATTCAGATTATTAATATTGAACCTATTCTATTTCTGACACTGTAACTTCAAAATATTGAATGTAGAAACTGATAGAAGTGATTGATAAACTTATATTATTGTGGGAGATTTGCATTTCTCTTTTAGAAATAGAAATATAAAACGTGACCAGTTTTTTTCTTTTTAATAAGCAGGCTTGCTAGGACTCATTGGACATACTCATGATCACTCTGTTTTCCTTCACCTCTTTGAACTGGCTCTGTAGCTGTGTTTTTTTCTCCTTTTCTAGTCCTATTACTTCACTGATCCTTCTTAGAGTAAAATGAAGTCCTCTGGTCACTTTCAAATGCAGACACAGTTTCCATTCTATACTTACCAGTGTTCAATCACCTGCAATAATCAAATGCTGAGCATGAAATAAAGTTAAATCTTCTTCCCTTCCCCCATCTGGGACCTGCTTCTGAGACCATGATCAGTGGGACATGACCTGGTGCTGTGGTTTGTTTTCTTTCTTTCCTGGCCTAGCATTTCTCCTTTTCCTGATCGCTATTTGAGGTGTCTGTACCTTCCAGGGTTTAAGGAGTGAAAGGCTCAGACAGGGTGGATGGAGAAGAGAAAAAAATTGTATACTAAGGGTTTTACATGCCTGGTAACCTCGTAAGAGGACATCTAGCTCTCTGGGTCTGGAGACTGACACGTAGATACTACCAATGGATCACTTTTCTGAGTGCTCCACCACAGGGACTGCCTCTCATCCTGGCCTTGGTTTACACACCCTCATCCTGTATCTTGCCTCACACTGTTCCTCCAGCTGCACTTTGACCAAGATCTCTTTGCCCTTGAGGTAACTGTTATGGATGGAATTTAATCTTGCATTAGTTCTCTCCCACATCTGGTTCAGGAGAAATGTTGAAACAAGTCTGGATGGTGGCAGCAGAATGCTCTAACATCAGAGCACCAATAAGTCAAGATCTCTTGCTATAGATTTTGGAGGGCCTTTTGGTCAAAGATGGGTCTACAGTTTGAATATAATGAATAAGAAATAAAGCTTTGTTATGTTAAACTGCTGAGATTTCAGAGTTAACTCGTTACCACAATATTGCCTATGTGCTATATTAACTCAATCAGGCAAAAAAAAAAAAAGGAAAAGAAGGAGAAATAAAGAATGAGAAAGAATGAGTATAAAAGTAATAAATTACAAATGGCAAAAACATGCTATTACATTCACTAAGTACTATGCAATAAATTAAAAATATTCTTAAAAAATGATATCAACCCTCTCATATATATTAAAAATTTTTTCTTCAGGGTCGCTCTAAGATTAAAGAAAATATAAAATTAGACACCCTTGTGAATTAAGGTGAAAGTTCTATGCAGATGAAAAGTTTTGGTTGTAAATGCATCTGCTAGAAAATGAGACAGACTGTAAATAGTTTTAATTTTCAAGAAATTCTAGAAAAGGGACAATAAAAATAAGTACAAAAGAGACAGAAGGAATAAATTAATAGAGAGAACAGAAATTGATGACGTAAGAAACATAGGAATAAACTGAATTGATCAGTTTTAACTGAATTGGTCAATAAAAACTGATTCTTGAAGAAAACCAAAAGAGAAAACGAATTATTGAAAATCTTAAGGAAAATAAAAAGAAAGAGAAGAAACATTAGGAACCTACCTATTTAAATCTTTTTTTCAATAAAATTGAAAATCTAAATAAAAGAAATGATTTTTCTATAGAAATATAAATGATAAAAGTTAGTCAAGAGGAAATAGAAAAACATCAAGAGATCGGTACTCGTAAAAGAAATGGAAAAGGTAATACTCAAAACACCTAGGCATTTTGACAAGCAAATATTACTAAATCTTCAAGGAATAGGCAAAAAAAATTTCTAGGATGACTAACTCCTTTGACTTGCCCGAGACTGAGGCAATACCTGGGATGTGGGACTCTCAGTTTTAAAATTGAGAAAATCCTGGGACAAGTTGGTTACCCTCATGTTTCATGAATTGTGTAGACAGATAACTTCGATACCAAAATAGGACAAAGATAGTGTAAATCATTAGGATCCAACTTAAATATAAGCAATCTTAATCCAGCAGTTTAAAAAAGAAGTAATTTAGAAAAAAGGAATAGATGAAGATGTTCTTAAATTGATAAACTATCTTCCAGAAATAATAAAAACATTATGCTTAGTATCGAGAAACACTAAGTGTTCTCAGTTAAACAAAGCAGTATGTTTGCTTAACATTGTGCTGGAGGTGTTAGTCAAGATAATGAGGCTAAAAGTATGCAAATATTGGAAAGGAAGGAACAAGACTGTACTTCATAAAAAATATTATTGTTCATGATGAAAATCCAAATATTGATGAACAAACTATTAGAATGCTTAAAATAATTTTTACCTGCATGGCTGGGTAGAATTACTAATCACAAATAATAACAAATTAGAATATATAGAAAAATAACTAATATTATTGAGGCTTTTGATATGACAGATTCTGTTCTATGTGCCTTTAAATGTAATTTCTCATTTTATTCTCAGAACAATTCTATGAAGTAGGTTTATTGGTGTCCTTGTGCACACAAGTACAAGTGGTGGAAACAGGAATTGGAACTAGGTATTTAATTCCAGAGTTTCTTCTTCTTTCCATAACAATTTAATTCACAATGACAACAAGTAAACTTAAGATACTGGTGGCAAGAACAGCTACATGTGCCCCACAGATCCCTACTCTTTCTTTCATTGGTATAGAATTGTAGCTGATAAGTGGCTGCCCAGCCAGGGAATTACCCAGATTCCCTTACATCCAGATGGGGTCATGTGACCAGTCTTGCCAATGAAATCAAGCAGAAATGATGTGTGTCACTTCTCAGTCAGGGTGGTTAAGGCTAGGGATGTATCTTCCTTATGTTGGCTGGATGTTAATGCCGAGGGCAATCTTAGAAACCTAGTGCACTGTAAATCTGGAGTTATTTGTCACAGCAGCTGTCAGTGCCAAGCTAATCAAGAAGGGAAGGTTTTGATAGTGAGACGCCCAGTTGGATGAATGCACAAGAGGCCGACATGAGAATAAAATGGCAGGCACCAACTTTATTGTGGGAGTGCCCTTCTGTTCCTGGGAGGGCAGTTCTATTGTGTGGAGTGGGCTTCTGCTTCTGCTCTTCTTCTGCTTCCCTTCTGCTCCCCAGGGGACTGCATGGCTTCACACATATCAGAGTACAATTGTGATGTTCAGCCTCACATGCATGATACAATAAGCTGAATTATGTTTACATATTTTAGGTGCAGGTGCTCTACTACACTATGTAACATTCTAAATCTGGAGTCCTATTTTTAGTGTGAGCCTGGATCACAGCCAGACCTGGGACCAGCCAGGCCTGGGACCTTCAGCAGCTGAAGTCATCCTAACTATGCAAATTAACAAGGAATGTCCAAGATTTATATGATAAACTTCTAAAAGTTTTTAGAAGAATACATGAAATATGAATAAATGGATACCATATTTATGGAAGAGACAACTGATTAATGCAAAGATGTAACTTTCCCCCTAAATATCTCTAATTTGAACATAATACTCTTTTAAAGAATACAATTTTATCTAGAAAACTAAACTAAGGAGATAAAACAAAAACATTTTGAAAGAGAATAATAAATGGTAGGGACTTCTATCAGATATCAGATACCAAAGCTTACTATAAGGTTATGATTAAACCAGAAGTGGCAGTAGCATAGAAATTAACAAATAAATCAAAGAAACTGAACAGATGGTTCAGAAAGAGACCCATGGACCTATGAAAATTTTGCATATTTTAAATTTGGAAAGAATGGAAAAATGTTGGTGAGACAACTAGATGCCCATTTTGACAAAAATAATGCCAGATGATTTCAACCTTATACTATTTTCAAAGATAAATGACAACAAAACTACAAATTGTTATAGGGAAGTCTATTTATATCCTTGGAGGTAGAAAAAATCAAAAAGAAAGTTTTTAAAAAACCCTAAGAAAAATATTCACAAGCAATAACATTAAAATGAATATGTAATATATTGTAAGGGCACTAGAAATAAAAGAGAAAATACTTGTTACTTTTATAGTAGGCAAATAATTAATACTCAGAACATGTAAAAAAAACTCCTACAAATTTATAAGAACATGATAAATAACCCAATAGAAGAATGGGCAAATGATATACACTGGTATTTCACACATGAACCTACAAAAAGATACTCAGTTCCACTCTTAACTGGAAAAATACAAATTAAAATAATAAAGGGGTATAATTTCTTGACCAACAAACTGGAAAAGTTTGTTAATATAAAATACTGGCCAGAGAGTGGAGAAAAAGCTGATTGTATTTTTGATGATTTGGTTTTGAAGGCATTTTGACAATACTGTTAAAATTTAAGAAGCATGTACCCTTTGACACAACAATTCCACTTCTTGTTAATATACTCTAGGAATTAATTTACTTGTATATACAAAGAGCTATATAGAAGGGTTTTAACTTTAGCAATATTGGTAATGCAAAAACTTGAAAACAGCCTAAATGCTCATTGAAATGTGAACTATAAACACTCTGAAGCAATAGAAAAGAATCAAGTGGCTCAACATGGACTGATGTGGAAATAGGCACCATATTTAGAGATAAGACACATTATTAAGTGAAAAAGACAATACTTATAATGCAATTTATAAAGTGTGAAAGAAAAACAACCCACAAAACATTTATTTCTGTATGTACTTATATATGTATGTAGCTGCGGAGACAAGGTTAGGAAAGGTTGACTAAATAAACCAAAGGCAGTGAGAGCCTAACCAAGAGCGGGTAGGAAATGGGATGGTTGGGGCATCAGGAATATCTTTTACATTGAGAATGTATCTGTGTTTAATAATATAATTTAGTAAATTTAAATAGAAGAAGATATAAGTGATGAGGCTTCAACCCCAGAGATTTTTATTTGGATGGTTTTGGTAAGAATTGCTGTTTTTCTTTGACATCTTCCTGGGTGATTCTGAGACCATTGGCTTAAAGATTGAATTATTGGTTATTGGAGATCCTATTTTATAGTTTTAACTAAGCTTCTTATGTGCTTTCTATAATATGTCATTCCTCATTAAAACACTGGCATAGTACTATTTGGTAGCACATATACTAAAACTGGAATGATACAGAGAAGATAAGTATGGGCTCAGCCTAAAGGTGACACACAAATTCATGAAACATTCCATATGTTAGTTAACATGACAAATTTTGTTATGTGTATTTTACCACAATTTAAAATGACAGTATAAATCACTTAATTAAAACCATAGAGAAAGATTTTAATTAACTGGGTCCATTATCACTAACTTAAATCTTATCAGTCTCTGTTTACAGGAATGCTGGTCTTCAGGAAAAACTCTAACTTTCCTCCCTGTTGCATTTTTGGGTGTGATGCCCAGCATACCGAGTTTACGTGGCACCCCGTGCCATGTTAATACATGGCACTTTTGCACACTGTCACTCAGCCCCCATGAGTCTAGGTAGTTTCCATTGTAACGCGAATTCTTTGCTGGTGTCAGGGAAGCATCCATGTACCCTCCAGCTCCATGTTCCATTTTCTGTCCTGTTGGGAGCCAGAGAAAAGTGAGAAAGGGCTCAGGTCCATGACCATGCCCGTGTGAAGTGAACCACAAGAAGAACATCCTTATAAATAGGGAGCAGTTTAAAAGTTGCTGCAGAAATTTTGTTATTAAGGGGTTCTGCCCTAGACCCCTTAACATCCTCCAAATTCTGATTTCCAGTACACATCAGATCCCAGACGTTTCAGTTTAGAGGGCATTCAGATTGTGGGTCTGTACAAAAGGAAACTGAAAATAGTTCCTGGCACATTATAAACACACAAACAAATTACTATGATTATTTCACATTTTGTCTGGACCAATGCAACTGTTTTGCTCATAACTAAAAAAACTTTGCTACACAGAGGACATTTAAACCCAAGAGAAGCAAGCACAACACATCACCTTATGAACGAACAAGTGGGTGATGCCCCAATTCACCTTTAAATCAAGCCTCCCTGTCTGCTGATTGTCTTTGTCTTTTTTGGTTTTCTCATCCCCACCTTTAGCTAGCAAGACACGGACTCGATGTTGTACTGATCGGCCGGACACTGGAAGAACTACAGGCTGTTGCTGTGGAGATTGGTGAGTGACCCCAAAGAATAAGGGAGATGTCTGTAGAGTCCACTAGCCAAGTCTGCTCTTGTAGATGCCTGTAGATGTATAATCAGCATCCCTTCACCTCTTCTTTGAACCCTGGGACTCTGGTCCTCCTACAGGAGCTCTGTTTACAAAGTTAAGTGTGGGCTGTAAAGTGGGGGCTTTAGTTCACCAGTGACTCTTTGGGCTAAGTGAAGCAGGAGCAGACTCATGTATAAGTAGGTCCACTCTTTGGTTTGGTGTCTTCATCTCTGGAATCCAGAGGCCCCAGATGCCTAGTTGCTTCTGCTACTCTCTTCAAAAGCAAGATTTGTGTTGGAATGTCACTTCTCTAAGTTGATGGTCTGCTCCTTGCAGGAGGGTGAAGTACGATGCTTACTGATAGTTGTCAGATTTTAAAAAAAGATTTGATCCAGGGGTGCTGCATATGGTTGTGAAGATAGTACACTGTATAACTCGAGGAGGCAGCATTTGTAGTATAACGTTTTATTATTATCATCTACTTTGAAGTGTTCTTAGTTAATAAAGATTATAGTATACCTTTTTAGGTATTTAATTAGGTATTTGTATTTTAATAATTAATTATTAATTTAGTAATTAATGTGCTCCTTAACTCAAAGGAATGAGTCTTTAATTATGAAGACTCTTGACGACCATGGCAGGCTGTCTAGGAGACAGCCTGTATCTGTGGGGGAGATTAGGCATAGGAGATGAATGTGGGAGGCACAGCACTGAGCAATCACACCGTTGAGGCTCAGTACCCTTGAACCGATGAATCCTGCTTTTATTCTGTGTCTGGATATCAGAAGTAACTTCGACCGGGATTAGAACATTCCTCAGTGTTTTTCTCACAATGCTAAAATGTGCTTTTTATCATCCTCTTGAAAAACAAGTAGGGTCTTAAGTCTAAAAACATTTTCCTGCCCCCAAACTATGCCTCAAGATCACTTGCCCCAGAAATATTGGGTCTGAGCAGACAGCTGCTGATGAAATCTTTCTGTTGCTTTCATATCTGCCTGAAAGCTCCTACACAAGGCGAGTTCATGCAGAAGAGTGCAAAGAGCCTTGGTTCGGAGGGGGCAAAGTGTAGGTGCCTTTGGGCAAGGCAGTGAGCATCTCTGAGCCTAGTTTTCTCCTCTGGAACATGTGACTAATGTCTACTTTATAAGGTTGTAGAAAGGATTAAAATAAGATATTGTGTAGGTAAATGCTTTAATGAATGCTAAAATGTTGGACAAATACAGAGGGCTGTCGTGTCTGTGCGAAGGGGATGTGACACAGCACAGGCAGCATCATTTTGCTCTTACAGCCCCTGGTCCACGGGTCTCCAACCTGGGTGTGCAACAGTCACCCGAGGCGCCTGTCCCAACAGATCATGGGGCCCACTCCCAGGGCTTCTTAGTTCAGTAGGTCTGGGGTGGAGCCTGAGATTTTGTTTCTAACAAGTTCCCAGTGATACCGATGTTGTGGTCTGTGAGCTCCACTTTGAGAACCACTGCATTAAATCTGTTTTGGTGCATATACGTGTCACTGTAGTAACTTTTAAAATCACTCAGAAACTGTAATTCACAAATCTTTTAGCACATCCCAGCATTTATCTGGGGCTATTTCTCGTTTCTAATTGGGGTGATGGGCTTGTGCTCTTCAACCTGCTCAAATATTACAGGAACACTGGGGAAACTCTATGGGTAAGAGACAGATTTAGACTCCAGTTCATTAAAATGTAACTATTGTCTCTAATGCAGAGGTGACTACAGGGAGTAGTGTGAAGATTATACAAGTGGATTTTACCAAGGACGACATCTATGAGCATATTAAAGAAGAACTTAAAGGCTTAGAAATTGGAATTTTAGGTAAGTAAATTGCAAAATGCAAAGCTTGTTGTAATATATCAGTGAAATAATTATCTTAGTGATACTTGATTATTCCATGATTATTCCATTAACCCATGACTGTATTTTAAGCTGTAGTGTTAAACTGAATATTAATGCTCAATTCTTCAAAAGATGTTACTGGATTAACAAATTTGTATATGGCTTTGGAATGTATCTAACTTACAGATTTTAAACTTACCAATCATATTTCCTAATATTAAAATGAATTTTCTTTCACTGAACTTACATTGGCAGAAAAAGGGAATCCCAGAAACATTAGTAGCCTAAAAGAATTCGTTTAGCAAAAAAACATTGCTGTGATTTATCCATGAAATGGCAAGTCAGTGTTAGGTTATTTGAGAACTGACTCTCTTATTCAGGAAACAAGATAATATTTTCTTGGGATGATTTAGAAAGAAGTTATTTTATAACTACATACATGATATAGTGTTTGTATTGTACACAGAAGGAAGTAAGATTTGATTTCTAAACTTCCTGCTGAATTTTAAACTAATTACTAATTATTTTTACTAATAAAAATGTAAAACACAGCATTGCAGCAAAACTGGAAAGAGTGGAGGAGCACATGAAAGAATTATGAATTTCTTAAAATCTTGAAAGTTTGAGAAAGCATATTGGCGCATATCTTTCTAGATATATATTTGCAAATTTATACATATTTTATATATTTACATGTATTTCACATATCTACACATATTTTCAAAACTGGGATTAAACTTATATACTGTTTTGTAACATTAAAAAAATTATACATCACAAATGTTTTCCCATGTCTTTAAAACTCTAAGGCACCATAGTTTCGAATGACTGCATTGCATTCCACCATATGGAAGTACCATGATTCATTTAATGTGCTTCCTATTACTCGACCACAATTTTTTCCCCTCATATTTTTTCACTGCTATCAAATCATGCTTTAATGAACAACCTCGTATATAAATCTTTTTGTATGTGTTTTCTCAAAAAAACTTCCCAAGAGAAAAATTCCTGGGTTGGCTATAACTATTTTTAAGGCTTTGTCAATAAACATTTGCTGTTGGTTCTTCTGATATCTTTTTGTTCTTCCTCTCTCTGTCAGTCAACAATGTTGGAATGATTCCAAGTTTCTTCCCAAGCTATTTCCTTAATACATCAGATGACATCCAGGTAGGCCTGTGCTGTCTGTGGATGGTATTCTCTCACCAGGTACTGGGCCCCCTGGCTGGATCATCACCAGGGCCTGGGAAGGGTGTCTGGACAAAATTCTGTATTCCAGGTGGATGTCTGGAGGTCTCCCTTTCTTTTTATCTTAGTCCTTGATACACAGTCAAGGGTACAACCGGTCATGGCCACCTCTAGTATAAGATCATCTTCCTCCTTCTCTGCACATCAAAACTTACCTGCTTGCTGTCCCAGTCTTTCAGGGGTTCTGCACTCTGCCTTACAAGAGGGTGATTCTTTCTGAGAAGTTCAGAGGCTGTGGATGTAAGTGGGAGAAGTCTAGCTATTTGGTTTTCTTTGTCTTCTCCAGTAATAAGATTTGTTCAACCTTCAGTATGAAGGAAGTCCATGATACAAACTTCGTGGTTAGGGTATTGTAAGTTCAGCAAGCTTGACTCAGACCCATAGCTACCATTGTTGGTCCCAAGTAAATTGGTTATACATTCAACAGTCCTTGAAGGCAATGTTTGTTGAGTCTTCCCCAGGCCTTGACCTTTGAAGTCATGGAGTTCTGAGCAGGCTGTCATGTTCCCTTTCCCTGATTCTACAGGTATTCCTATGGTTTTATTTAAGCCTCAAGTCTACTGCATGGGACTATCATGCCAGATTGCTTGGACATCACTCCATATCCTTGCAAAACCCCATTTTGGCTACACATCTAGCCCTATGGTCCTTGCTTCTGGCATAAATGTGTCTCCCCATTAAGCAGGTTTCATTCTTGCTTCTCTTTATTTATGTCTGTACTTGTGCTTGTTTCTATGCCTGTCCCTCTTTCCCTCTCTGTCTGTCTTGGGTAATTCTTATAGTTTCTTTGTCCAACTTTTGTAGCTCAGAACTTCTACCCTGTATTATATAATCATTCGTCTTTCTATTCTCTATGCTATTGTCTTCTAGACTCACATATGTTAATGTCTCTTCCTCCAGCTGGAAATTAACCATCTCTTTTTGAAAAACTGCATCTGTATTACCTCCTAAATTTTTGAGGAAACTCTTAATTGACTTCAATTCAAGATCACATTTTTATAGAATCACAGTATGGATGTCAGATGTTTCCTGGTCCTAGCGCATATTTGCTGAACACCAATTAGGAGCCTCATTCGCAGGCTGAGCGAGGGAGGGAACTGTTCATAATGCACATTTGCCCATGTTATGGTTCTTTAGCACTGACTACTTCTCAAGAGAATTTCTCAAATGATACTGCTGATCTGTGGTTGTGATTATTTATTACAGAACCTCATCCATTGCAACATCACCTCAGTAGTGAAGGTATGTGATCAACGTATTAAATGTATTAACATGTAGCTGTTGGAATTTGGCAACTCAGGAGAATTGGCCCCTTCTCTGTAGAAGCAGATTTCTTTGACATCGAACCACACTTGATTGAGAGGCCACGTAGCAACTTTTTAATTGTTTTATTCTGTTTTCCTCAAGTACAGTGATGGATTCATTCTCTCTAGTGTTTGAATCCTATTTCTGCATTCAGTTTCCTCACACATCAGAATGTATTAGACCTGATGATATTGAAACTGACTCAGGATTCCAAGGTGACTTTTTTTTTTTAAATGCAATACCTTCCTCTGGTTTTAGTTTTGTAAATAGAGGAAAGCTCACTCTGTTCAGAAAAATGGCAGAGGACACGATGGATTTCATGAGCTCTTGCTGTTCATTAACTATTTATTGAATTAAAGTTCGTGTTTACATGTATTTCTGATCCCCACTCAGCTACTAGTTAGTTGGACAGCATTGGGCATGCCATTAAACTTCAGATTCTTCATCTGCTGTTAAAAGAGTGTTGGACTAAGTGATGTGCCAGATGCCATTCAGGTCCTTTGATTAGAGTCAACTGCATAAGCATTTATAGACATAACTACCACAAAGCTGTCCTATACTGTGTCTCTGCAGGAATAAGAAAAAAAGAGCCCTCTCAAGGCAGACGATTTGGAAAAAGGTGCTGCTTAAGAGTGGACATAGCCCAATGCCTGGCCAGTAGATGGTGCTCTTGTGTGAACACAGTGTTTTCCTTTCCTCTGAATAGCAAGGGCCCTCTAAATAGCTTGTGAGTGAACCCTGGGCTTTCCGCCTCCACTCACCCACCCCCAGAGCAAGGGCTCCTTGCTCAGTACACAAAATTCACAACTGTGCCTGGCAGCCCTCGTGACTACTCCGGAAGGCCCAATAGAACCACAGCGGTGAATCAGGTTTGATCCTGATTTTGTGCTGCTGGGGAGCAGCAAGAGCTTCAGTCTCACTTTGAAACTGTGGGCTGGCTGTGCAGGACTGCTTTCCCAGAGGAAAATCAGTTGCTCTCAAGCTGAGGAGGGGGATGGTTGCTGCACAGACCAAAAAAAAATTTCAGAGGGATAAGTTGACAAAAATTATTTTTACTATTAATTATTTTTCTGTAAGCATACAAGCATTTCAGTTTCCTGCTTAGTTTTTATTGGTACGTACATTCTTTTTATGCTGCACAATCAATGCCTTTTTAAAACCCCAGCTGATGAAATTGTAAGTTTTATATGTCCAACTGTTGTCAGTAGCCTTACTGCTAAACATTTCAAGTTATTTTATACATTGATCTTGGTCCATTTGATCACAGGGCTTCCCAAGTGCATTTGACAAACCTCTGACTCTTTTAGCAGAGAAATGCTTCGATTTACTAAAAAATTATTTTATGTACTGCTAGACACTAACTTCTCTAAGTAACAGAGAAAACACACTGAAGTTTAGCTTCTGAGTAAGCCATGCCCCAATTGGCCATGCTTGTTGGAGGCATGACAAGTATCACTTAATTATTTCAAAGGAGCCATCTGGAAATAGTAGAGATCTCATCAAAGGCATAGATGGGAGATGAGTTTGAGGGCAAGAGAAATGTGAAGTAAGACACTAAATATTGGGGCCTTTGTGACTGAGACACATAAAGTCTGCTGTTATCTCTCTAACTGGGATTATCTGCCCAATGAGACTAGTGAATTCATTTGGGAGACTTTGAGGACATATGGGCCCTGTCCAGCAGGGCTCCAGTCACATCCTTGACAAAATTGGGAAAGCCAAGGAAAGGGTGATGACACAATCTAGTCCTTCCTTATCTTTCTCCCACCTCCCTGAAAATCAGGGCTTTTAGGAGATGGTCCCATGGGTTCTTGGGAGCACGCTTCCCCCACTACCACCTCCGCTGCTGACCCAGAGCAGTGAAACATCACTTTGGAGGCTCCTGCAAATGGGCTTAAGAGCCTGGCCCATGAAATGGGAGTGGTGGCAGGGATACCGCTGAAAAGCTCCTGCAGGGCTTCCAGATAATGTGGAGAAATAGGCAAAACTTACTTTCTTGTCTCCAGCCTTTATTTCTCTGCCTCTCCTCAGCTGTTTTGTTCCTCTCTGTCTCGAAACTGCTCCCAAGACTGAGCCTGAGTCCACTCAATTGTACTTTCAAGAACATTTTAGTCCATGGGTTTGCCTCCTCCTTAATTCTTAAAATGTGTGCCTTGTAATTATAATGTGAAAAGCTCTTTGAATGGGATATTTAAGTTCCAGAAGTGGCAGGGAAGAGCTCTTCAGGGGACAGTAAGTTGGGAGGGGGCAGGGGCTTGTCGACACTGTGGTAATTCCAATAGATAGAGAGACAGACATGTTCTGTCTCATGGACACTTGTGTGGTTCCTTGACTGTCCCCCAATACTAACAAATGGCTGAGATTTATGATAGCCAGCTTGCTTTTGCCTGTGTCCTGAGTAAAGAGTATCTGGGGAACCTCAGTGTTAATCTCACAAGAAGCCAATTTCCATAATTTTCCACTGCCCTCATTTTGCAGAAAGACTTTAGCTTTATAGAGAAGAAACCAGAGGCCTCTGAGCAGTTTGCCATTTGTCTGGGTTGCCTCCTGTGAGTTTCAGCCAGACTCTAGTGTTGCCAGAATTACCTCCAATAAGTGTCAGCAGATTTGCAAGGAAGAAGCAGTTCTCCAGCTTCCTCCCACAACCACTTCCCCGAGTACCATGCCTATTGCTACTTAGCTCTTTGCCAAGGCATAACTTTAACCTTCTCTTATAGATGACACAACTAATTCTGAAAGACATGGAATCAAGGTAAGGACTTTCTTTGAAAAAGCCTGGAGCAGCATGGTCTCCCTGGCCTGGCAGTCAGCTGACTTGGAGACCCGGGGAATAGCATTCATCAGGCTGTTACTTTAACAAATGATTAAACTGTGATGAAAAGATATGGAGATTATAGGCTAAAAACAAACAAACAAACAAACAAACAAACAAACAAACAAAAAATAAAACGAAAAAAACAACAACATTCTGGGCCAGGCCAGCTTTGCAAACAGATGAGCATACTTGAAGGTCAAATGTAACATATACTGGAGGGAGGAGACCAGCAGTTTCAGCACAAATTGTATTTTTAAAAAAATTAACTCTTGTTGAGCATAAAAGAAACTTCAGAAGTTGGCCTGAGACCAAGACCATCTCTTTGTTATTATGAATTTGAGCTCTTGTCAGAATGAACACTCCAATTTAGTGGTAAAAATCAGTACCCTATCAGTGCCTCCACTTACTCCATGTTTCTATCACCCTATTACAACATCCATTTGGGAGCTGGATTTTCTTAGGTGGTATTCATTAAAAGCAACTGGTTGATAGTTTTATCTTCCCTAGGGGAAGACAGGGATTGGCTTTGTATTCTAATGTGCAGTTTCCTGGTTTTTCTGAACTGAACTCATCTAATTTGGATGGATTAAAGATAGCAAATTTCAAAATGATAATCAAGGACCCCAGAAACTTGTGTGAGTGCCTGTGTGAGCAGATGATGAACCGTCAAATTCTACCCAAGACAGGATTCTACCTGTGGCGCCTGTCCTTTTGTGGGTCATCTTATGAGTCAGAAGGGACCTTGAGCTCATGTGTTTGCATTTGAGACAGAAAGATCTCTTTCCCCGAGTCTGATCTGAGCTGGTTTCCCGCATTTTGGTGGGAGGCCTTTGTTGTAGCAGAGCCCGTTTGCAGTCACAAGCACTTGATGTCAACTGACTGCCGAGTGACATCATTGTGTGGTGCTATATAGCCTATGACGTGGAGGAAGTTTCACTCACATTCTTGGAAGCAGAGCACTTAGTGCACTGAGAAGCCTGGGGAGGGTGAAGTTTCCCCAGCGTTCTCTGGAGCCCTTCTGTTTTCTTCCTCTTTAAGATGTGATCAGGCAGCAAAACCCCTGAAACTTTGCTTCTTTACCTTTTAGGCAGAGAGGGCTCATCTTGAACATTTCTTCTGGGGTGGCCCTCTTTCCCTTGCCTCTGTACTCCATGTATTCGGCTTCCAAGGTGAGTAATAGCATGTAGTTCTCGTCTCCTTCTCCTTCCTCTTGTCTTTTCCAGCTGGTATTTTCCTTTGGATCATCTGGCAAGTTGAGGGACAGATTTGCCAGGAGGCACTCTTCTATGTACTGGGCAGAGCTAGCCTGCAGGTGTTTGGATACAAATCAGAGAATGGTGCTGCCCCTGGGCTGACGAAAGCCTGTAGCAACACAGCAGGGCAGGCCCAACCCCCTCAGGCCTCCAGCCCTCACTCATCTCCTTGCCTGGGAGCCCTGCTGTCTTCTTGCCACCAGATAACCCTGTAACTTTCTTCCCGCCCTGGAGGTCTAGTCAGGTGTCCCCATGCTCTCTTAAAAAAATCTTGGAGGAGGGAGTGCTCTAGACAAGGAACAGGTTCTCTTGGGTTGGGTCACTCATATGCAGTGGCCTGAGGTATGTATTTATTGCAAAATGTATGTTTCCACTGATTGAGGGACCACTTCCCAGACCAAGAAATGAAGACCTAACTCCCATCAAGACAAGCTGCTGCATTTTAAAATAAAGCAGTAGGCTCCTTGCAGTGCCCTTTGAAATATGAGAAACTTGGTTCTGATGGAGAAAGCAAGCTCTGAGTCATGAGATGTTTCTCTTTCTTGCTTCAGGCTTTTGTGTACACATTTTCCAAGACGCTGCAAGCAGAATATAAAGCGAAAGGAATCATTATCCAGGTGAGGTTAACTGTTCTGAGTTTGTGGGAATAGGAATTCTGGATTCCCAGAGAGCTGGGGCCACTGCCTCCTGCAGGACTGGCCATACATATGCAGCCAGGAGGAGGGTGGTCTGGATGACACCATGGGAGTACTTGCGACCCTCATGGTGGCAGCTGTGCTACCGCGGTTTCACTTGCCCCCACCCTCGCCCATGCCCTGGGTGCTGGAGCAGGTAGTGGGGCAGGGCGAGTGAGTGCTCAGAAACGATGTCTACCCTCTTGCTATGTGATGCTACGTCAGGACAAATTAGTGAGTTCCGTGGGGCAGCAGGAGTGGGAGGAGGTGGGGTAGGGAAGAGAACCCCTTTTCTGATGCAGAAGCCTTGGAGCTGCTTTCCTAGCAAGTAGAGAAGGTGAAAAGATTGACCTTTCGAAAACCAACTAGCCTCTTCAAATACACACATTATTGGTGCTCAATAAATACTTGTTAAATGAATGAGGAAGTATGTACTATAGACTTAGGTTTGATTTTCAAATTCCAGCTCAGCTATTTATTGTCTGAGTGATCCCGGAAAGCTTGCTTAAACTCTGTGAGCCTCAGTTTCCCTGTATGTGAAAAGGGGTTTACAAATAACTGCTTACTTTTCTGAGTTATTGTAAAGATCTAATGAATAAATAATTATGCAAATTTAACCACTATTTATTGAGCCCTAATTTGTACAAAAAGGTGCTTTGTCAACCAAAATGTACTGTAGGAATAAAACTACATGATATTTCACTATCTGGAAACTGGGGTTGGGAATACATGCTCTTTATATTTTTCTCTAAAAGTAACATTTTGAGATCTTTGGAAGAAAGTGTTATGCAAATTAATGACAGCATTCATTTCCATGGGAACCAAGTCAATTGAATTGATTGACTTGTAATTGGATTCTATTATGAATAACATCATTACAAGTGTAAAGTGAAGAAAAGGTGATATGAAGAAAATTGCAAATGTGATGTGAAAGACAATAAAATCAAGAAAAGAAGCATGGATCTTTTTCTCTCTAACAATGCCAAGGTCTCTGTGTCTGAGAATAAAGTAAGAAATTCCATTATGAAATCTCATGCCAGGCCACACAGTGGTGAGACTACAGGTGGAAGCATGGTGTTGGATTTGCAGGGTACAATGTGTGGTTGTTTATTTTTCTTACCACAACACGAAAGATTATGCGGTATATGCTACTCCTGGCTCCCAACTGAAGTGTAAAAGTGGGAATCCAGAATGCTTTGAATTGCTCCAACTTTGGCTGTATATGTTAGAAATAAACTTCTGAGATAAAGTTGCCAGATACAGAAAATCCAGTTAAATTTGAATTTCGGATAAATAACAAAATACATTTTTTACTGTAAGTGTATCCCAAGCCTTACTTGGGATATAATTATACTGAAAATCTTTTTATTGTTTTTCTGGAATCAAATTTAATTGAGTGTCCTGCATTTTTATTTTCAAAGTCTGGCAACCATGTTCTAAGAGATGGCTCATATTCTCAGTTACTCTGTGTGCATTAGAACCGCCTGGTGTCGTGTGGCTAAAGCCTCATCTTGAATTAGTGGCAAAGTGAAACTGGAAACCAACCTTTCCGATTCTTAGCTCTGCACTAGTTCTATGCCTTTTCAGTGCTGCATTATCATTTAGGATCCTGACACTTTACAGGAAGAACAGTTGGAAAATGAAGGTATGGTAAAATGGGGGTTTATTTCTCAGGCTTGGGTGGATTGCTCCTGTGTTACAGCCTTTGTTTCCCACTGTAGGTGCTGACCCCATATGCTATTTCGACCCACATGACAAAATACCTCAACATCAACCTGATAACCAAGAGTGCTGATGAGTTTGTTAAAGAATCACTGAATTATGTCATGATTGGAGATGAAGCCTGTGGCTGCCTTGCCCATGAAATCTTGGTAATTAATAACTCTTCTTTTCTTGAAGCAAGTGAGGACAAATGTATAGGCGGCCCTCACAGAGCTGAGATAGCTTTTCCTTGCTATTGGAACACTCAACCATTTTCTCCCCTAGCAAGGACAGAGATGCCAGAGGGTGTGCTACTGATGGGTAATATAGTCAGTGAAAAGGCATAGGTAGCCAGGGGAAGAGAAGCTGGAGGCTTGGGTCCTCAGCCCATAGATAACCCCCAAGTGGCAAATCTCACCCTGGCCGCTTCCCTTCTCCCCTCAGAAAGTAAGATGGCTCCCAGAGCTCCTGGGAAGAGCTGACCAAGACACAGGGAGCTTCCGCCATAGGACTGCTTTCTTCTTTGGCCCTCTGCGCTAGTAAATGTTCAACTCTCTGACAGTTCACAAAACAAAACAAAACACTTGATATGTAGCACTTGCTGATTTCCATTGTTTAAATACCGCCCCTTCCCCACCCCATTCCTGATTTTTAGATACCAGTATGTTGTCAATGCCCATGAATTTAGGAGGAGTGTGCATGACTGGCTTTTGTGAGTAAGCATAAGCTGTTTCCTGGATGCCATGGACTCCATGTGGAAATCAGGTTAAATGGCACATGACGTGAGGAGTTCTTACTACTCCTGAGCTGCTTGTAGAAACAAACACAAATATAAAAAGAGGTAAAGTCGAATATTGCATGCTAATACTGAAAACAGTTTCAGTGTAGTTCTGTTTTCAGCATCACCAAAGAATTTTAGACAGATCTTCTGATTTGTTTCCTGAAATCTCATTTCAATCAAACCTTGGTGGAAAGAACATGAAGACACGAGGATACTGAGGACTAGGAATAGGAAGTGTTTGCTAAGAAAGAACATGGTGCTTTACTATGGACAGAGTTCTCTTAATTTAGAATTTCCTCAGGGCTGATTCTACAAGTGACTGCTTTGGTTTCTGAGAAAAATTTGCTGAGAAAGTGTCAAGAAACCTTTAAACTTTAGCAGTTATAGTGATGAGCCACATAACTATGCTTCAGTCAATAACTGTTCGCATGTACGACGGTGGTCCCATAAGATTATGATGGAGCTGAAAATATATCTATTTCCTAGTGACTCGAAGCCATCGTAGTGTTGGGGTGCAAGGTATTATTCATGTGTTTGTGGTGATGTTGGTATAAACAAACCTACTGTGCTGCCAGTTGTATAAAAGTATAGCACATAAAATTATGTTAGTATGGAATACTTGATATGGTAATAAACAACGATGTTACTGGTTTATGTACTGACTATGCTATACTTTTTATTTTAATGTGTACTCTTTCTACTTATAAAAACAAATCTGATGTAAAACAGTATGCCGCATTGTACCAGCAGCAACCTCATAGATCTACCTTCATAGATCTCTTAACTGCATCATTTTCTCTTGTGCTTGATTAAATTTTGTGCTGTTTTGTTCATCATGACCCCTAAGCATACATAATTCACTGCCAATGTTGATAGTAAGAGGCCACATTGAATGATTGACTTGGAAATGAAATTAAAAGTGATTAAGACTAGGAAGGTGGAAAATCAGTAACGGTTATTGCTTGCCAGTCAGGCATGTCCCAGTCCCCCACAGTTATGATAATAAAGAATGAGAACAAAGAGATGGGAACTGTTAAAGGATATACTTCATTGAAGGCAACAAAACTAATAAAAAATTGAGAAAGGCTTCTATTAGACATGGATAAACTTTTAATGACTTGGATTGATGATCAGACACAGAAGTGTATTCTTCTCAGCACCATGATGACCATAGCCAAAGCAAAAAGTTTGTGACGTTGAAAGAAAAGGTTGAAAGTATCATTTTGAGAATAACATACCTTTCAAATTTAACTTATTGTTGATAATGATCCTGGATAGCCTCCGTTTATTGAATATCTTTAGCCCAATATCAAAATGGTGTTTTCCCCTCCAAATACCACCTCTTTGATCCAACCAATGGATCAAGGAGTTATAACAGCTTTTAAAGGCTCCTACCCAAGGATGACCTTTGCCTAGGCTATTTCTTCAACTGAGGAGGACACTGAGAAGACACTGATGCAGTTCCGGAAAGATTACGTCTATGACTGCATCAAGAACCTTGCTTGGGCTTGGGGTGATGTCACTAAGGAGTATATGAATGGCATCTGGAAGAAGATATTCAGGAGGTTCACCCATGACTTCAAAGGATTTGCCAAGGATGAGGAGGTTGCAACAATCACTAAGTCTGTGTTTGAAATGACAAACAACTTTGATCTGGGTGTAAATGAAGATGACATTGAAAAGCAACTAGAGGTAATTCCTGAAGAACTGACTAATGAGTAGTTGTTGCAATGAAACAGGAATGCATTGTTGAAGAACAGGCAAAAGAAAAGGAAACCGCAGAGAAGAAAAAGAACTTCCAAGAAAATTCACAGTGAAGAGTCTCACGGAAGTTTTGTAGACTTCAACAAGCTCCTTAAAAAGTTTTTGATTCATTAAAAAACACCAAAAGATTTTCATTAATAGAGAGGCATGTTCATGGTGCATTATCTATCATGAAAAACAAACAAACAAATGAACCAAGCAAACCACCAGGGACATACGTCTGAAAAGAATGACACCTCCTTAAGAAGAGCCTCAGGCAGGCCTTTAGGAGGTATTCCAAAAGAAGACACCATTATCATAAGAACTGACAGCTTCATGCCTATTACTGCCCCTGAAGACCTTCCAGTGGGGCAAGATGTGGAAGTGGAAGACAGTGATAATAATGATTCTGACCCTGTGTAGGCTTAGACTAAGATGTGTGTTTGTGTCTTAGTTTTTAACAAAAAAATTTTAAAAAGAAAAAAAAATTTAAAAATTTAAAAATAGAAAATAGCTTACAGAATAACTATTTAGAGAAAAAAATTTCTATATCTGTACAATGTGTTTCTATTTTAAGTAAATGTTATTACAAAAGAATTGAAAAATATTAAAATAATTAAAAAGCTTATAAGGTAAAAAGTAACAGTAAGCTAAGTTTAATATATTATTGAAGAATGAAGAATATTTTTTATAAATTTAGTGTAGCCTAAGTGTTTATAAAGTCTGCAGCAGTGCACAGTGATGTCCTAGGCCTCACATTCACTCACCACTCACCCAGAGCTACTTCCACTCCGGCAAGCTCCATTCATGGTACATACCCTACTCAGATGTGCCATTTTTATCTTTTATATCATATTTTAAAATTTTTAACATACTTTTTCTGTGTTTGAATATGTTTAGATGCAAAAATACTTACTGCTGTGTTATAATTGCCTATGGTATTCAGTGCAGTAACATGCTGTGCAGGCTTGTAGCCTTGGAGCAATAGGCTGTACCATATAGACTAGGTGTATAGTAGGCTGCACCCTCCAGGCTTGTGTAAATGCACGCTATGATGTTCTCACAATGATGAAATAACCTGTCGATGCATTTCTCAGAATGTATCCCTATCATTAAACAATAAGTGGCTGTGCTTAAAAGGTTTGGGAACTTAACTTTAATAGTTACAAAAAATTCTTTTAAATAATATGATGATGTTTCAGTTGTAACTTCTTGCGCTTCTAGTCTCTCAGACACTCATGTTTTTGTCTATTCAAGGTGGTCTTTCTGAGTCTGATTCCATCGTGGGTCATCTACAGCGGCATGTTCAAGACGCTACTCCTGACTCACTACACCCAATACCTCAAGCGGAACTCCCACGCCATTTAGTTGGGTGGATTCATGTGCCACCTAGCTTGCTTTCTTACCAAGTTCCACAGTGGCCGCAGAGGATCAAGGAGCAGACCAGCACCCATCATCCCCTGAAGCTGGCGGGCCGTGTCACAGACACAGTATCTAGAATACAATGTTTGTGCCATTTTGCTTGTGTTAAAATCAAAGAAAAATGGAGACCAGCCTTGAAAATTCCCTGAGCAGATAAAGCCAGTTTACTTATACAAATGAAAGTAAATTTAGCTTATTTTGGAAGAATAATGGTGGGATTGAGGACAGGTACCCCCAAATATGTCACTTTGGCATACTGATTATTTCCAAGTTAAATTATTTCGAATGACTTAAGAAACAGCAAGAAGAACACTCTGCGTCTCTTTTGCCCGGGTGAAAGCAAGAAGTAATTTTCCCACGTGAAAGGTATCCTCCCTATACCAAGAGAAAGATAGCCATCCTTATAGCCAGATATAGGGAATCAGGCACCAGATGGCTATATAAACAAACTTTGTTACTTTTTCAGCAAGTTACTACCCCATGTCCAAACCCCTTTGTCAATTCTTCCCAAATAATTGTTTCTTTGTTTAAAAGATATAAAAGTTGCCTCTGTTGGTCACTTCTTCGAACTTCATTCTAAGTGTTTGTGTGAGTGCTCTGTCTTTTTGGTGTGTGCATAATAAATTTCTTCTAATTACTACTTCAATGATTCATTGGTTTTAATTTGGTTATTTAGGAACCCTCAATACGCAAGTCTGGAGATCTTTGGGACAGCTGTGGTGTAAAAATGTGCAATGGGATTTTAGGGTTTTGTGTGTGAGAAGAGGGGGATGTCTAAAGGTAAAATTGTAAGAATTTCTATACGGTATTTATAATATAAAAGTGGTGAGAACAAAGCCTCCGATTCTTTGAATAGTGAGGACAATTAAACCTAGTAAGCTACTTTTATAACTACATTAAATAATTTCTGAAGTCACTAAGCTTTATCAAGACTGCCGTTGGCCTAGAACACTCACTGGTTCTCAAACGAGATTCCTCAGAGGCCCAGGAGACAGTCTAGGGGAAGACGTGGGGGCAAAAACTACATCGGGCCAGTTTCTGGGGATCCTCATTTCGACTAATGCAGCACTAGCTTTATCTATTTTATTTATATTTGCTGTTCTGTGTAAGACTGTGTTTTTAAAAATAAAAACAGGAAAGAATACATTGCTAAAATAGTTTAAAAACCATTGTTGTATGCAGGAGTTAATAACTGCAGAAATGGGATTTTTGCAGGTCTCTAGCTCTTGGGGTGCTGGACTGAGGGCTTAGATTGTCAACACATAGTGGGTGGTGTGTTGGGAAACTACTAACCTTCATTTCATAAGGGAGCTGGAGGAGGAGCATGCCAACTGGCAACCCTGTTTTGGCTGGCATTGGTCAAGAGTGCTTCCCACGACATTATCATGCTCTTGGCACTACCGATGCTGGGTGGCACTCATCTTTTCTGAGACCAAATGAGGCCACTTATGGTGTGAGCAAGGAATTTATGTGCTGCTGTTCCAGTTATAAAAGGAGTCTAGATTTGGTTGGAATTCATGGAACATTTTGAGTTTTGTGGGGAAGCATAGGGTAGAACATTATAAACCTCGTTAAGCTTGGAAAGGGTGGACTAAGATATCATAGCTCTTATAAATTGCTCTGAAGAGGAGAATGGCAAAAATTGTTCACTCTCAGGTATAGATATCTCAGTTATGGGTAACAATAACAATTATAACAATTATAATACAGAACATTTATAATACTGAACATTTTTATGGTACCCATATGTACTGGTTATTTACCTATTGTCTTTCAATCCTAAGTCCCGCCTTTATATTCTGATCTATGATGCTGGGCTGTGGAGCTTCAGAGTCAGGTCCTAAGACACAGCAGCTGGCTTTGTGCTAGACTCTGCCAATGGGAGACAAATTTGGGAGAGCAAAAGGAAGTAGGAGGCGCTGGGGAAATGCCTGTCTGTTTGCACTCTTGTTACTGTCTTTCTGCAGAGATGACATCTTTAGCCAGATTCAGCACCAGGTGGTAGCCTGCAAGAGTCTGAACACTAACCCCACAATGTCCCATTTAGGGATCTGAGCATTAACCTGGCAGGGGTCTCCCCTCAGAGCGTCCAGTTCCTGGAGACACCACCTCTTCCCTTTGGTTCTGCCAGCCCTGCAGTAACTTGTATCTGAGTTACTTAGTATCCTTTTTTGTTTTTGCTCTTTCAGTCTTAGGTGTTACAATTTCCTCTATTAAATCTGCTTGCAATATTCAGTCTTCCTTTTCTTTTTGTGGCTGGACCTGACCGAGACTCTGTCACAATGATTCTCTTGCTTGATTTAGGAAGAAGCCTGGATGGGTGAAATCTCTTTTACAAAGAAGAATCAGAAACTCCTTATCAGTCAGGTGCCTGAGGGGAAACACAAGGCATGATTGAGCAATTTGAGGAATAGAGTGTTGGAAAATCATCAGAGCTAGCAATAGAGGGGTGTTTTTAATACCCCTAGGCCTGAGGGGGCTAAGAAGGGAGCAAGACTAGAACAGAGAGGGAGAGAGAAAGAGAGAGAGAAAGAGAGAGAGAGAGAGTGAGTAACTGTGTATCTTAGAGTAGCTATGACATTTGGCTGAGAGATGCTGCCAGGCTGTGGCCACCCCATAAACAGTGAGGGTGGCAATTGTGATATTGTGATTTATAATGAGAAATACATATTTCACTTTCATTCTCATTCCTTGGAATTCCTAAGTGATAAGAGCTATTATTCACAATGAGCCCTTTCAACCACATTTGAGTTTATATTAATGAGGGGATGTTTGGAGATCTCCTAAGGATGGGAGCTGATTGCCAGGGGGAACCAACCATGTCATCAGAGGAGTGAAACTTCCAACCCTACTCCTCCACCTTTGGGGAGGGGAGAAGAGGTGTGGATTGAGTTCAATCGCCAATGGCCAATGATTTAATCAATCACGCCTATGTAATGTAGCCTTGATAAACTATGAATTATGAGGTTCAGAGAGCTTCTGTGTTGGTAAACATGTGGAGGTGCTGGGAGGATGGCATGCCAGCAGAGGGCGTGGAAGCTCCACACCCCTTCCACAGACCTTGCCCTATGCATTTCTTTTATCTAGCTCTTCTTAAATCGTATCTTTTTATAATAAACTGGTATACTAGTAAGTAAACTGTTTCCTCAGTTCTGTGAGCCATTCTAACAAGTGATCAAACATGAAGAGGGGGTCATGGGAACCTCCAATTTACAGCTAGTTGTTTAGAAGCCCAGGTGACAACCTGGGCTTGTAATTGCCATCTGGAGTGGGAGCAGTCTTGTGGGACTGAGTCCTTAACTTGTGGGATCTGATGCTCTCTTCAGGTAGATAGTGTCAGAATTGAGTTAAATTTTAGGATATCCAGCAGGCATCTGAGAATTGCTTGATGTGGAAAAAGCTTTCCATGCATTTGGTGATCATAATTATTACTGAGAGTAGAGTGTTGAGAGGAGAAACAGAAGTGTTTTTCCTTTACAGAAATGAATACCTAAATTTCATTCTCCTACTGTCCTCTGTGTCTCCTGCTAGTGCCTGCCATTGGTCACATCCAGCTGGAAGCTCATTGATGTAATTCATAAGGTCAATCTCTTGAGATGTCAAGTTCAAGGTGTGTGTGGAGAAGATGGGTAAAGAGTGGGTCTGGAGGGAAGAGATGCAACATAAGACCCACATATTAAGTGATCTTTCCAAAGTCATACCATTAATAGTTGGTAGCTGATGAATTGGGACCCTGGACTTCTTCCTCTACTCCCCTAAGCCTAATCTGCTTAAATATGAGACAACTTTGCTTGCTAGTTACTATTGTTGTGAAACAAGTGATCCCCCCAATTTAGTGGCATAAAATGACAACCATTGTTTGGTGCTCATAGATCCTGTGGATCAGAAAAGGCACAGTGGGATGCTTTATTTTGCTCTATTATATCTATGAGTTTAGCTGGGAAGACTCAAAGGCTGGGAATAATTCAGTGTCTGGAGCTGGAATCACATGAAGGGTTGCTTAGTTATGTGTCTGGCAATTGATGGGACTTGGTACCTGGGACCCCAGCTGGGGTTGTTGAATGAAAACCTATACATGACCTCTCTAAATGCTGCTTGGTCTTCCTCACAGCATGGTGGCTGGGTTCCAAGAATGAATGTCCCAAAGAAAACTAAGAGGAATCCATATTGTCTTGTATGACTTAGCCTGGGAAGTCACATGGCATCATTCACAAGCCCTCTCAGATTCAGTGGGATGGAATACAAACCCCAGCTCTTGATGAAAAATGTACCACATATAATTTGGAAATATGGTTTGTGGCCACCTTTGGAAAATACAACGAACCACACTAATTAATTTTGCTATAATTGTCCTAGCACCTATCAATTATGGGGAATTCTTTGGCATTTCAACTCTTGATGGAGCAACTTAAAAAATGTAGGCATTGCGTTTCTAAACCTTCACATCAAACTCTGGTAAATTTGCCTTTGAGGAAGAACATCCATAACCAATAGTTTAGGTAAGGAAAAAAAAATATTGTTAGCTTAAACAATATAGGGCAGATGTTGGAAATACTTTTTAGTGATATTGGGGTTTTCCCACTATATTAATCCTGAATTGATTTGAATGATTGTCTAACAAGCTTTTTGAGCATCTTTAAATTAGGAAAGAACTTCCTCATAGTAGAGGCCCCAAGATGTTTAACTGGCTTCTGAAACAAGAGCAGAAAAGCTCTGTATTTTAAGATTTTTATACCCATCACCAGTAGCACTTAATAATAGCTAACATTTGTTAAGCACTAATAATGGTCAGGGACGATGTAAATCCTTACAACAACTTAGGAACTAGGAACTACTATTATTATTATTTATCATCACCATTATTATTATTATTATTATTATTATTATTAATTTTACAGATGAGAAAACTGAGGCACAGAAAAATTGAGTAACTCACACAGGTTCACTTGACCAGTAAGAGGCAGAGCTGGGATTTGAACATGAGTCATCTTCCAGCATAAGTGGATTAAAGCACTACAGTAGAGCCCTACCCAAATGGGATAAGTTTCTTTAATTGTACTTAATAAAAGCGATCAACCCTATTCCCCCCAGTTTTGTATTTTTCACTTTCACATGCTGTGTAGGGAGGGGAAGAATACGGCTTTGCAGCCAGGCCCACATGTCTCGACTCAACACTTGACCACTTTCCCAATTTACCATTGTCTGGGAATCATTTTCGAACAGGAAGATTTGCCAAATTTCACTTAATATTTGTTTCTGCTGAGGAGTACTGGGCTATTGTTTCTTGTCTTATTCTCTTTCTGTTTAGAGGGTGAAGGACCCCAAGGAATGGCATCGGCAGCTGGTCATTTTGATAGAAGCATTCTCTCTGTGTTCTTCCAGCCTTCCATCTGTGCTGCCTCCAAGCATGCCAAAGGCCAGAGGATCCCTCTGACACACTAGCAGCAAAGAAATGAGGTGATTATGGGCTGCTGCTCTGAAAAAAAGTTGGGAGTTGTTGCTGGGGCAGTTCCCTGGGGTGTCATCCATTTCTTGTTCTTGTGGGATAAGAACCAGAATGCCCCACTTCAAAAAGACTCTTTTAACCAATGCTTGCTAGAGAAAGCCAAAAACGGTCATACTGGGGTCAGCACGATTTTAACCATGTTTGCTTCTGATGCCAAAAATAATGATTATTCTCACTGGAGTTTATTCACTGTGCTGAGGGCTCAGCCTGGTTTGACTTGCTACTGCCCTCTAGTGGTTTGGGAGAGACACTGTTGGGTCTATCTACTAGGAATTTTAGAACAGAATCCAATTTGAGGAAAAAAATCCTTCAAAAAATTTTAGTTCTTTTTTTAAAAAAACGAGATATAATTTATGTGTAATATTATATTAGTTTCATGTGTACAACATAATGATTTGATATAAGTGTACTATACAAGACGATCACCACAAGTCTAGTTAACATTCATCACCACACATGGTTACAATTATTTTTTCTTGTAGTGAGCACTTTTAAAATATACTCTCACCAACTTTCAAATATACAATAAGGTATTATTAACTATAGTCACCATGCTGTACGTTATATTCCCAGTACTTATTAGTTTTATATTAGATGTTTGTACCTCTTGAGCATTCCACTCCTGCCTCTGGGAACCACCAATCTGTTCTCTGTATTTTTGTTGTTGTCATTGTTTTTTAGATTCCACATATAGGTGAGATCACATGATATTTGTCTTTCTCTGCCTGACTTATTTGTCTTAGTATAATGTCTTCAATGTCTACCCCTCATTTTTTTTTTTTTGAGGTAACTTTGTGTGTGTATATAGGAGGAGGCCATCAAGAGAGGGAGAAAAGATGAGACAAGGAAAGGAACTGTCCAAGTTTCACATACTCTGACAAGATGGCTGACAGTAGCTAAGGCACTAAGCCTCTTTGGGCTTTGCTTACCTCATTAGTAAAATTTAAAAAAATGACTACATAGTCTATGATTTTCTATTCAGCTCTTACAGTCTATAGGTTTCAAGTAAGTTTCAGAAATAAACTTTCAGAATCTTTAAAAAATAAATTTCCTGGTCATAAACATATATGCAGTGTAGGCAATACAAAAACTATAGAAGAAAGAGAAGAAAATAAAAATCACTATTTACCTGACCATCCAATATTAAACATTCTTCATTGATTGTGGATTTTCTTTGATAAATTTTCTGTGCATGTGTGCGTGTAAGTGCATTTTTACATTCTACCTTTTCCCTTAATATTACAGCATGAGATAGTCTTGTGTTAATAAGTATGAAAAAGATAATTTTCAATGATAACTTAATACTTATTCAAATGATTGAATAATTTATTTTACCATCTGTTTTTGCTTTGAATTTAATTATTTTCTGATTTTTAATATCTTACATATAACGTAACAATTTGCATCCTTGTATGTACATAGTTTTGTTGTTGTTATTGATGATGTTTGGAGTACTTTTATATAGCTTTATAAATTCACATGTTACATGATTCACACATTTAAGGGGACACTTTGATTGTTTTTGTTATATTCACAGAATTGTGCAACCATTGCCATAATCAATTTTAGACATTTTTAGAATATTTTATCACCCCATACTCATTGGCAGTCACTCCCCATTCTACATCCCTCCTCCCTAGCCCTAGGCAACCACGAATCTACTTTCTGTCTCAATGGATTTGCCTCTTCTGTACTTTTAATATAACTCGAATCATATAATATGTGGATTTCTGCTGTTGGCTTCTTTCACCGAGCATGTTTTTGAGGTTCATTCATGTGTCAGTACTTCATTCCTTTTTATTGTTGAACAATATTCTATTGTATGCATAGACCACATTTTATTTAACAGTTCCTTAGTTGATGGTCACTTAGGTTGTTTCCATTTTTGAACTACTATGAATAATGCTGCTATGAACATTCATGTACAGTTTTGCGTGGACATATGTTTTCACTTTTTTTGGGTATGTGTCTAGGAGTAGAGTTGCTTGGTCGTATGGTAACTCTATGTTTAACATTTTGAGGAACTGCTCAACTGTTTTCTAAAGTGGCTATACCATTTTTTCATTCCCCCCAGCAGTGCATGATGGTTCTAGTTTCTCCATGACCTCACTAACATTTATTATTATGTGTCTTTTGATTATAGCCATCCCAGTGGATGTGAAACGATATCTCATTGTGGTTTTGACTTTCATTCCCTTTGTGGCCAGTGATGAGGAATATCTTTCAAATGTGTATTGACCATTTCTCCATTTTCTTTAGAGAAATCTATGCTCAGATCATTTGCTCATTTAAAATAAGGTTGTTGTTTTTTATTGATGTGTGTATATCTTTACATATCTGGTTCTTGAAGTAGAATATCTGAATGAAAATGTTTAAAATACTTTTAAAGTTCTTAATATGTATTACCAAGTTGTTTCTAGAAGAGTTGTATACATTTATACCTCCATCTTTAGCAGTGGTTCTCAACTAGGGGTGTGATTTTTGTCCCTGAAGGGACATTTTGTAATGTCTGGAGACATTTTTGGTTATCGCGACTCAGGGAAGAAAGATGCAACTGGCATCTCTTGCAAGTAGAGCCCAGGAATGCTTCTGAGCATCCTACACTGCACAGCACAGCTCCCTTTCCTCCACCCAAGATGGAATTATCCGGCCTAATGGTCAATAATGCTGATGTTGAGAAACTTTTATCTTTGGTTTATGAGGATTTCTGTCTCAATATACTACTGTTTTCATCCAGCAATTCTTGGTGTTAGAATTATGTTAAATCCTATCTGATCAAATCATTAACCATTGTACTTTTTAATTATTCCTTTTTTGGATCAGTATGTCTTCCTTCAATAAAACCTGGAGTGCAATACATTTAATTCGCTTCTGCTAGTATTTGTTGAGACCTACTATATGTTACTTATTGCTAGACCCAAAGTGGGTTACAGAAAACCAGTAAGACATTAACTCAAAGGTTGGAATGATAACAATTATTTACTACTATTTTTGATACCTAATAGATGTTATATACGTGCATGTTTTCACTCATCACAGCACACTAGCACACTAGGAAGTAGGTATTATACAAGTTAGGTTTCAGTAAACTTGTGAACTTATAATTGTGCAACGGAGACTCCAACAGTGGCTTAAAAAAGAAAAACATTTCTTTTTTTCTTGCATAAAAGTCTGTAGACAGTCCACAAGGCAGGAATGGCAATTCTGCTGAATGAAGCCTTAAAGCACCTAGTTTCCTATCGGCTTAACCACTACTCTATTCCTAGGGTGTCCAAGATGATGGCTGGATCTCCAGCCATTATGTCAGGTAGCAAGATGAAAGGAAGCGATGACAAAAAAGGAGCAAAAAATGTTTAAGGAAGATTCATAGAAGCTGTCACATGATATATTATTATATTTCTCATAGGCAGAACTTAGTCATACAGCCACACTTAGCTGCAGGGACAGCTGGCATCCTGTGACACCATTGGCAAATCTCAAGATTTTTAACACTGTGAGAAAGAAAGAGGTAACAGCAGTAATAAAGGAGACAAGGGCAGTCTGTGCACAATTTCCCCCCTCCTTTTACAGACAAAGACATTGAAGTTCAGGGACATTAAAATGACCTAGGCTACATAGATTAAAAATGCCAGACTCGAGATTCGACTCTAGCTCTGTCTGATAAAAAAATTCATGTTTTTTCTTCTTATATCACATAGCCTTTCCCTTAAAGTTTTAACGAGGTTCCAAGGCATGAATCAATTGTAAAGCAAGGCAGGTATTTTTTATAGTGTTAGAATATGTGGCAGAGAGCAGTAGCCTCTAAACCTGGCTGTGATTTTAGAAGCTCGCATGTGTCCGCTTCACACTTAAGCTGCGACTCAGCCCCCTGGAGAGAGCATGCAGGAATCTGAGCTGCAGAGGCCCCTCCCTGGGGCAGGGAGTTGGGCAGCTTATCTAAAAGGCTGATTAAACCTGAGAATCAGAGAAGACAACACATACCTCAACATTTTAACTTAAGGAATATTATGGAAAATTTAAAACATACACAAAGGAATCAGAATAGTATAATGTACCCTCATGGTTCTATTCAACAACTATCAACATCTATCATTCTTGCTTTATCTCTAACTTTATCTTTTCCTCATCCCCCACTCAAGTTTTTAAATTCCATTTTCTTTAGGTAAAATTAACAACATTACAATACACTGATTTTTTTTTTTATGGTGCTAACAATCTTTATTGATTGCAAAGGAAAGTGGAACAGGCTTCTTTCACTCAGTATTCTGTCTATGAGATTCGCTCATGTTGTTTCATTCATTCCTTTCTACAGTCGAGTAAATCACAATTTGTTTATTCATTCTCCTCTTGATGGACACTTGATTTTCCAGTTTGGGTTATCATGACAAATGTTGCTATAAACCTCTTTGCCTAAGGATTTTTGTGGACATATGTTTTCATTTCCCTTAGGATTATACCCAGGAGTGAATTTACTGGGTCAAAGGGTAGGTGTATTAAACATTTTATTTTAACTTAAAACATATAAAAGTATATTCCTTTGCCAATCTTCTGATGTAGGGCCAAGTCTTTTCTTTTAAATATGGGTCCACTGATTGGAACTGCAGCTTGTCTTTTCTTACATAAATCATACCATATAACGTGAATACAATATATAATTTTTGTGTCTTTAAAGAGGAATGAGACCTTAAAGACATTTAAAAGAAATATGAATGCAGAATCCTTTGGATAGTCAACGCCCTCCAATGATTTCTTACAATTACCTTGTCCATATCTAATTCTACTATAATAAATTTTATTGATTTGCCCTTATTGACTCTTTCCAAAGTGTTCACCTTAGATTTCATAATAATAGTAACTTAATAATAACTTTCTTTTCATTCCAAGATTTTATCAATTTATATAATTTTTAATTCAATTGTGTAAATATAATAATAAATACAGCTGACATAAACAGGTTTGGGAACAACACAATGCCTCTTCATAAACACAGAACTCAACTGATAGGAAGAAATGAAAGGGTGCATAACAGAGAGGAACTTTAACAAGGTAGATGTTTAATAAGCACACTCACTGATTTGCAATCTGTTTGTTTTGCAGAGAGAACAAAGACTGCCAGTGTGCTCTGGTTACTATTACTGGGTAATGAATACTCCCAAATTTAGCAGCTTAAAGCAACTATTTTATTATGCTCATGGATCCTGCAGGTTATAAATTTGGACAGCGTATGGTAAAAAAAAAGACTTATATATGCTTCAAGATGAAGGGACTTTCAGCTGAGAAGCCTTGATTGATGGAGGTGACAGTGGCTGAGAACTGGAATCATCTGGAGGTCTCTTTATTTTACATCTGGCAACTGATGTGAGCTACTGGCTGGGACCTCAGCCTGGGCTGTCAGCTGAAGCCTTTCCATGTGACTTGGACTTCCTTACAACATAGAGATGTTCTTACTTAGCAACTCAAGGCTTCAACAGGCAGTGCACCCTTGAATTTGTAAAAAAAATGCATTTTTTTTTTTTTTTTTTTTTTTACCCAGTGTAGAGTGACTCTGTTCATTACAATAGATAATATTGAATATCTTTTTATGGACTTTTTTTTTTTTTGCCCTCCATATATCTTCTTTGATGAAGTGTCTGTTTGAGTCTTTTACCCATTTTCTAATTGGATTTTTTTTTTTTTTACCATAGAGTGTAAAGAGTTTTCTATGTATTCTGCATACATATCCTTTGATTTTTGCTGATATGATTTGCGAACTCTTCACTACCAAGTCTAGGGCTTTATCCTTTTAACAGGATCCTCTGCAGAACAAACATTTTGGAATTTGCTGAGGTCCAATTGATCAAAATTTTCTTTTATGGATTGTGCCTTTGGTATTATATCTAAAAATTTTGTGTCTAATCCTAGATCACAAACATTTTTCTCTGTTTTCCTCTAAAAGTTTTATATTTAGATCTATGATCCATTTTTAGTTAATTTTTATGTAATGTGTAAAGTTTAGGTTGAAGTTCATGTTTTTGTCTATAATGTTTAGTTGTTCAAATTCCATTTGTTGAAAAAAAATTCTTTTTCCACTGAGTTTTTATTGCCTCTTTGACAAAAATAACTTTTCCATCCTTGTGTGGGTCTGTTTCTGAAACTTCTATTCTGTTTCATTGATTTATGTGTCTATATTTCTGCAAATACCACATTATCTTTATTGTTGTTGTTGTAGTAAGTCTTCAATAGGGTAATACTTTTAAAAAATGATTAATGTGATTTGGTGATTGTTGTGATTTGCCTCCCTATATAAATTTTAGATTTAGCTTGCTTATATCTACAAATAATCTTATTTTTTATTTTTTGCTATTATAAACAATGTTTCAATGAATGTTCTTATAGCACAAGCTTTAGGCACTTCATAATTGCACACTCCTAAATGTCTACACTCTCTTCTTTCCTCCTTTTAATACGGATGAAAGGTCCTTGCTCTCATCCAAGGTTACTGGTCCTCTGGCTTCCATCTCATCTTGCCTGAAATTATCTCTTCTCCTTTTTTCACCACCAGTTTCCCTCCCACTCCTGGATCATCTCATCTGCATAAAAAAAAACTTAGGTATGTGCCATTAAAAAAACATTCCTTCCTTGTTTTTATGTTATTCTCCAACTTCCACTTCCTCTCTCTGTTCCCTTTCATGGAGCTTCCTGGAAGAGTTTTCCTTTGTTGCTGTCTCTACTTCCTCACTACATATTCTCTCTTCAACTCATTCCATCAACCTCTGTTCTCACTTCCTCTCTGAGATTATGCTTGTCAAGGTCTGGTGTGACCCTTATGTTGCCACTCTGGTGGTCACTTTTTGGTTGTTTTGATGGTCACTCATTGACTGTTCCTGGATCACCTTCTTCCTTGCAACTTCATGATGCCACACTCTAATTTTTTTCCACCTCACTGGATGCTAAAGAACAGGTTTGCCTATTTATATACTCCCACTAGCATGGCATCAAGATTGTGTTAGTTTAGTAAAATAAACTTGGAAGATTCCATTTGTTTCTATACTACAGAACAGTTTTAATGGCAAAGACATTTTCAATTTTTTGAAAGTTTGAAAGAACTCATCTGTAATACTGCCTGGATCAGCATATTTTTTGGAGGCGATTCTTAGTTAACACAGTCAGCTTAATACATACCTATTTATCTCATTGATATTTTTCTTTTTTCCTTTTGCTCAATTCTCCCCAACTTGTTAGATAGTGACTTAAAGCATGGACTATGAGCTTAGAAGAATCAATCAATCAATCAATCAATCAATTAATTAATTAATTTTACATTTAATGAGATTTATTCTTTTCATTCTAATTTGTTTTATTTCAGTCAGGTCTAGAGGTTGTTGTTCTATAAGGAGAATGAGAATATTTGCAATGTTAAGTGGTGAACCTTTCCCACAAAGACTATAGGGTTGAGGGATCTCACCTCTCCTGGCAGGAAGCACTCAGTCTCCCCAGGATCCTTGGTCTCTTGCCCTCCACTGGTTGGAAGGGCTATAGCTTTCCCAGGTCCCTAGATATTGGGCAGTTGGCTTTTCCAGATAAGTCTTCTGAACTGCTAGCACCCAAATCCAGACTTGTGTCCAAGCAGTTTGTGTATTTTTTGCTGACCTGGTTCCTCTAGTGCTTTCCCTATCACAAAGGGCGATGGGATTTGGAGACCTTCTACTGGAATGTAAATCCACACTGAGTCTCCAGCAGAGAGCCCTGGCCTTGTAACCATCTAGGGGGGATAATGCTGATCTTTCCTACTGAGTTTTCCTGGTGGTATGGGCTAAATTGTGTCTCTCCATACTTTTTATGTGAAAGTCCTAAACCCCTAGGACCTCAGGCTGTGACCATGTTTAGAGATAAGATCTTTAAAGAAGTGATTAAATTAAAGTGAGACCATTAGGGTATATGTTAATCCAATGTTACTGGTGTCCTTATAAGAAGAGGAAATGTGAACACACAGAGGAGCACCAGGGGTTCTCATATAGAGGAAAAACCACGTGAGGACACAGGAAGAAGGTGACCATCTGCAAGTCAAGGAGAGAGGCCTCAGAAAAAAACCAAGCCTGCTGATACCTTGGTCTTGGACTTCTAGCCTTCTGAATATGAGAAGTATATTTCTGTTGTTTAAACTTCCTAGTCTGTGGTATTTTATTATAGCAGGTAAGCAGATTAAGACACCCAGTAAAGCCTATTCCTTATGGAACTGTGATATGGACTGTGTGGAATTTATTGTAAGCCTAGTGCCTGATAGGTAAGTGGTGTCTGGAATGGGCTTGATTTGCATGACTCAAACCTAAACTCTTGCCTACTCCCACAGTAGCAAAACAAAATCACTCATGCATATCAAGAGATAGCCATAGAAGATGTCAATAGTGTGAAGGTAACAGGAGTAGCTGAGGGAGAGGTGCCTGCTACAGTAACAGCATCAGCACTTTAGGGCAGCCAGCCCTAAAGATCTCCTTATATTAAATTTATAGATAAGAAAACTGAACCTCAGGGAAGTTAAGCAGACTGCTGAAGTGTTAGAACCAAGACCAGAACCGTTACAACATGCTCTCGAATATGAAGATTCTTTACTGATCACCCCTGAGAGATAACACACGACCCGCTGGGAAGTTTTCTACAGCTGGGAGGGATCTGTAAAGATGCCGCCACTACTCGCCCAGTGGCCAACGGGTGCATTTTCAGCAAGATCAAGAGATTATGAGTAGGTCCCAACATAAACTAGATGAGAAAGGTCGTTTTATTTCCCAGAAGACTTGTGGTCATGAACAGCTGTGTGGGAGTAGTGGCTGGACATTAGTTAATTCCTAAAGAGGAAAAAGGGCTTGATGGCTGAGGATTTCTATCTGAGAGAGTTTTAGGGATAAATCATCCAGACAGGAGTGGGGGTCAGATACACCATTTTACTTAGATTATGTGTTACCCAGTGACTTAGCACGTGAGGAGAAGGTGTTTTTGAAAGGCTCACTTTCTCAAATTGCTTCCTGATGATTTCCCTGCTTGGCGTTGCTTGGCGAGGCGCGTGGCTATTGACTGTTCTCAAATGTTACCAAGAATGTCGGGGTGTGGACGATGGTGCTGGGTGTGACTCTGGGCTGCTGCCCTCTCCTCTTTGGTCCACCTAAACCATTGATTTCCAAACCTGACTGCACTAGAGTCATTAGGACAAGTTGGAAAATAGAGATTTTCAGGCTCTACTGCTGACTGCCTGACCCTTTCTTTAAAAGGGGTACAACCCACGAATCTGATGTTTGTTGTTTCTTGTGAACCGCTTTATTGAGGTAACATTGACATATAATAAACTTGTACATATTACAAGTGTATAATCTGATAAGTTTTGAAACTCTCGCTACAATCAGCCATGATCACCACAATTCTTTTCTTTTTCTTTCTCTCTTTCTCTCTCTCTCTCTTTCTCTCTCTCTCTCTCTCTCTCTCTCTCTCTCTCTCTCTCTCTCTCTCTCTCTTTCTTATCACCACAATTCTGATCTCTACCTGTTAATCTGTAGTTTCGGCAGCCCAGTCTGTGATATTTTGTTATGGCTGCTGTAGCACACTTGGCCCCCCAAACTTCTTTGTGCCTTTGTAATCCATCCCTCCTGCCACATTCCAACCACAGGAAACCACTGATTTGACTTTTGTCATTATAGATTAATTTCTGTTTTCTAGAAATTTGTGTAAATGAAATCATATAGTACGTATGTTTTCCTTTTGTGTTTTCCGCTCAATGTAGTTATTCTGAAATTTATTCATGTGTTGCATGTAGATCATTCCTTTTTACTGCTGAGTAGTATTCTGTTGTTTGGCTATGCAACCATTTATCCATTCACCTGTTGGACGTTTGGACTGTTTCCAGCTTGGGGCTATGATGAATGAAGCTGTTACAAACATTTGTGTTCAAGTCTCTGTATGGAGATATATTTTCATTCCTCTTGGGTAAATACCTAGGAGATACTGTGGCTGGGTCACATGATAAAATACGTTTAACTTTTAAAAGAAACCAACAAACTTTTCCAAAGTGATTATACCATTTTATATTTTGACCAACAGTGTGTGAGAGCCCCAGCTGCTCCACATGCTTGTAGGTCCTAAGTTTTTAACTAACTCTGCAGTGATTGTGAAGCAACAGGGTTTGTACCAGTCTGAGACTGTTCCTTGGCCACCACAGATTCAGGCAATGCTTCCGGGGACCCCAGTCAGCTGGATGAAAGGGGGATTGGGAGTGTTGAGGGTTTGGAATGAAGCGCTTCTGGTTGACACATGAAGAAACATCACATACACATGAGCTGTGAGCCACTCCAAGATCCTGCTGTTTTCTCTTCCTAGAACATTGTTAGCATATCTGCCAGTTGAAATCGTAATACTGAGGCCAACCTCAAATTCTCTCACTCTTCTCTCTCAGAAACTTCTTATCACTTGGCACCTCTATAATGTGATGCAGCAAAAAGAATATAGGGTTTAGAGTTAGGTACATGTGAGTTTTAAATATTATTTAACTCATACATAGTTTCTTATCTGCAAAATGAAGATAAGAGGATATACGGCACTAGAGGCTGTTTGAAATAACACAGGCAGGTGAAGCCTCTGGTACCTGGCTTATGACAGGCACCCAACAAATGTCATGTCTCTACCCTTATCATATGCTTTGTAGTTAGACATTTATGCACTTGGCTTCTTTCCCCTCAAGGGCAGGAACTGAGGCTCCCCAACCCCAACTTTATTACCTACATAAGACTTTGTGTACCCACATCACATGCTAAAGATGTGCTGGGTGGAAGAATATATCTGAGGAAACTGCCTGATCTTTCTTTCTGGGCTAGGCCATTTAAGATAACATCCTTTTGGGGGCCATTAGAATCCCCGAGTGGAGCTCTACCCTCCTGGGAGCCACAGTCTGGAGACTCTGACTCTGCTCCATAGATTTGGTCATCTTGCTGAGTATTTTTTCCCCATTTGATCAACAGGTGTGTGTGTGTGTGTGTGTGTGTGTGTGTGTGTGTGTGTGTGTGTGTAAATATATACCTGGCAGCATGCAAGGCACTAGAGATCTGGTGCAAGCTGTCTGGGAGCTGATGGTCCAATAAGGGAGGCAGACAAAAGAATCACCACAGAAACAAAGGTAGAATTACCTCTGACAAGCACAACAGAGAAGGGGTACCAGCGCTATGCAAGTCTACTGGGAATCTGTGCTCCTGACGGTGGTTGAGAGGCAGAGCTGGGACTAGAGTGAGTAAAATGAGGAGCCTTAGGTACAAAATTTAAGGTGTGCTCACTCTCAGGTTCATGGCCTTAGCAACCTCAGCTCCAAGTGCTTCTTTTACATGGAGTTGAATGGAAACAAAGGTCAGCCACTGTTTGGGCACAGATGAGCTTGCTCATTTTTTTGCTGTGAACAAAAATGTTATAGAAAGATCAGGACTTAGAAAAAGTAGTTTTTTTTTCTTTATGCCACTTTATTCCTAATTTTGTCAGCACTTTATAAAACCAGACTAGAGGCAAAGAGGCTCGAGAAGTCTTCTTTCCCTACCCTAGACTCGGCTTGCTCCCTGTGGAGGGGATTGGGATGGGGTGGGGCGGGGGATTGGGAGTTGGCCAGGCCTGCTGGGCCACCCACTCTCCCTGTCAAAAGGGGAGCTGATGCTTGATGAATTGAACTCTTTTATCTAGGGTGAGGACATACAAAGTGCAAGAGGCTGAGGGTTCAATTCTGGTTCAGGGAGGTTAAGAAACGCGTCTGTCCTTTCACCTCCCTGGCGGGTTTGAGGTGCTGCACCACTAGGGGGCGCTGGAAGACAGGCCCGCCTTGCTTCCAGCCCTCAGTGCTAACGCTGTCCCAGATGCCATCTGACCCCCAGGAGAGCGTCTGTGTCTCACAGGCACACAGAACTTTGGCGAGATGCAGCTGAGCCCCACCTTCACAGTCACGAAGCTTTACTCTCTGCTTCAGGGTCCCTTTGTAGCTCATGGAACTCAAGGAAAATCAAAGAAAAAAGCTTACATCGTCAGCATTCAAGAAGGGGATGCAGCCCTTCACTCTCCCGACCTTCCGCTTTGGTCTTTGGACCAAGTCACCTGACCGTTTGGCTCATGGCCCTGCAGAAAGGCGCAAGCATATTTAATGCAAAATCACACTGTTTCCTGGGACCGTAGGTGGTCCATTTGGGCGACCCTAGTGGCCCGCTTCTAAAAGTTGAGCGGGGCTAATCAGGTTTCTCTTTCAGGAGCATGGGAATGGGAAATGGAGAGACTGCAGATGTTGGCAGTGTTTTGTGAACGTGTAAATGTGAACGGATAGGCTACTTCGAACCAGGGCATAGCCTCTCCAAGTCGGAAGTCATGAGCACAGCAAAGCGGCGAGTGGGGTGGAGGCAGGCCACTTAGCGGCAGCGATGACATGGCACAAGCCCCAGCGGCCTGGACACCCCGTAGAGGTGAGGCCTGTGTCGCAGCTGAAGAACTGGTTCTGTCCTGGGATTTAGCCATTTCTCATTGTGGTAACCTCACGCAGTACACACCCCGTGCCATCCTTGAGCCACATGGAAGAGGGTGGGATCCCTGTTCCTTATGACCAAAAGTTTTTGAGTGAGCATAAGAGCCGGACTGTGCTGTGTGGAAGTGCATTAGAAGGGACAGCGCTTTGTTTAAAATCCCTTTGAACCAGGCAGTAACTATCCTGCCATGTGTGCATGGGGGGAGGGGAGTAGAAAAGCCTATATCACACACATGACCTCATGTAATCTTTACAACAGCCCTGTGATGTAAGCAACACTGTTTTAAATTATTCTCCTCCCTTTGCTGAGAACAGAGATTTCCAGCACCTTGCCCAGAGGTCCAGAGCCAGACCTCAAACGTATAGTTTTAATTCCCCATTTGGAATGTTCTCCTTCTCAGCCTCAGATCGACCAGATGCTCCTACACCAATCTTTAGTTGTAACGCAGACAAGCCACATTATAGTTTAACTTCCACACCATGGGGAGGCGGAGGTGGTGAGTGGGGCGCCCGGGTTGGAGCACCCGCCCCGCATGTCGTGTCCTTAGCGGCCGCACGAGGGCAGTGTGCCTCCGCGTTAACGGTCCAGTCGCAAGACAGCCGGCTTCTGCCTCAGAGTTCACCCAAGTCCTTTTTCTCAGTATGACTGGGAGGCATTGGAATGGGTTTGGTTCATCGGTACATCTTCTAGAAGTTAGCAAAAACCTGTGGCGGTACTGAATAACGAGGACTCCCCAATTAAAGTTGGGGAGAGCTGAGTCTTGCATTTATTGTGACATGGCCGCTGTTTTTGTTGGTTTAGCTGGGCCAGTCGGTCCAGGGTCCCACAGAGATGCTCAACTCCAGCTTCTAAAGGGGGGCCCAAACACAGATCTTGACTGGACAGTGTTTTCAAAGTAACACTTTCCTGGGACAACTAGTTAGTGTGGTCAGCCTGGAAGGAGAAAAACTTTCCTATTTGTTAGGGAGAGTTGGTCTTTTGCCCTACAGGAAGCAATGTGCTAGGTCAGCAGCCCCGGAACAGGCTGCAGCGTTCACCCAGGCTAAGTGGGCATTGCCCAAAAGCTGGCAAAGGACACATTTTCCCAGGTACACTATGCACTGGGTTTGATGAAGGACACTGGTTTAGGCCATTGAGTGATTTTGTAACTTCTCTTTTTACCAAGTGATGTTGGGTTTTATTTTTTTTTAATTTGAAAAAAAAAATGTTTCAATGAGTTGACATTCAATATATTAGTTTCAGGTGTACAGCATAGTGGTTAGACATTTATATAACCTATGAAGTGATCCCCTGGATAAGTCTAGTACCCCCCTGACACCGTTTCTGGTTTCCTGAACAGATCCAAACAGAATGCCATCTCTGTAAATCTGAAAGAAACTTTGACCATGACCTTCCTGGCCCCCCTGGGAAGGGGCCGTTCAGTGCCCCCACTACGGTGGGCGCCCAGGGGCTGCTCAGACCCTGGGGGGAACACCAGCTGCAGATTTCAACTTAAAAGAAACTCACTCTGCTCTGGCTTATGTCGGACAGAGCTCTGGAGGGGCTGGCCTCCTCTCAGCTAGCTGGGGGGCCGGAGACGGACAAAGACGACCTGCAGGCCTTATCAGCACTTATCTTTCAGTAAAGCCCCTTGGAGGCTGAGCATCGTGTGCGGCTGGCACTCTGACAGTTCGGGAGGGCAGGGTAGAGCTTTTGTTTCTTGTTCTTCTCCGGCTGTTAGGAACTTTGCTGACAGCAAAAATCTATCCCATGAGTTTGTAGCACAAGCTATGCATATGGACATATTTTCTTTCTGTAAAATTTTTTAAATTTAATTATAAAGTTAATATACATTTTATTTTTTAACTTACTATTTTGAAATAATTTGGGGCTTATAAAAAAGTGGAAAAGTTATATGAAGAGTTCTCAAATATACTTCCTCCAGACCCCCTCAAGAACAGCTTTTGAGGGTGAATTGCAAACAAGATGCCCTTTTAGCTCTCAGTGCTTCAGTCCGTATTTCCTATAACCACGACCTCAGGCTAATGATCCAGTCAGTATGTTAACAGCGATACAGTGCCCTCGTTTCACCTACAGACCTGATTTGTATGTCCCTCATTACCCCACTAATGTCCTTTTCTGAATCGCACTTTGGATTTGTCGCTGGATCTCTAGTATCCTCTACTCTGGGATGGTTCCTCTTCAGATTTTGTATTTTATGACCTAGACATTTTTGAAGAGTTTAGGTTAGTTATTTTGCAGGGCTTTTCTGAATTTGGGCTTGTCTGGCCTTCTGTCAGGATTAAACTGGGCAGAATCCCACAGAAGTGGCACTGGGTTCTTTGCAGGGCATCCTGTTGGCAGGCAGATAATGTCTACAGGTGCTGTTACTAAAACTACTTTCATCAGTTGATTGGGTGGTGTCTGCCAGGTTTCTCCATGGTCAAGTTATAGTTTTCTCCTTCATTGTTAATAAGCACCTTGTGAATATCCTATTTCCCATACACCTTGTACATTTTAGATCATTTGAAAGTATAGTCAAGGAGAAGGGGAGAAAAACCACACATAGTCCCCCCTGACCCCATCACTGTTTTCACGGTGAGTATTTACTCTTCTTACTTTTACTGGAGTCTCTGTTCTCCTTGGCTGCTAATCCTCCAACCCAGCTGGAAATGGTGTACTCCTGTGCTGATATGCTCATGAGCCCCTCCCCTCTCTCCATCCAGTTCCTCTGGGGGCATTGTGGAGACTGCCTGAAGTAGAGGTATAATTCTGATTGAACTTTCAGGTCTGGCTTTTAGCTCCTCAAGAACTCAGCAGCCTGGTGCCTCCCTTTAGGTGGAGAGAAGGAAAATGAAGGCAGCTACTCAAAAGACCTGGGCCCTCATTACTTGAGGACTGGAGAAGGGCCTTGTGCTCACGAATGCCACCAGGGAGCTCTGTGCTTCCTGCCCGTCCCCCTGGAGGGACCTGAGACAAAGAGGGCAAGGTAGCCAATAACAAGTGAGCACCAAGCTGGCTGTTGTGGTGGGAGATGTGAACATTTAGGAAACTCAGATCTCAGAATTAGCCCACCCAAGGCACAAAGGAGCCAGGGAACTGACACATCAAACTTGAGAGTCACTAACTCAGGGCTGTTAGTGGGGGTGACAAGGGTGTGTTAACTCCCCAGGCTTTCCTGCCTGCTTCAAGCTCATGGCAGCCTGACTTCTGAGGTTAGGGGACAGCTTTAGGCCAGAGATGTGGAAGGGTGGGGGTGGGGGTGGAGGGCTCAGACTTATGGGTCATTGGCAAGTCCAGTGAATTCTACATTGAAAGTATATCCTTGTCCACTCATTTCTCTCTAGTTCCACTGCTACCAGGGCCACTATCCTGGCCAGAGCCACTGTCCCTGCCCACCTTCCTGAGGCAGTAGCCTCCTGATGGGTCTCACTCTCTGACAATACATTCTCTACACAGTAGCCAAAATCACTCACTGTTCCCTTGCTTGAAACCCTCCACTGGCTTTTCATGGAATCAGGGTGACGTCCAGTGCTCGGCCCTCATCTGTTGGCCCTGCATGATCTGGCCATGTCTGACTGTACTTTCGGTGCAAGAAGTTTGGGAGTGTTTAGATACCATTGGACAGAGAAGAAAGGAAATACAGTTTTACTAAACAGATGCTAGTGCCGATCCCCAAGCTATGTTTTCACACACATCATTGATTTAGTATTGCTTCCTGTTCTCCTGCCACACCTCCCTCATTCACTCCTACCCAGGGCACTGGCCTCCTTTATGTTTCTGGGAACTGCTAAGCTTGTCCCCACCTCAGGACCTCCTGTTCTGCCTGGAATGCCCCTGCCCCCGATTTTGTATGGTGCTACTGCTTGGCATTTGGGTCTCAGGTTAGAGGGCAGGGAACCAACTGAGTACGGTTGCTTCTGGTGGGGCCAGCGCTACGGGCCAGGAAGTCAGGCTGAGTGGAGAAATCAGCATAAAGAGAGGTGGAAGGCAAGGTCAGTGAAGCTCAAGCTTGTGGAGTCCTTAGCGGGTCCAGGGCAGCGGGGCAGTGGGCGGGCAGTGGGCTGCCGAGCAGGGCTGGGGGACAGTGTCCAGAAGCCTGCTTGGTTCTGGGATGTCCTGGGGTAGTGCAATGAGTGGTTGACTCGAGTGCTCATGAGCACTGTGGGGGTCAAGAAAATAGAGGGACTCTGAGCCAGACCTCATGGGGTAATGGACACTGCTCCTGAAGTAGAACATGGTAATCCAGAAAAGAGCACAAAGATCTTGAAGTAGATAAACATGGTTTTGGATCATCATTAGCCAGACCCGTCAGGTTAGCAGAAAACTCTTTGGTTTCCATGAAGTGAACTTTGGAAAGATTAATTTTGAGCATATCATGAATTGGGGGAGCCCTTCAGGTCTTGAGGCACTAAGAGCAGGTCTCGCTGGGTTCTGTAATGAGGGGAGGTGGACCCGTTATTCAGGAGAAGCAGAGGGCTTGGGCAAGTTGGAAATATAAGGAATGCAGCAGATTTTCTCATGATTTCAGTGTGAATGAAAGCAATGAGGGAACCAGAAAAAGGACAGAGGAGACACCCAGAGCATATCTTTAGTTTTCTAGCTGCTTTCAATGTCAGGGAACTGAGCTACCAGTCGGTCAGTGTTCACCTGCGTGTTAGAGACAGTCCCTGTTCTAATGCTCTGTTCTCTTTTTGGCTAAAATGTTCTCATGTCTTGGGGTGGTCAGTTATGGTCGCTGGTGGTTCTTCTGTCATAGACCCTGTAGGCTTTAAATGGAAGCCTGTCACCTTGACTTTGTTTTTGCTGCTTCTCATTCATGGTGCTTTCCCCTGATGTGCTTGATTATTTTTCACGGTGTCCCTTGCTCCCCTTAGAAAGTTATTTGGTAATTCTTTGAGGCTTGGAATGAGGGAGTGTCTTCAAGGAGCATCTGTACTTTCCTCTGCCACCTGAGGCCACTGTCCATCTAGAACACTTTTAACTGAATTCACAGCTTGAGGTTTTGTATATTTGGCTGCAAACACCAGTGACGTGGGCTTGTTGGTGCAACTTTTCAGAGAAGGTTTTGCCTCTCCCCATTCTGCTCTGCACGGAGGCTGCTTTTCTTTGCAGCTCCTGGGGAAGGGGTGGGGTAGCCTCACAGATGCACTTTTACATTAGACTCCCACCTTGGGTGGTCCTTAGGTGTCATCTTCTTCCCCAGAGCTCCACAAGGCTTTAAAAATTGGAGTTCAAATGTGCCAAACTCAGTAAAACCCTGGGGAAAAAGAGCTTCAAATCACAGCTATGGGTTTCTGGTTTCATTTAGATTTGGCCTGATAACGATCAATTCTTTGATGCTTTTAAAAGGTAAAAAAAGAAAGCAAAGAAAAAAAAGAAAAAATTGTCAGCAATTTCGGTTGCTTTCAGTGAGTGGGGCGGGGGGTAGGCTTAAATCCTAGCCAGCACCCAAAGTCTCAGTAACACTTTGAGACCCTCGTGCTGGTCACTCTTCCTTTGGGTCTTGTACCATATCAGTCATACGGACTGTGGCTCTGACG
>CM053509.1:95643848-95658606 GCA_028627145.1 Eidolon dupreanum | reverse complement strand
TTTTTTTTTTTTTTTTTTTTTTACCAAAATAAGCACTACTGTGAATGTTTGATTTTTACCAGCCTACCTCCAGAGAGATTAGATCAGACACCAAGATGAAAGGTTAGAGATGTAATTTGATGACAAGAAGAGCCCACACATGTGTAAAGTAGAGCTGTGTCATGGCCTACAAGTACATTCTGCCCAGCCCCCTCTCCTTGCCCTAAATTGTAATCTCTGATAGTCTTACCCCATGGCACCCGTGGTGGGGAGGTTTGAGGTTTTTTGTTTTGGGTCTCTAACTCTTATTTATATTTGTCACCAACACAATGCCTCTTAAGCAAGCTTCTTGTGGTTCCGAGCCTGGTGCTGTTTGTAGTTGTAAAAACCTGATGTGTGATAAGCTTTCACTGAATCTCCTCCTCCAGTTTTCCCTCTAAATTTTGTTGCTGCAAAGACATTTTCCAACGTTCAGTGGAAACTTCTTTCACTTACAGGGTGTGTGTAGGGCATGGTGGTAGTGTGGGGTGGAAAGTGGATCCGTCAGGATATGCTGGGAGTTGCTGCAGAAACAACCAAACCTCAAATCTCAGTGGTTTATAAAGAAAGGCTTATTTCTCATTCACATTGTAGCATCATTATAGGATGCCCACCACTCTCCTCCATGTCAGCTGTGTTCTGGGATCCAGGCTTAAGGAGCACATCCGTTTGGAACTTGCTGGTATGACAGAAGGAAAAGAGGTATGGCTAACCACATGCTGACTTCAAATGCTTCAGCCTTGAGGTGGCACATTTCACCTTTGCCTGTATTTCACTGACCGAAGTGGGTCATTTGGCCATTCCTGAATTCCATGAGAAAGGAATAACAAGTTGTTCCTGCAGGAGGGTCACTGGAGGAGGGGAAAACAGATATTCCATGGAGCCAGCGGGGCTAGCCCTGAAAGGGGCCATTCTTGGTCTCTGGCCTGAAATTAATGGATGAGACTTACCTACATATACAACTGTTCAAGAAAAGCCTAAAGATGATTATTCCATTGTGGAAGGCACCCTGCAAGCCTGGCATTACTATTCCCCAAAGGAGCATAAAGAGTGAAGAATATTTTCTTTCAGTCCCACCCTGTCTTTGAAGCCGAGCCACACATGAAAGTCCCAGCTCAGGCCTAGGCCTGCCCAGCCCTGGCCAAGCCACACTCTCCTCCCAGGCCCGGGAGAGCCCGCCTGCATACCCTGGGTGGCCCAGCCCTCCGGAGGCATCTGCCTCAGGAGAGTGGAGGCCCCTCCATCCCATCTGGACCCCAGAGCCTAACCGTCTTGGCCGAGGCTGCCCAGGGTGTCAGTCAAACTCAAGAATATTCTTTTAATACTGAATAACCATGTAGGGCTGGCAGGGCTCTCTCCGCCTGACAGATGGCGAACACATGCCTCGGGCAGCCCTGCTCTGCACATCAATCTCTCTCTGACGGCTTTCAGCACATCCTTTCAGCCAAGGGCCCTTTCTAGTTTTAGTTCATCATTGTAATGCAGGGTCTCTTCTGAAGGCTGGGGGTGGGGGGTGTGGAGAGGTTTTGGGGAGGAGGGGCAGGAAGTTCGGGTGCTGTTATCAGATGCTGTTAGGTAGATGATCAGATTTTCCCTAGGCAGGATCTGGCCGGTCCTCTGCTGATTGGCCGCCATAGCAGTTCCTACTGTGTGGGCAGAGGGACCTAGAAATTGTGCCAGCAACTGGGAACCATTCTGGGTTTGTAAGATCGGACCCTTACCATTATCACTAGGCTTTTCTTGTACTTTGGATTTCAAAATCAATCCTCTTAAGGAGCTAGAGCACGTTGGCAAAGACAGCTTGTACAATTTCTCAGCAATTGGTGAGAGAGGGGGATTTCTGTGAGCCTGTGTGGCATGCGGAGGTGTGGACACACAGGGCAGTTGAGTGGCCGGCTCACTTGTGGGCTGGGTATCTGGTTAAGGTCTGAGTGTCTGAGCCACCCCAAGCCTCTCCCCTCATTGTTGTGGCCTGAAAAATTATCCGTACCTCAACGACTTCTGGATGCCTCTCTCCAGAGTTCCAGCTCCATTTTCAGACAGCCGACTGCTATTGGATGTCTCAAAAGCATGTCAAACCTCCTACATCTAAAACTGAACTCTACTTTTCACAATCTCCGTAAAAGTTGTCACCTTCTCTCTCTGTTCAAGGCAGAGAGCTGGGAGTCAATCTCAGTTTCCTCCTTCGCTCTCCTTAATCCGCCCTACAGTTCAAGCATCTGCTCCCCCAGCAAATGCTTTCCTCTGCCTCCAACATATATCTCGAGTCTGTTTACTTTTCTTTTTCTCCACGGTCAGCAGTCCTATTCAAGCCTTCATCATTTCACCCTAGACTGTTGCAATGGCATCACTTCTGCTCTTGTCCCATCCCCACTCCATCCTGGTCCATGCTCCATGCCCCATGCAGCAGCCCTTGACATCTTCCAACATGAAGTAGGCATTAGGCTAGGAGCCGTTGAGTGACTGAAGAGCTAACCTCTTCTTTGTGGCTTGCATGAATTGGCCCCTGGTTCTCACTTCCACCCCATATTGAGCTGCTGTATTCCTTTTCTTCACTACCTTCCAGCAACAGTTCCCTTGCAGTTCTCTGATCTTGCCCAAAATCTTTCTAGTCTCAGGGACTTTGCACATGTTTTTCCCCACTGTCTGAATTTGCTTGCTGCCTCTCCACTTGACTGACTCTTTTCGGTCATTTAGTTCTCAGCTCAAAAGTTTGTAGCTTGGGAGAGATGTAGGTAGGTGGTGGGAACTGGTTCATCTGTTATTGTTGACACTGCCATCTGAGAACCTGTATCTGTGGTGGAAGGAAACTCTTGTGCCTATTGCTTTTCTTCTCTGAACTGGCTTGGCAGGCTCTCCCCCAAGAAGCTGGCATTTCTAGTTTAGATGATTCTAAGGGATCATTTTATGTCTTCTTTGCCTGGAATTTGGGGTAAATTACCAAAACGTAAGTTAAGCAACTCTGGTGTCTTGCATGTATGATTGCAGAAAAGAAACCAATGGCAGAAAGTGGCCAAGATCCTCCAAAGGAAGAACTCCAAGATTCCCAAGAGTCCTGTTTGAGGTGCCCCGCTGAGGGAGCAGAGGCCAACTCCAGGAGACTGTGCTTCCAGGAGCTCCCTCAATGGAAACATCCTAGGGCCATCTGTCTGACACCTCAGCCAAGTCAAAACACTCCAGAAAATGATGGGAATAGCTTCTTACCCCAAACAATAATGATGTGGGGGGTGGGAAGGAACCAAAACAAGGACTGGCCCTCTATGTACTTTCTCCACCATGTATTTAAATTCTGTTTTCACACTGAATTTTGTGTTCATGATTTTCCTCGTTGTAACAGCTCCTCTTCTCAACTCAATGCATCACCCATTTTTTGCATCTTTGGTTTGTCTACTATTTGGTTGAGTAACAAGCTACTTTAGGCTAGTGCAGGAGCAAAGGTCTTATTTATTTTCTCCCTTAGCTTGAATTGATCTACTGAGAAGTTTTCACTACTTTGTAATTCTTCGATTGCTTTGAATAGGCAAAGCCATATATAGTTGGGAATGAAAAGAAAATGTTAACTTTGAGAAATAGCCCTGAGGCCTCTAGCAAGAAATAGAGATGCAGGGGTGGATTAGGGGAAAGAAGGAGTCACTGGCCACTGTCTGGATCATAATCCACTTAAACAGTTACGGAGAGGCAGGGCTTAGGGCATGTCAACTCTTATGATGCTTGAGACATGAAGAAACCACAATTAGATACTTTGAAAAAAAAAATAAGTTCAATGTACTGTTTTACAGATACTTTTTGTAATGATTGAATGATTTATTATTCCATAGGACATGCTCAAACACTGAGTGAATTCACATTTGAGCAGATCATTTTATTTTATGTAATACATCTACAAGCCAAGAATTGCACCCAAGAAGATTAAAAAGAAAGAAGCTGGGATTGATCTATTTGTGGTACTGTATTCTTCATCTCCTGGCTCATTCTGTTGAGATTTGGAGGTAATACGGGATACATAGGGATTTGAATGCTATTTACTTTGTAGACCCTCTCACCTTTCCGCCATGTTTATCCTTATGTGAAGCTCAGAAAATATCCATGAATTTTTCAGGTGCTTAAAATATTGTATATATTTCTTCCCTCTATCTCTATTTTTAATAGATAGTAGGTACAATGTTAAAAAAGCATATACAATAATTAAAAGGGTACAATGAACAATAAGTTATCCTCTTACCCCTGTCCCCTAACTTCTGTTGTTGGTTGCTTTTCTCTTCTACCAGAGATGACCTACACACACGTGCACGCGTGTGTGAATGTGTGTCTATTTGCATGATAAAGAACGTAGTGTAGCATGCTATATCCTCTGTTCTGCACATTTTGTTGTTTACATTTCCCTTTGGGATTGAAATTTAAGTATGAAATAAATGAGTCCAAGTAGGAAACTCTCTCTATGAGCTACACGACTAGTAGCGTCTAGTATGAGCCTGGTTTGCTCTGTGTAGTTCATATTTTAGTTGTTGAAGGAAAAGAGCCATGACACATTTATTCCCCTTTTTTATTTTAGCTTTTTTTTCAGCTTCCTTACTTATTAACTTTCATTTTCTTATTTTTATTCAGTATCTCTTGTCTTTCTTTGTTTTCCTCCCATAGCTCCCCCTTCTTCTCTCTTTAAGAGCTGACCTTCATTCATTACTTGCTTACTGCTCTTACTTATTTCTCTTCTTTCCCCAAAATCCATTATCCACAGTAATATAAAGGGAGAGGGATTTAAAAACAATACATCAAATCTGACACCTAGAACCCTCCAGTGACTTCCATTACACCTAAAATAAAATACCAACGCTATGGGTATCAATAGGTATTGATTTTGTATTTGGTAAATGTTGCATTTGGTGAAATAGATGACTTAACTTGAGAAATAGGAAGCTGAGAACTTGACACTCGCCTGACCCCAAAGTGGACAGGTCCTAAAACCGAGGATACAATTAGAATTATTTTTGCAGTTGTGGGGTACAGTTTAGGGCTGTTCCAGCCATACGAATGAGGTCTTGTAAGACAGTGGGGCATGTTCACCGTGCAAAAGTAGTCTGGTGGCCTGCTAAGGGTATCACCTCCTCTCTCCCATCCTCAGGCCTGTACTCACCAGCTGGAGCCATGGAGTCTCTTGCAGAATAAATAATATTTAAATTTCAAAATTTAGGCTCACCACTGGGCCTCCACTGATACTAACCTGGGTGGGACAGGGAGGCTTGTTACTGCTCCCTACACAGCCTCCTCTGACCGTGGGGACATGGTCTTGTCCTGTTGAGTGATGCTAAAGGCCCTGACTCTCCACTGGGCTTCCTGATGCCACCCCAGTGAGGAGGGAAGAGGTGCCTTGTTACCACGTGTGGGGAAGAAGTCCAGGTGTCCCATGTGATCTGCACCGACACCATAGGGGGTGTGAGGGGATTGGGGAGGGCCTTGTCCTCCCAGTGAATTGAAAGTCCTGGATCCTCATTTGCCCTTCTCTGACATGCCTTGTTATAGTTTGGTGAGGATGGAAGCCTTTGCTGGCAGAGGTGTTAGTGGGGCTTGGATTTTTTTCTGTGGTATTTAGCTGGAGGAGAGCCATTGTTGTCTAAAAGTTTCCTGTCATGATGGGCTGCTCCTTTTCTGGTTCTTTGGCTAGTGAGAGAAAACTTTTCTTGCGGACTGTTTTTGTCTGTGCCCATTGGTATTTTTGGATTTGGCAAAAAGAACAGATGTCTACTACAGAGCCAGAAGCTTGCTAGTAGCGGAGTCGGGGGCATGGATGCTGGGACTCACTTTTAAAACAGTCCTAATTCTCACCTAAACGTACTGAAAAAGAAGTATATTAGAGGCCCCAGAAGAGATCTGAGTATAAGAGCAGAAGACTGACCTAATTAGTCATGGATGTTCAGGAAGGTTTGATGTATCTTAGTCCTCAGGGTATCTACACAACAGGTTCCTTGCTTGTGATCATGGCCTACATAGTAAGATTCTGACCATGGTTAATTTTGAGAAGAGCAGGACTATAAAAGGAAACCCCTGAGGACCTTCCAATGGTGCCTTAGAATAAGTCGTTGGGACGTTGGGCAAGCGATGCGCAAAGGAAGATGGCATTGAGTTTAGTTGAAATTCTAAAATTTTAAAGACACATCTGAAAAAAGAAACTAAATCAAACCAGTTCTATGCTGAGGCAGTTGCTCCAGTTCCACCAGCCACATTTTGCCTCAGAACACTCCAACAACACCCCTGTTACACATTAAGCCTCTTTGTCCTCAATAGAGGGATCTTCCCACAGCAAAGCAGCCTGTGCATGGCTATGGTCCCCCAATAGCTCCCCAAGTGGACACTTCTTTCTTGAGTTGTCAGCTGGCAGTCCAGCTGTTGAATCCTCCACTTGGATCATTGATATTTCTTTTTATAAGAATCAGACTGTTTGATGATATGCACTTTTTGCTTTATACAATTATATGAACCCTTTTAGCTTTAATTTTTAAAATTGGATAAATATAAAGCCCTACAGTCAAGAAATTAACTGTGAATATAAAATATTTTTTCCCCCTCTCTACTCTGATGAAGTTTGGGGGCTGGCTATGATAGGCTGTTGGGGTCTTTGGAGCTATCTACAGGGACCTGGTATTTAAAGATAATCTCTTCTGATTAGACTTAAAAACTTTAATGAACCTTATATTTTCCTACAGCTATTTGTCCAGTTGTGTCTAAAACTTACTAGGCAATTCCCAGATAGCTATCATGGCAATTTCAGCACGAAAAAACACATGCTTACTCTGTAAGGCCAGGTAGTGATGTTTTCCAGGTAACTTAGTCTAGCTAAGTACATAGGATCACGACATGCAAAAATCTGAATAACAATAACATTTAAATAATTTGAAAACAGTGGGTGCCACGTGATTAAATGATCAATGGTTGCGTATATGGTGCTTTGCAGGAGGGGGAGAACTCTTTCTAATCTGGAGCGGTTGGAGTTCAACCTGGTTCATGGGGGAAAGGAAGGTGAAATTTAGAAATGTGGAGTGACCAGAGGAGTCAGCCTAGATATTCAAGAAGCATATTCCCAGTAGGGACAACAGCATGGATGTAGGAACCCACATGGAGCCTTTTCAGGCTGTGAGAAGACCAAACTAGCTTGGGCAGAGGGTCAGCTAAACTGAGCAAAGGAGAGAAGATTTTTATTGGTGTAGGTGGGGGTTGGGGAGTGGAAAGCTTTGAAAAGCAGGTTAATAATCAGTTCATACTTATTGATCCCTTACTAGGTATCATGAATGTTTCAAGCCCTTTATTTGTGTTTTAGTTCTCATGTTATTGTTATTGCTATTGTTATTGTTATTGTCCATACTATTTGGTAGCTGAGGACGCTGGGAAACAGGGAGGTTAAATGACTTGCCCAGTTGGAATTAAGTGTGAGGGTGTCAACAGGCCGGCTTTGCTCTGCTGCCTTTTATTAGGATTAGGCAGTTTAACCCGCCCTCTTGGCAGTAGGAATCTACTGACAAATTTGGTGCATGGGTTCTCAGCGAGTCTAGGTTTACTATTAGCTTATGGTGAATATTTACCTCAAAGTGTTATTGGAGGCCTAGACTTTTCCTGGGACTGCATTTATATCTTGTTCCTAGGGGACCATGGAAAGGCATTACCAAGTCTCCCAGATATCTGAGCCCAGGCACAGTGGGAAGGAAGAGATAGGGTGATAACGTCCTCTAAGTGTTTTTGGGGATAGAGAGCTCTGATCTCAACTTGCAAGTGAATTCAAGGTGGAGAGGGGGCTGATTTTAGATAGGGTCATGTAGAATCTATCTTTTGGTCCTATAGTGTCCTAAATAAACACTTAGGGAGTAGGGAAGGAGTGGCAAGTTAAGATTAGGTGAAGAGACTTCAGTGGCCTGTATTCCCTCTCAGGTTGCATCTGACAAAGATGCTGAGAGGAATGGAAAGAGCTGTTACACAGGGACAGATAGCCTGCAGGGTCCCTAGAGCTTCTTATGGTAGACTCTAGTACACTGGAGTATGGGGTCTCAGGCACTCTTTCTGCAGAAGGCCAGATTCTTCAACCATGGCTGACATGACAGTTATGCCCAGTGCCACAGAGGGTAGCATCTCTCCCCGTGTTGCCTGCTAGTCAGAGGGCCCTCATGCATATGTTTCTTAGGATCATTTTCTCAGGGACTTTTCATGAAAAACAACACAGTGTGTTTAAAAGACTGTCAGCTAGCTACTTTTGGAGGCTAATGTCTTAGGCCACATATTGAAAACAGCAGAATACTAAGCCGAGCTGCTGCAAGACTGGAATTGGTCCTGGTTCTATCTTCTTGGTTTGAGCAGTGATTTCATTCTGAGGTGAAAATATGGGTGGTGCTTCTGAATAAGAGAAATAAAAATTCAGTCTTTCTTCACAGTGAATGTTAGTGAAAAGGAAAAGCTGTGTTGGTCTCAGGCCTCTGGGTTGGCAGGGGGACCACTGGATTGACCTCTTTTCTGTGCGTCACAAAATGAGTTTATAAATGAATGCTTAAGAAAACAAAAGAGAAAACCTCTTTGCTAAAATGATAGTGGGAATGGAGCTAGCTTGCTCTAGAGTAAGCTTCTCATGAAGATTCCATGTGGCTCTTCCTAGTGACCAGTAATGGATTCCCTTTATTTCACTTATGTTTCACAACTTGGCTACAGGAACTTCTCATTTCCAAAGGTGAGGAGCCTATGGGCAAAGGCAGAATGGTCCACGGAAAGTCAGAGGTGAAGAGAACATCCTCAAAGTTCTTCCCTCCCTAGCAATTGAATAGTCTCTGTAGGTCACTCCACCATATCTCTGACAAAAATGAGGTAGTGCCAATGGGTAGAAACTAATAATTGGAAAACAGATCTCCACTTTACAGAATTCATTCACTACACATTTTTCTTTTTACTTTTAATCTGTTTTATATGCTACTACTTGTTATTAAATACTTTTGGGAGCATATTTCAGTTATGGCAATTAAATTATTTTCAAGAATATTCGTACATCTACACATATGTATGTATTTCTATTAGTTTTATCTCAGTTTTCTATTGTTCACCTTTTCCAAGTTGGAGTCATTTATTTAATAGCTGGCAAGTGCTGCTACTATAAGGATTTTATGGAATTAGAAAAAGTCGAAACCATAACATAAGTTTCCCATTTCTTGAGTCCATACCTATAATATATTCCACATTGTTATTATCAACACATGGATACAGGTAGTTTTAATGTAGGCAGAACATCTTAGTTAAAATAAAGGAATAATTCTGGAACCTGAAAAGCAGAAGTATTGCCGATTGCTAATTGTTCTGAGGTCCTAAGAACTTAAATTGTTAATTTTTTTGTGATTGATTCATATAATTTCATGAAGCAGGAAACCAAAACCCAGAGATGGGAATCTAAATCACAAACTGCTCTTCTCAAAGGATTTTATATATGAGGATATTAAAGGACCTTTCTCTTTCCTGTAAAAACTTAGTGAAACAAATTATTAAATTAAAATATACTAAAAACTGAGTATTTGACAATTCGCTGAAAACAGTTGTACTATGAGTTAACACATAGTCCAGATAATTTACTTCTATTTTCATCGGTTTTAATATTTTAAAAATTCACTGGGTCATGATATTGAGAATCCATCCTATTTCCATTTTGCCTTCCCACTTCTGATGGTGGGCATGATGCTGCTAAGTTGTGCACGGTCTCACCAAGAACCCAGTAGTGATGTATCTTTTTATGAAGTCACCTGGAAGCAGTGTCAAAGGACACATTGGTCTTCCCTTCCGTGGACAGAGGAAACTGCAGCACAGAAAGATTAGGTGCCTTGTACAGATTTGACTGGGCTGCCATCTCCTGAGCTCTGCATGCTGTTTCGTTTATTATTTCTCTTTATTGCCTCTGTGCTGGCAATAAAGTCAGGGTCATAAAATTAGAGTGCGGTCACCGCGTCCGGTTTCCCAGATTTCCATGTCATGTTGGGAAGCCCAAAAGTTCCTGATCGGTGCCACTGGGTATTTTCAACCATCTTAGTTGAGGGTTGCAGAGATTGACAGAGTATAATTTTTAAAAAGGGGCACGAAGCCAATGTTGACATTTCGGAGCAAACATATGCCTTATACGGAAGAAAGGTTAGTTATTTGAAGCAAATTTGCCATCTTGACAGCCCTACTCTTGCATGAGGATGTTGTAGGCCGCATGCAGCTCCAAGAACCCGCAGCTGGGACCACACAGGGAGAGCCCTCCATGAGCGGGGTGATCACAAGGAGAACCAAGTGGAGCGCGAGCCTAGCCAGGCCCTCCCCCCCAACCCCAGAGTGTGCTCTGGGGCCTACGCGGGGCGGCCACCCTGGTCTGTCTCCACGAAGCCTTCTCAAGGCCTCAGCTAACTGGTAGGTTGACTGTTGTCTCCACTGGCCATGCCTTTCTAAGGGACAAGGAGCTTTCTAAGGGACAAGGAGCCTTTGAAGAGGGAAAACTCAAGGAGGTCTAGCCACAAAAACAGTCTGCAGAGTTTTCTTTGTTGCCCTTCCAAAGCAGGGCTCCAATTTAAAAAGAAAAAGAAAACAAACAAGCAAACACTATCCCCCACCCTGCTCCTGCAAAGAACATTCTCCTGAAACACACAATCTAAAAAAGATGTCTGTTTTTGTTACTGTGCCAGGAAAACAGCTAATGGTATTGATGTGAGGGTACAGATTGGGGTGAGGGCTGTGTATACATGAGCTCGTGTGATTTTTTACAACCACGGGATGAGGCACAGATGAGAAGAGGTGGACCTACTTGTCTAAGGTCACACAGCTGCTAATTCCACCCCCAGCTCATGCCCCTGATCTCCATGCAGTATTTTTGTCCTTGAACTAAATGTTCCTGCTGTGTGGCAAAGGCTGACTCTGGAGCGGGGCCCCGCAGAGCAGTGGTTCTTAACAGGGAGTGATTTTGTCGCCCCGGGGACATTGGCAATGTCTGGAGACATTTTTGGTTGCCACAACTTATAACTGGTGGGGGATGCTACTAAACATCCTATACTTAACAGAATGACCCCCAAGACAAAGAATTATCTGGTGAAAAAGTCGATAGTGCTTTTGTTTTGGTGACATTTAAGGTTAATGTGGTTTACTATGCTGTGAATAACCAGAAAAAGAAGAAACCAGAGAGTGAAAGTGAAACAGCTTCTATAAGTTGTCACCCAGTGCAATGTCAGCCCATGTCCATATGGACAAAATGCTTCAGAAGCCAACTCAATCCCATAATACCTTCTCCTTAAAACTTGGGCAAGGTGTGCACACCTAGGAGCTCAGTGTCGTGGACAGTTGAAGGTTGCCTTCCTGCTGTGGTTGTATCCATTCTCTCCCCACTCTTTGTAACAGCTACACCTGTATCTCTAGGAGATTCCAGGTGAACTGACGTCACGCCAGATCCTGAGGCAAAGCATGTTGACCTAAGCAAAGGGACCATCTGGATATTTTCTGGGGATACTGGTATAGCACTTCTTCTTTTAAGGGTGGATGGGAGTGAGGTCGGACATCAGGAACAGCTCTGGCCATTTTTCTACTGTGAGGGGAGCCCTAGTGCTGGTCATAGCCCTTTATGCTGGCTTGTACCCAGCACCTGTGGTAACCTTCCATCTGTAACCTTCCTCCTTCTTCTCCGCCTGCCTGGAACAGCTTCTAAGGGCTGTTTTCCTGCTCTTCTTCAAGGCTCAGGCTCTCCTGCCCCTCGCCCCTCTATGAAACTTTCCTTGATTATTCTGAATTCTTAGTCTGTTTATTGACAGTAAGGTCTGAGTTATATGGCATATTTTCATTATCTACGCAACTAGATTATAAACTCCTAGAAGGCAGTTTTGTGTGTCATATTTCTCTGTGTTCTGTGTAGTGTATACAGATATGTGTTTCCTGAATGGCTAGAGGGCCACCGTGGGCACAGCGCTGCACAGGGCACTGTGACTGGGGTTCGACTTTGCATGACTTTGTTTGAGAAAAGAGGACAGACAGATGGTTGGGAGGACAGGCTTTGTGATGCTACATTTCTGAGTCCCTCTCTGTCAACGAGGGACCCACACATTTGTGTAACATTCATGATCTTAAATGGCTCTAGAGTCTTAGCCCAATACATCTGCCTTTTGTTCTGTCCCTTCCTTTGTGGTCATTTCTTGGTGCTTCATCCAGCCTCCTGCTTCTCAGCAGGCAAGAACCACCGGCAAGTTCTTCACCATCTGTGCCTTTTTCCCTCACCCTAACCTGGCTCTTAGGGTCGTTATGAGGCTTAAATGCACCATTCTATGTACTGTGGGCACTCACTGAATGGAAGGTGTAATGAAGAGCAACAGGGCAGGTGAATGCAAAGGAAGAAGGGAAACAAGCAATTTTATCAGCAGTAGCAATTTGTCAAAGTCGAAACGGTCTTACACACAGTCCTTCAATAGACCTCTGCTGTCCAATGCAGGGGGCAGATAACTACTGAGCACTTGGAAATGTGACAGGTGCAAATTGACATGAGCTGCAAATGCAAAACATACACTGGATTTTGAAGAGTTAATATGAAAAAAGAAATGTACAATATACTATTAATATTTCTTTTTATATCAATTACATGTTGAAGTAAAACTTTGGATATATTTGCTTTAATGAAATAGATTATTAAATGAATTTTATCTGTTTCTTTTTTTTTTTAATGAGTCAAGTAGAAACTTTAAAATTACATTTGTGACTCCCATTGTATTTCTATTGGACAGTGCTGGTCTCGGAAGAGACTTCTGTAGTGTGACTTATGGTTTGTTGAATGGAGTTTCTGGCCCATGAAGCATCTCTTGCATTGGACCGTGATGGCTAAAATCCCACTTTAGCAGCTTCATTCTTTAAAGACCTTGAGACCTCGGAAATTTTAAGTCTCCTGGAGATTTTAAACTGCTACCAGTCATTTGCACTCTAATATGAATGTGCACTGTGATCCTTTTTCTTTTATGGCAAGCAGATTTCGTGTGAGGAAGTGGGGTTGGAGAAAGGCAGAGGGAAGCGTGAGAATGGTGAGTAGGTAAGGGTGGGAAAGGGGTTCCCGTCCAAGTGGTTGAAGGAATACTGAGTGGGGCGATGGTGGAATTAACCCACAAATGTTGCCTTCACAGCTTTGTGTCTTTATTCCTTATGTACTTCTCACAATACTGTCACAGTGGTCTGCATGTGCAGGAGGGCCCACAATAGCTATGCAGACTTTGTGACCAAAAATAAGATTTGAAAGGACTCCTCTGTACAAAGACCACTTCTCACTTGGCATGATTTGTTCTTGAGCCTGCAAACTATGACCAGATGAGCAGCTGTCATTTCTTCACTAAGAGTTGTTCTCTGTATCTGTCTTCATAGCATATCGAGACAGGGTCAGGAACCTGAGGCTCAGACAGGAAGGAGTGGCCTTTGTTTTCCCTCCTCTTTAATTCCGCCTCCGCCCCCCCACTTCCACCCCTGACCTATGGATGTTGCCGTTTTCCGCTTAAGAACTGGATCTCTGAAGGCGGGACATTGCCTCTCACACGCTCGCGGTGTGCGCCTGGGGACTGGTGCACCGGAGTATGGTCCGTGGCTCCACCTGGGGCGCAAACCCAGGACCTTCTGCGTGTAAAGCAAACATGCTAAACACTACACTATGGAGTCACCCCCAGGAGTGGCCTTCTTTTGATCACTTAGAAACCATAGATCCAAGACCAAAAATTTGGCCTTTGTCATTGAACCACCCAGTGGGCGGGCCATCTGTTTCTGATATATTCTCAGGAGAGGTGAATGCTAATAGATTGTTTCTGATTCAGAATTTCAGGGAAACACCAAGTCAGAGGGATGGGTCATTTTCAAAATGGTCACCTCCTGAGATCGCAATGCTTCTTTGAACCTAAATTTTTGTTTAGTGCCACTAAAGTGACTTCAATTTCCTGATATAAAGGATTGGGTTCCTTTAATTCTTAGGACAACACTACTGTCTTTTCAAACTATTTCCTAAAAAGAACTTAAATGAAGAACGAAAAATAACCAGTTCCTGCAACAAGAGATATGGAAGAGCTAACAGGCCCATGAGGCACTTGGAAGAGCCTGTGCTTCTGGGGTCTGAGTCTTGAGAAGATCAACTTTATACAAGATTCCAAGCTTTAAATGTAATTCCTCTCTCTTCCCTTCTCTCTAAAATTGTCCTCAAGTAAACTAACTCAACTGCTTTTTTTCTTCCTCTTCTTCCTTCTTCTTCTTCAGAACATGAAAGATGATGAGAAAGCATCTTAGAACAGAGATTAACCTGGGGGAGGAATTGTAAACTCAGCTCACCCACTTCATTACGAAACCTGAAGGAAACTCTCCTTGTTAAAATTCTTCTTATTAAAAGCTATGAAGTCATAAAATTACTGAACACAAAGGGGAGCTTCCATCAGTCCTTCCCTCTGAGCTTCGAGATTCCCTCAGGAACCTTCAGGGAGAATGAGGGCTCTGTGTGGGTATCCTCTGTCTCACCATCCTCTCCAACTTTCTTTTCATTTGGTCTCAAGGCTAATGTCTGTCAATGTTGTGACTGGAGTTTTGTCTAAAGTATGACACTTGACTGATAATGTTATCTGAGATCCACATCAGAAATGTATTTGTACAGGTGATTTGTAATCTAGTAAAATAATTTGTCCTTTTGTTTCATTGATTTATTTTCCCTTCTCTTCCCTGCCTTCCCTCCTCTGCCTCCCCTCCCTTCCCTTCCCTTCCCTTC
>CM053509.1:95577514-95643748 GCA_028627145.1 Eidolon dupreanum | reverse complement strand
GCTAGCATCCTGTGTATTAAATGCTCTCCCTGTCATGCCCTTTCTTCTAGAAACACTTGGTGCATTCTCACAAACCTCTAACTACCAGTATCTGCACCTGTGTCTAAGGGCTCATTTCCTACCAATTCTGCCCCCCAACTATAGCAAACCACAAAGACCACCTGTGACTTACAAAAAGTACAGAAAAATGAATGTACCCTGGGAATAGCCCTAAGCATGACTCTAGGGAGCAATGTATAAATACCCCTACGGTGATTCTGGGAAAATAATTTAAACCACATGATAGCACTGTGAGGCAGGCAGTTGTTTCTCCTGGTTAGCACAGGAAGACATGGATGCTTGCAGAGCTAAGAAATGTCCTCAGGAGACTCTGCCTTTGAAATCAGGTCTGTCTGAGACAGCAGCATAAGAGCAGAATGAGTGACAGCCCATCGCACACATCTCTTTCCAACTTCAGTTTCAGTGTTGGTAGCTTGAAATTGGACATGGTCAGTGTATTTACACCACAAAAATTGGCAAATCCTACAGTTGAGGGCTTTTTTCTTTTTCTTAGTCTGTTATTAAACATTTACCAGCACACCACTGGTCTGACCCACACGCACACTTTAAGTCAGGAGTCACAAGACAGTCTCCCCTAAGGGACAGGACACATAAAGGATGAGGCAGGCCAAATGGGCTCATGGTACCCTAGGGAGCTGTGTACCCTTTCTGTGTGCCTTCTTTCACAGAGCTCCAGCTGACTCATTACTATGTGGGCTGTGGACCCAGTGTCAACAATTCTGTCCTCTTCAAGAGTAGCCACAAAATCCAGAATTTTATGTGAAATTTCAATTTTAAAATGCTGGCAACTAATTCAAAAAATTTTTAAACATTGCTCTGGCCAAACAAAATACATCCATTGGCTGGATTTGGCCATGGGCTGCCAGTTTGCCATTTCCAGTTTTAACCAGTAAACTCCATTGCTTTGTGTCATTGTTCCTTTCTCTAGATGTCTTCCTACTTGTCAAGATCCAGCTTCAATGACAGCTTCTCTATGTTTCAATCCCGAGCCTTCCATCTAGAAGGCATCTTCTGAACACTAAGGAGATGGTTCTGAACACTAAGGAGACGGTTCTGAACACATATTTTCCCTTAGAGAAAGAACTTAGCTGTTCGATGTTATCTGTGGACTCATTTCTTTTTTTTCCTGGTAGTTTGTAACTTCCCTCAAGATCAGGATCTATGTCTTGGTCATCTTTGCTTCCCTGGGAATGGTCAGCAAGTCCCTTGTATAATAGTAGACATTCAACAGATATTAGGTCAATTTTAAAACTGGAAACTCAGTAGATGTTTATTTGAATCATATTTTGTATCCCTTGAGAGGTGTGACTCGTCTGCTTGGCCAGGAGGACTCAGAGTTTACATGAGAAATTTCAAAGCCACGTTGACAGCACTGGGGACATTTCTCATTATTCTTAGTTTTATGAGACAGGCTTAGGAAAACTTTTGTTTTCCTGTGTATGTTGATGTTTGTGAACAGGGGTCCTGCGCTAAGTTCTATGGCCTAAGAGGGGCATTCCCACAGTTGTGATTGACTGAGGTAGGAGAACATAGAGCATTTTCCTACTAAAGTAAGCTTTTTTTTTTTTTTTTACAAATGAAAAATAACACTTATTAAAACCACAAGCATAATGTTTTCTAATATTGATGTTTAAAAGAATTTTAAACTGTTTTTAATTTTAAAGTGTAATGTATCATAGAGCAAGATAGAAGCACTTTGGTGCAAAGCTCAAATTAAAATTTGACAGTTATTATATTTCCTCCTCATTTTCTTATGTTGGTCTAAATAAAAACTCTTTAGTTCTTTTTCACACTTTCAACACTATAGATTAGTAGAGCTTGCAGTTTATCTCTTAAAATTCCCTTGAGAGCTTCAAATGTCCTTGGATAATCTTTTCCTGACTGCTTTCTGCTAATTTCAGAAAAGAATTGATTAATCATCTCTAAATTCCAGGAATCACAAGGGGTTCTTTTTCTTTCACGAACTGAATTACATACCCTCTGTTTTTTTAATGGTGTTTTTTCTAAGCAGGACAATTAGAGCCTTCTGCTTTCAGCTTAGAATTAGAGAAATCCCAAACTTATCAGTACTTTCTGCTAAAAATATATTTTAAGCAAATAGTGTCAGAGGCTGCTCATTCTTTTCAAAATGACTTACAAGTATATGTTAACATTTGACCCATTGCATTTTTTTAATTGTAGAAATTTGTCTGAAATCGACATAGAAACAATCTGTAAGTGTCATTTAAGTGTAACTGAATTTTCTTTGCATAGTTCAGAGAGATTTCGACTCCGCTAGCTACTCAAATTATCTTATTTCTAAAGCTTTGGAAATTCCTGTGCATTGTGTACAATCTAGTAAAATAGGTGACACATTTATCCAACAAATACATGTTGAGGGCCTGTTCTATGCAGTGGAGAATGAAACTGACAAGCCTAGGCCCCACGCTGTGCTGCCAGCGTGTATGGCCATGCAGGGACACAACTCTGATATTATTGCAGTCACGTTCTAACCACAATGTTCAACAGCTTTGAAGTATAATGCATTTACTTTCAATTGCTGGTTAAGAGGTGATTTCTATAGATCCAAGACCAATGTTAACAAGTTTGAAAGGAAAACTTCTCATAATGTGTAAGTTCATCATTAGTGTCTGCTTGCTTCACCAGTTGAAGCCCCTGATCTCTGCTCTTTACTCATTATCTTCTGCTTCATCAATTTAGACTGATCATCCTTAAAACAAACAGGTCGACAAACACGAGATATGTTTGATAAAGGCGAACTTGTCCCATCATAGGGATGATTGCTTTTTGCCTTTGCTCCTCTTAGATAAGCCCAGCACCTTAAACTGGAAGAAAGGGAGATTTTCTTCTTGAAGCTGAAATTATTTTGAAACATTGTATGTTACATGGTGTTTTGTGGTCATTTATGTCATTATTGTCTACCCCCTTATGCGCCCTCTCTTTATTTAACATCGACTTTCAGAACAGTAATGGTATAGCTCTAGAAAGTCATAGATTAGTGGGGAGGGACAGCGTTAAATGTTCTGAATCCAGTCCTGTCTTTTGACTGAGGCTCAGAGAGATGAATAGAATTCCCAAGAGCACAGAGCTGGTCACAGAGTAGGACCCTACCTCTTGGTCTGTGTAAGGAAAATGCTCTCAATATTTCAATCCTATGTTTGATGGCTTTTTATCTTTTTGCATTTTTACAGTTATAGGCGTAGAATATTAACTTTAATGATGTGATATATTTGTTTACTGAATATGAAAGTTGTAGATTTTCTTCCATGAAGGACACCTTATTTCTGCTCAGCTCCTGACTGATTCTGAGTTGGCCTATCCTCACAAACAATGCTCATCATTTGTTGCTTGAGTTTAACCAAAAGAGGGATTCTGTTTCTGGGAGTTACCACATCCTGCTTCTTACTTACGCTCTACGTGAGTTAATTGATCTAGGGCCTTTGTTTGTTCCATTGAGGAGATAGTGGTCACATGGCTATGAGGAAGTGGCTGGAAGTAGAACTCCTAGACTCTGGGGAGAGGGAAGTTTCATATGCTGGATGAATAAATGAGGGCTTCTCTCATCTGTTAGATTGAACCACAGGAAATTGTCAATATTGTTACCACTTTTGACCTACAAAAATAATAATTTTATTTGGCTTAATCTAATATGATTTTCCTTTCTCTCCTTTTTCCTTCCCTCTTATCCTCCCAAGACCTTGCAAATACTTTTCCCTGGCCTGGCAGTAGGATCAATTCTTTGACTTACTATCAAGCTGGCGCTATTCTCCTTCCCTTATCATGAAAGGCTTTTAGCTCTTTCTAGGGTGTCAAAGATTAGCTCCTTGGAAGGCACAATCAGATTCAACCTAAGTTCAGATGGAACACTCAAACATAGCTCTTAACCAAAAGTACTCCTTTATTGAGCCTCTGTCAGTTGCCCCTTGTTGCTTATAAAGCCTTGGAAAATCAATAGTTCAGCACTATCTCCTCACAGAAAGTGGACCAACCCAATGATTGGTTTTAGTATGCTTCATGTTAACATATCTTGAAAGATGATACAACTCTCTTTGTTCTTGGGCAGGTTCAGACATGGTGCTTCTATCTTATCACCCAGAGGAATATTATGTTTGGATCTCTACCACCCATAGACCTGAATGGGGTGCCCTGTGTTTCATCAGAAAAGGAGGCTGCCTAGTTATATTCATCTGGTAACCTAACTTGTGTGTAATCAATGGGCAGTAGGCCAACTAGTGGGGGGCTATTGGCCACGGAGAGGCAGATAATCCCACCACAGGCTTGTGAGGGACCAGTTTCTAGGCTGAGTCTAAAATCTCAGTTGACTGCCTCAATTCCTTTATCTTTAGAACAGAGAAGTCAAGGAAACTTGCTTAGGATCAGAAATAAATGCAAGGTTGGCCATGAAGACCCATAAGCCTTGTTATGGAACTAGTTCTTGGTTGTGGAAATAGAACAATAGGACAGCAATTCCGGATAAGTACTCAGTATCAACTAGTGCTGTGGAAGGGGAAGGCAGGATAAATTGAAAAGTTATTGGATGCTGTTGCTCGTCTTTTAGGCGTTGAGTTGCTTTGGTTAATAAAATCCGGCTGTAAGGAAACCTCTACCATGGCTGTGGTTGGACCAATAGCCTTAGGATTCTTCCTGAGTTCCAGAAACCCTGCAATGCAACCCAAAACATTCAGACTTCTCCAGCCTTCACTGGCAGAAATGCTATCCAAGACGCTATCTTTTCTTGAAAGAGAATATATTTATTGAGCACCATGTCTTATACTAGGCTAGTGGAGATCAAATGTAGTCTCTCAACGGGCAGCATCGGCATCACCCAGAGACTTGTGAGAAACACAAATTCTCAAGCCAACCCATGACCTGCTGGACAAGGAGCCCTGGCAATGGAGCTGTGTCTGTGTCCTAATATGCCTTCTATGTGATTCTGGAGCAACTAAAGATGGAGAATGACTGTTTTATGTGTGAAACATGGATAAGGGAACAACGCTGTTAGGCATAGTTTTAGTGGCTTCGTTCTTGTGTGGTAAGGATCATAAAATGTGCCTGACAAACTATTGCTCAGAAAAAATTCTTTAAGTTTGCCAACCAACGAAAAGGAGGCCACACTGAGGAAATAATGAATTCATTTTTTGATGAAATGTCACCATGTCCTCTGAAGCTAGGTCACATATTAGGAAATTCTGGAATTGTTTAGCCATGATGTAATGTGAACAAGTTTAAAAGACTTGATGAAGATTTTTCCTCTTTCCTCTTGTTTCTAACTATAGTTGCAGTAGAGTTTTGGTAATAGAAAATATGCTCTGTGGCATTGCCTCTACCAAAAAAAATTGAGGATATAGCTGAAAAATGATTTTATCAGTGTTATCAAAAAATCATGACCAGTTTTGTTTTGGATTGTTTCTTTCCTTCTTGTTTCCTTCTTTCTCCCTCCCTCCCTTCCTATTTTATATCAAAAATTTTAAATCTGATGAGATGTCTCTATCCTCAGGCACTCAGCTAAATTTATCTCACACACCTGGTTTCTTTTATAGAAAAAAAAACAATAAAGGAGTAGGGTTGCTTTATAAACATTCATTAAAAGAAAACACATATTATCATGGTGAAGGAAACTTTCTAGATAGTAGCTTTCTAAATCCCCACAACAAGCTATGCTTTCTGACTATTCCCCCCCCCCTTTTTTTAGCTCACACAAAGGCAATTTATTAATGGAAAACAATTTGAGGAGTCCTGTTCACAGACAGCAACCACAGTGACCTCCCCTTCCTGTGGATGCTGTTGGAGGGGATAGGGGTGACATCCTCAATCTGGCCAATCTTCATTCCTGAGCGGACAAGGGCTCTAAGAGCTGACTGGGCCCCTGGTCCAGCGGTCTTGGTCCTATTTCCTCCTCTGGGCTGGAGTTTGATGTGGAGGGCAGTGATGTCCAGCTCTTTGCACCTCTGGGCCACATCCTGGGCAGCCAACATGGCAGTGTATGGAGCAGACTCATCTGGCTCAGTTTTACATTCATCCCACCAGTCACACACCAGATAGTTTCCTTGACAGAAAGGTCGATGACACAGACGAAAGTGTCATTGAAGGATGCAAAGATGTGGCAGGCACCAAATACATTTTCTCCTTCAGCCACCTGAGGTCCAAGGCTAATGACTTGTTCTTCCTTCTTTTCCTTCCCCTTGCGAGGTGCCATTTCTGTGCACCTTTGCCAGATTCTGCCACCGGAAAGCTGACCATTCTCCTTTGCAGGAAAATGGCAGTGGAATTGGAGTCAATGAATTGCCAAGAATGTCTGCCTTCTGATCTGGTGCATACCCACTAGGTAACACGTTGTGATCTACCAGAGTCTCATCTTTTGCCAAGTCTATTTTCACCCGTGCTGGAGGAAAACTGGGTTTGGAGCCTACTTTGAGGTTGGTTTGCTTAATCACTGGCCCCCATCTTTTTACTCTCTCAGGTGCTGCCTTTTGTTCCAGTGAGACACACGACCAGAGGTGGCTCTGAGATTATGGTACATCCAGGGCATTCAGGAAAGCTCCAGTGCTAGAATTTCAAAGGTCAGGCATCAGACAGGGTGCTGGAGCTCCAGGCCATCTTTCTTAGAATTGGGTGAATACCGTAGGCCAGCTGGACCTTGATGCTTGAACTTCTACCGATGACTAGGACTTAGATGACTACCCCAAGTGATGCTGGTGGCACATGTTTCACACTTCCCGTTTGGGAAATTTCAACAGCCCTTATTCTAGCAATTGGGGTAGCAACAGCAACTTCTTCAAAACTTTCAAAGTTATAGCTTTGACAATAAAGAAATTTCTTTTCTAGCAGATGAGTGGCGTTTAAAGTCAAATAGGAGACACTTCATATACTGAACTTGATTCCTTTTGAAAAATAGAATTTGTCTAAGGGGAACATCGATTTTTAGGGCAGTGAAACTACTCTGATACTATAATGATGGTATATGTTATTCTACATCTGTCCATATGCATAGAGTGCACAACACTAAAAGTGAACCCTAATGCAAACTATGGACTCTGGGTGATAATGATGTGTCAGTGCAGATTTGTCGATGAGAATAAGAAATGCACCACTCTGGTGGGGGATGTTGACAGTGGAGGAGGCTGTGCATGTTTGGGGGCAAAGAGTTTAAGGGAAATCTCTGTATCTTCTGCTCACTTGTGCTGTGACTCTACAGTTTCTCTAAAAATAAAGTCTATTCTTTAAAAAATAAACTTTATCCTTAGAGAATGGAAAAATGAATTTTAAGGCAAATGTTCCTGCTTCATTCTGTGTAGCACACATCATCCCACAGTTGGGACATTATTAAAGGAATTTGGATATCAGTCAGATATCATTTTTAAAAACATAGTTGATTAGTGGATAAAGGATAAATTAAATAGATAAGGAGAAAAGGCCAAACTGACCCATCTAGCTATACACGTGGCCATTTAGCTGAGTCTGAGAAAGCTTTAGAAAAATGAAAAACAAAAACAAACACCCAATCCTCCCTCGACTTTGCAATAACAAAAAAATCTGGTCAGCAATTCCTTATTCAAGACATTGGTGATTTGTCATAGAGTAATGATATAGGACATGCTAGAAAAAATGGAAGATAATAAAGGGCTTGTTCTATTTTATTTTGTTTCAGTGAGGTTTGAGGTTTCCAAAATCACCTACATTTTCACAGGCTGAGCTGCAGAGTTTAGAATCCTGACCAAAATTACTGACCAGTCAACCCCACAAACACCCCAGGCCCAGCTGTCCCCCCGCCCCCACCATGCTGCTTCTAGAAGGCTTTTTGGAAGTCCATCTGGTTCTTTCGGACTCAGTCTTGTTTGTCTTTTCAGTGACATTCTGTTTATTCAACATTGTTATCCCTTCTGAGGGAGAATGCTTAACATTTTTTTCTTTAAAATTTTTAAAATCTTTTCTTTATCATCATCAAGATGAATAAAAACTGCAGGCAAAATAAAGAGAGACTTAAAGCCAGGAAGAGAAAAGAGGGCCCTGGAGGAGTGAGTTTGCCTCTGGCCACTGCAGCAGGCGGCTCTGGCGTCACCCACATTCCTGGACAGCCTGCGACGCCCTGAACGAAGCTTGTCATTTCCTCGAACGGGAGGCAGGGCCGTTAAACCCTCACGGCAACGTGGGTGGGCTCCTGTGAAGACACAGTGTCTCGTCCCATTCAGGAACTGCCCTGGGCCTGGCCCCACGGAAGGAGGGATGTTTGTTGTTTAAGTAAATAAACTGGTTGGAGGTGCAGGCTGGTTGTGCCTGGCCCCCGCCCTCACCCCCGCATCCCTCCCCTTGGTCACAAACCAGGATAAAGGCCCACCAACAGGAGTGGCAGCTGCCACCCACCGCAGACTCCAGCAGGGCCCTGGAGTGTGTCCCTGCAAGGGCTGTGACCACTATCCTCAAAACATTCCAGTAAACAGGAGAAAAGAGATGCTCTGTCTTTGCTCCATGTCACAGTGAGGAACTTGGGCCTGTTCATCTTGTTTTTTCAGATGTTCCCATGAGTTCACTTCCTGACCCACCTACTGGCCCCAAACCCTTCACAATGGCCAATTCGATCTTTTGCGTATGTAAGCTAGAGTCAGTGTTGCTCAAAGGGTGGTCCTGGGGCCAGCAGCTCAGCCTCACGGAAACTTGTGAGAAATGCAATTCTCAGGCCCTGCTCCGACCTACAGAATCAGAAACTCTGGGAAGGAGTCCAGTCATCATTTCTGCAACTTCTCCAGGTGACTGGATGCATGCTGGAGCGTGTGAAGCCAGGAGCTTGGCTGTTGGCTCCCGAAGAGCAGAGCTTTCCTCTGTTCAGTGTACAGCCGGGTCCCCAGGCCCTACACTGTCTAGCACTGAGCAGGTGCTCTGTGCGCACTTTACAAATGAACAAATGATGCATGTGGGAAGGCAAGAGAATGGGTTTGGATTGTTTTTTCCTCTCTTCCTAGCCAAGAGCCCTGGGTTGGCCACTGGGCTTTGCCATCCGCTTGCCTTGTTGAGGGGATTAAACACAGACAAGGGCAGGAATGGAGAGAGAGAAAGGCTGTAAGAGAAAATGTCTCTTCTGAGACTGCTTCTCAAATCTATTCATAAATTTCCTTCTTATTGCTGAGCTTACACGTACACAGGCACTCACTCTCTGTCACGCACACTCTGGCTCAAAGGAGAGAGATGTATTTTTTTAAATTAAAAATACTTCATAAGTCCCTGACCAGGTACAGTCAAGCCTTCCTGTTCGCCCCGCCCACCTGCTTCCCAGTTAGTGCCTGAAGCCGCCTGGACAGGATTCCTTTCAATGCCCTCCTCCTGCTGGGTCTGACCCAGGGCATGGCTATCTCCTGGTAAGTGCTGACCACCCAAGATGGGTCAGACACTGGAGGGGAGTTGTCTGTGGCCAACAGAAAAGAGTCAGTGGCTATGCTCATGGCACTTCCATTTTACATAGGAAGACAAATAATTAAATAATGTCAATAAAATACAATGTAACAAGTGGTAGGAAAGTGTTATTTAAGATCCTATTAATTACATAAAAATTCATGACACCTCTTGTTATCTTACTGTGTGGTTTAGCAGGTTTACTTCTTGTCCTTCTAGCTGGATATTGAGTTTCTGGAGGATGAGAACAATGGCTTACATGCTCTTTATCTTCCATATCTCTGGTGTGCCCGTATACTCCAATGGTTCTAGGGGGAAAGTGAGGGGGTGCACTTTTGCCCCCAGGCAACATATGGCAATATCTAGAGACATTTTTGGTTTTCACAACTTGTACTAGATGCTACTGGCATCTAGTGGGTGGAAGCCGAGGATCCTGTTAACATGTTCCAGAGCACAGGACAGCCCCCTCCCCCAACACAGAATTACCCAGCCCCAAATGTCAGCAGTGTGAGCTTTCCCCGGCTAGACCAGAGTTTCTTAGGGTGATTTCGCTTCCCAGGGAACATTCAGCAATGTCTGGAGACACTATTGGTTATCGCAACTGAGAAGGTGGGGTGCTTCTGGCACCTAGTGGGTAGAATCCAGGGATGTTGCTAGATATCCTGCAATGCACAAGATGTCTGCGCAACAAAGAGAGCAAGCCTAAAATGCCAGTAGTACCACCGTTGAGCAGCCATGGGCTAGAGCACAGAGTGAGAGAAGCTTTTTGAGAAAGACTTCAAGATGAGGCTCAGGTGGGAGAGTCAGCATTGAGAAGGAAGTCTCTGTGAGCTTCCATTCCACTGAGGAATACATTGCAGACACAAGGCACCTGAGTCTAGTTGGGATCTACTGGTCTGTGTCCTACTCTGCAAATTTAGCATCAGGGGAGAGCTACATCCTAGAACATTTGCATGCGTGTGTGATTATGAGCCAGTCTCTCCTAGCCAGGTCCTTTAAAGAAGACTGATGATTTTCTGTAGTGAGGGAAAGTGAAAATCTCCATGACTTTACTGAGGGACCTGGAAGAATATGTGAGCTTGAATGCTGCCAGACTCCAGCTGAGTATAGCTGGGCCTTGCCTGAGATATATAGGCCTTGAGGATCAGTCTTTCCTATGCCAGAAGCATCAAATTCAAAGCACAAAATAGTGTTGTTAGTGCCAGCAGCAACAATCAAGTTCAGGGGAGAGGGGAAAGCAGATGGGAGAATGCCTCATTGTGGGAGGTATGGTCTAGATGAGCAAATGGGAGACTTGCAGTCTCCCCTCTGAAGGAGGCACTTCTTTCTATGCCTGATCTGGGTCAGCATCTTCATACTGCCTTGTCCCACCCTGTCCAGGGTCTTGGGAGAAGAGCAGGTAACTTCTCTGGTGCTCAGTCTTCTGAGATTCCCAGTCTACAGTGGGTCTTTCTGTGCAGGCTCATTGTTGGGGTGGATGTGCTCTTTGTAATCCTTTTAATGATGCCTTGAGACGTGAGCACTAACACCCATGGCACCAGTTGGTGTGAAGCCATCTTGTAAGTAGCTGCATTGGATGCCATACCAAGCCCAGATGGAGAAGAATAGTAACAACTATGCATTTGATTTCTTTGTATTTGAAAAAGCAAAGGTCTTTGGAAGCTAATGGGCTCCATTTAAATCTTGTTCTGAAGGACTTTGAATAGTCTCTTCAATTTTAGAGCCTCGATTTTCTTATCTATAGAATCATTGAAAGGTTGAAGGAATCTGTGTGATAGCACAATATCTGACCAAGAGTAGGTAAAATAGGGAAGCTGCTTTTATTATTATAGTTACTGTTATTATTCCCCAAGTTTTATTAAAGATGGGAGAAGTCTGAACTGATACATTTTGCAACCAGCAAATAGGGTACGTGTATTTACTATTCAACTATAATTGCCTTAAAGCTTCTTAAAAGCTTTGGTAGTATTTTTAACACCTAATGTGTGTAGAGAAGAATTAATCAACACATAAATCTAACTACAGCCTAAAAGAAAAGAATATAAGATGGATAGTTTCTTTAATACAGTTGGCCCTCCAATTGAAAATATTGGCGAAAATGTTACATTGTTGCTGATGTGTACTAGGTAGTTAGGCTTAGGATGGTCTGTACTGAACATCTACATACTTTGTTTTTGTTATTATTCCCTAAACAATACAATATAATAACTCTGAACATAGAATTTACGTTTTATTAAGTATTATAGGTAATCCAGAGATGATTTAAAGTAAAGGATAAGATGAGCCTTGGTTATATACAAATACTACCCCATTTTATATAAGGGACTTGAGTATCCACAGATTTTGGTATCTGTGGAGGGTGCTGAAACTAATTCCTCACAGGTACTGAGGGACAACTATGAGTACTTCAACATAAATTCTCTTTCAAATAAGAGACAGACTAAAACTCATACTCTAAAGATAGTAACAATACCTGAATGGAAACATTGCCAGAGTTTTTGTCATTTGGTAAAGCGCTCAATGAGTTATTAAGATGTTATTGCCGTAGGTCAGTGTCTGCAAAGGTAATTTTATCAAAATGCTTTTATGTTTTAAACTTTAGCTTTTCAAACTATTCATTAATTTTGTATTAGTTATCTTAGGAAAGAAGTGTTGGTATAAATGAAACAGTTTCCCAGATTCTTAATTGAATAAGTTAGAGGTATGTGTGTGTGTGTGTGTGTGCGTGCATGCATGTGTGTGCATATGTGAGTGTGTGTATGTTGGGAGGAAGAAAGCAGTTCGAAAAAGTTTCACCCATTCAGATAATCTCTTTGTTAAAAGTAATCATATAAACTCTTTTAGATTTAAGACACAATAGTTGGAAACATTTTCAGCACTGATATAAAGAAATTCAACATTATCTTCAGTTTCCGACAATGTCCATGTATCTGTTTTCTTATTCTATAATATCTATACCTATATATTTATTCTTTAATATTTATTTGGTACGTTCATTCTGTATAGAAAGATGCTGAAGTTAGACAGGCATTATGGGGGATACAATGTAAGGGACAGGATCCCTTTATTCCAGCAGTTTACAAGAGAGATAAAAGAAAATGACCATCTGCCCCTCTTCTCTTTGAATTAGTTAAATGTGGAAGAGATTGCTAGTTTCTCCAAACACCCATCTATCTTACTGGTGGGACTTGATCAAAGTAGAGGGTGATGCTTTTAAAAGGAAAAGATGTGTCTTTCCCTCCCTCCTTCCCTTTCTTGGTGGAACTCAGGCCAGGTGGGTGAGCCATCATCCATCACAGAAAGCATGGCAGAGCAGCAACATGGAAGGAGCCTGGGTTCGGCATGGTGGGGCTGCTGCATCAGCCCAGGGGGCACACACTCAGACAAATCTGGCGAGAGAAATTAACTTGTATCTTATTTAAGTATTGCTGTTTTTGTCTCTGTTCTGGAATTGGAGCCTGTCTGCTAATTGCTAAAGGAGGTGGCATAGCCTGAGTGAACACTAAAAGTGGTCCTGAGAAGAGCGGTCAGAGCAGACATTATGGGAGAGCTTCACTCGACTTGGTTTCTGCTGTTAGAATTTGTGGAAACAGGAGAAAGCAGAGGTCACTTCAAATCATTCAAAGAATAATGCCTGTTTGGGGATGGAAAGGAGGTCAGGCCAGCTGGCTGAAATGGGAGTACGCAAGGAAAGCCTGGGTGCCTGGGCTGTGGATAAGGTGTGGAAAACTTAGTGTCCCCAGTGCAGAATTTCAAAACATCCTAGAAGCAACAAGAAAATGTGGAGTTTTGGAAGCAAGTTTGAAAGAAACTCTGGAGCTGGCAATTTTACCAGTGGAAGGAGACCAATTAGGGACTGGGCCAGGGGCTTTCCAACTGTGTTCCACAGAAGCCCCGAGGCTCTGAGGAACTTTCCTGGGCACCAGGGAGGGGCTGATTGGAGATGGAAAGGGATGGGAATCCTTACTCCTCCTAATTCAACCAGAGAACCTCTATTTTGGTCTATTTGATGTAGATTTGGGGCTTCTGTGCAAGGTTTTACTTGAAGAAATAAGCCCATGGCATTAAACCCTTTGAAAGCCATGGCCCTGGGCAACTGGCAAACCCACCCTAAAGTCCGTATTCAATGGAGGGTGCTTGGTGTTTAGATGTTCTGTGTTATGAGGTTAGGAACTCTGGAGTCATTGCCTGCAAGCACTTCTGGCTCCCTTGTTAACTAGCTGGGTGACTTTAAGCCTCAGTTTCCTCATCTGTAAAATGGTAATAAGATAGTCCCTTCCTCAAGGGGATGTGTCAAGGCATGACCTAATATATACAGAGCACCAAAACAGTGTCTCACAACTATTAAATGCTCAGTAAACATTGGCTAGTATTGTTACCTCTGTTATTATTATACTTATAATTATCTTATAAGGATGAAACTTGCAGTAAATGATTAAGCCAATGTTGATAGGTGGGGAATGGAGAACAGACAACTGGTCAAGAGTAGCAGTTCGAAATTTGTAGCTTTCATTGAAAAGTCCCACTGAGAATTAATTCTGAGTCTAGGGAATGAGGGTGTAGTTGATGTTACTTCAGTGAACTGATAGCTGGCTTGAGAGACTGAAGTATGATGGGAAAACAACTGGAGCACAGCTCTGCATAATTTGACATTTGCTTAGCACTCAATAAAATCTATCAGAAAGTTCTATGACTTGATGTCATGAGGAAAGTGACTTCCGTGGAGGTAAATTTCCTAGAGACCATTCTTCCCAAGCTGAATCCATATTTCTTCTGTGTATTTTTCTCCCAGAGGACTTAGGGAGTTGCTTTTCTTTCCAATCTGTTTTCATCTGCATTTCTTCTAGGAGTCTCTCCTGGTGGTACAAAAGAGGAGCAAGATAAGACATATTTCTTTTGCCTTTCAAAATAAATCTCACAAATCTGCCATTTTCCTGTGTGTCCTTCTTGCCTTCCTCCCTCCTTCCCTCCTATCATTCTTATCCTTCCTTCCTTCCTTCCTTCCTTCCTTCCTTCCTTCCTTCCTTCCTTCCTTCCTTCCTTCCTTCCGTCTCTCTTTCTGTCCTCGCTAGTGGTCAGAGGTCTTTTAAGGTAGACATTCCCACCTGAGAAGTCTGCCCTCTGCATCTTCTTCCTGCTTCCTCCTGCTTTCTCTTCTTCCTGGACATTTCATCAAGTTCCCATCTTTGTGTGGAGTTGTGCCTGAGCTCCATGGATATAAATCACTCGTGGCTCTCCAACTTCTCCAACGCCCTGTGATGAAGATTCTCATATCCAGAGGTGTTTGCTCGTTGTCTTGGCAGTGGTTTTTACAACACAGCCACCAGCCTAATCCTAATTGTGCTTTTTTAGGAGAGTTCTACACCAAAAGATATATAGGAATGTTTTATTGTGAGCCCCACAGGTGACCTATTAATGAGAGCAACTTCACCTGCCAATGTTAATTTAACAACAGAGAGAGGGTGGGCGAGGTTAGGGAAAGATTAGATAATGTATCAAGAGATTATTGGAATAACTATTTTTATCTAAGAAAGTAAATCAATATATTTAGCACTTAAAGCCTTAAAATGCTATGAAAATATGGTTCAGTTCCCAAGGGAAGAAAATAATTTTTGCTTCTTCGTTCATAATGATGTTGAGGTGACCCCTAGCTTTATATAACCTTGAGTCAGATTTCAATATGGCCTGAACTTAAAAGCTATGATAAGAAGTTGGGCTCGGGGGTTAAATGGCACAGGCATAGATGTCTGTGCTTGTCTTGCAGAGTTGGTCTTGTTGGAAAATCCACATTTGTTGAAGTGATTTCTGTCAACAACTTAATAATTAGGAAAGTTACTCTAAACAAAAGAGGAACTGATTCACTGTAGGCAATAAATGTCTTTGCAGTTTAGTCTTTTCATAACTGAGCTTAACTTTTTTCTTTTTTCTTTTTTCTTTTTTTTTAAGAAGGCAACCACAAAGAATACCTACCACAATTGTGTTGAAGGCTCTTGAGGTGGATGCTATGAGTGGTAGTGCAGGCAAGGCTCTTGCAGGGTGGTGGATGAATCCCCTTCAGGACCAGTGGGAAATCACCGGGACTTCTTGCCTTAGAGACATGTATTTCTCTTCTAACTTGATCTTAAGTCTTGCCAGAGTGAAATGAGCTCGAATTGCTCCTGGCTTGTTGTTTTAATTTAATTTTTCCTACCATTTGAGAGTGTGGATGGTCTGGGTTGTGCTAAGTATGTGGAGTGAAGACCTCATGTGTTGTTTTTTGTGGATTTTCATGAAACCAGGATGCGTCTTAGAGAGCCATCTTGTGTGCAATTCTCTGAAACAAAGGGGTTAATGAATCCCGAAGTGGGAAAGCCTGCTGAAGGAAAATGTTCACATCCTCTGAGAGTGCTGGGTTAGCGAGGCCGTTCAGCCAACTCCAAACATCTACTGAGCACCTTTTGTATCCTAGAGCTCAAATAAGTCTTAGGTTACAGCAATGGATAGAAGGCAAAGAGAAAGCCATGTGGACTCTGATTTCTGAGCCAGGAAACTCTGAAACAGGCTACAGCTGTGGTGATAACTAAAGACAGTTTTCCAGTTTGGGGAATTCTTTGAAAGGCACCAGTGGGATTGTCCCTTGCTGGTAGCATCCTAAGCTGATGGAAAGCATTGCTTTTTCCACTTGTTAAATTTCAGCATAACATGAAGGCCCCGCTGAAGGACAAGGACTGGGAGTTGCCTGCTCTGTTTGCCAAGCCCCGTGTACTGGTGAGGGGCTGTATCTGCCCACAGGAGTCACTTTTTTCCCTCATTTCTACAGGAGTATCCCACAGGTCTGTGTCTGTGAATTTGATACACTGAAATTACCTGCTACACCAACTGCATAAAGAAAACTGGACACAGAGAGAAAGGAGCAAATGACATCTACAGATAACTCTAAATGGAGATCTGAAGACATTCCTGGGCTTTTCAAAAGCCATGTCGAGAACACACACACACACACACACACACACACACACACACTCCTCTCTCTGACTTCTGGCTCTATTATTTTTATTTGGAAAAGCAGCTGCATTTTTATTTTGGAGGAAGAATGATAAAGTCCAACATGTTTAATATCTTATGATAAAAATTAGAGCTATCAATGACTGAGTGTTGCTCTGTACACAAGACATGTTGCTAAATTTTCGACATGGCCATTTTCTCTGGTTCTTGCGGTTTACAGTGCTTGATGTCCCTTCCCCACACATGGCCTTGAGGGTCAACCTGCTCAACAAGCCAGGCTTCTCCCTTCAAGAAGAGCTGCATTTCTAAACAGACGGGTAGATCAGGGAGAGGACCAGGGCTGAATTGGACATCAAGCAATACCTGAGGGACGCCACTGGGGCTGTCTGTCAAGGCTAGGCACACCCGAGACCGTGAGGAAAGACTTAGCTTGTAGGAAAGTTAAAGGAAGTAGTTTTTCTGTTAGTAGAACTGACATCAGAAAGGTCTGGGGAGAGAACAAGAAAACAGTGTTATTGAAACGTCCATCGTTTTCTTGAGAAAAATAAAATCCTACCCTAAACACTATGAACAAAAAGATAAACAGGACTTTCCTATGGGACATGACCCACATACCTGAGACAAAAGTGAGGCCTGCAATTCTGTTTCAGCACAATTAATATTTGCATGAATTACAAATACATTCCTGCCTCAGGGCTGATGCTTGACTGCCCTCAATTATGGCATTCGACTCCTGTCTTTGTTTTGAGAAGCAAAGGAAGCAAAGACCTATAGAACCCAACCTTGCCTTCCCTCTGCTCTATGTGCAGACTCTGCCCCTCCAGACACACACAGAGCTCTTTTAGTATTCAGAGGTGCTGACGAAGGCTGGAGCCATCAACACCTGGTGTTTCCAGGGCCAAAAATTCCATCAGACGCTGCCTAGCTGGGCTGTCAACAATGTCATGATTTAGCCATTTTTGGAAAAGCAAATGGACTATTCTTGAGCATTGCATGCAGTGATTAATGAGTGTACCATATACATTGGTTTGTACACACATATGTGTGTGCACACGCCCACACCTGGGCCCCCAAGCCCACACTCACCGGGTCACAAAACCCTCATCAGTTGCACTTTCTCCAGTAACAGAAGTGATTACTCTGTTGGGAAATGCAAAATTAAGCTCTGAAGTGATTTCCTTAGAAATCAGTAAAAAGGGTTTACTGGAACTTTTTTTTAAGATGAAAAGTTTATTTTCCCTTAAGAGTTTGCTCCAAAAAAAGCAGCTCTCACCATATGTTTTCCTGGAGGGAGGAAAGAGGGGACAGAATGTACAAGCTGAATGCCGACTAAATATTGTAGCCCTGGATTCCACTGGAGGCTAGTCACCAGGATCCTGAAAAGGCCTTGGCTGAACCATCAAGTTGAAGGCTATTTAGGAAAGTCCTGGGCAGAGTCAGTGCCTCATGAGTGTTGGAGTGGCCAGTGGCTCAATCTATGATCAATAAATGAAAATTTTTCCCCAGGATGGGTGAGAAGGGGTCAGTCCATAAAATGTTTTTAAGATTTTCTGAGCCAGAGCTTTACACATTTTAAAGGAAGGTGATGGTCAGCCTTTGAACACTGATGGTGAGTGGTCTGGCCTGCAGCAGAGAGAGCCATAAAACAGGCCTCAAAATAACCATCGGTTTCACTCCTGTCCTCCCAATAATATATCACTAATCTCACTTGGAGAGTGTCATGCCTATCTTTCTCTTAAAGTTTTCCAGAAATAAAATTTTATAAGATACCTTGGTAATTCTCAGAGGGATTATCATCGATTCATTTATTCATTCAATAAATATTTATCAAGTGGCCTGGCCTTTTTCCAAGCTCTGGGGAAACAATAATTAACAAAATACTGAATCCCTGTCTTCACGGGACTTACATTCTAATTGGGAGGTGGGGAGAGTTGGGGAAATGTGAGGGTAAAAAAGAAACAAAATAAGTCAAATACACAGTATCTTAGATGGTGAAAAGTGCTATTACAAATAATACTAATCTGTAACTTACATTTGCATGAGGCGCCATAATTTCCATGGGCCAGGACATATATTTTTCTATGTGATCTTCAGAGGAATAAATCGTCTAGAATGATAAGGAAATTCTCTATGATCACATGATTAAAAGTGACTTTTCTGGAATTAGAATGCAAGCCATTGGATGCTTAGTGTCCTTCCCGCTTATCTAACTTAAGAAATGAGTAAGCATCTCAAACACCTGCCTCTTTTGGGTTCTCAGTGGAGACTGGACAAGAACTGTTTACTTTCTGACCCCTGGAAGACTGGGAATTCCGGTGTAAAGTTGGTGACACAGTCTGTTTCTCAGTGAGAATACCAGGGTCATTCAGTAATAGTGACTCTGTTTTCAAGGGCCTGTGAGTGCTGGACAGAAATAACCACAGAAAGATGGCATCAAGCAACACCAACCCAGGAAGCCAAGTGTGCCCCCAGTCAGGGAGATTCCTGCTGAGGTGGAAGAAATCATTGCCTGCCTTCAAACATTTTGAAGTGGGGACATGGAAATACAGCCTGGGCCAGACTCTGCCCATCTTCTGATGCTGTGACACAAAGCTGAAAACCAGAGAGGGGTTAGGAGAAGTAGCTGATTGTTAACTCTTGTAATAGGCTGTGATTCCTTGTACCAGGAAATCGATTCCCCCCTTTTTTTCTCTTACTACCTCACCTGTTCTTCCCTTTCATAAACAGGGGGAAAAAGAAAACCAGATGTGCTATAACAGTCATCAAAATAATTAAATAATTTCGGTAGCTTTTTTGCACTCAAGTTGGAGAGAACTATGGACTTTTTACTCTGGAGAAGAGGTTGGGAATCACGAGGAAACATGAATATCTGATACTAATATTGGTACACCACATGGTATGAAAATAAAAGAGTAGGGTTTTGGAATCAGGCAGAATTGAAGGTGAGTTCCGGCTCTCTACCTCACTAGTCTCTGACCTGAGGCTCATTTTTTAAACCTCGAGTCCCTTATTCACAACCTGGAGATGTTGCCTACCTGGCAAGCTTGTTTCATAAAATGAACAGATAACATGACATTCGTGAGACATGGCAGCAACTCAATAACAACTCCAGATCGGTCATATCATATGTGAGTTCAAGTTTTGCAAATGCAACTTTCCATGCTTGGCACGAGAAGAGTCGGGGAAGAGACAAAGTTAAAATGTGGGTAGTCCCAGCTTGTTTAAATATCTTGTTCAAACAAGGCAGCTTGAAAATCTCTTGAGTTTATTCAGTCTTCCACTTAATGAACTTGTAGTTGGGGGCTCAGCATCTGCTGTTTTCTGATAAATCTGTTACCCTGTCCTCATAGCGCAAACACTACACTATGCCAAGTGTGACTCTAGAATTTAAAACTGCATACATTTCATACTTGATGCACCCTAATTGCAATCCAACTGTGTCATAAGGGGCTCAACTAAAGAAACAGTGATGGATGGTCGTTCTAACACTGCAATTTTTGTTGTTTGTTCTTAAGCCAAAGAAATGTGAAATAATAAAGACACAATGTTCCCTTAACATATTAGTAAAAATCTTTGAAAAAATGATAACTCCCAGGGTCTGGCAGTACACTCATTGCTGATGGTATAAATGAGTTTTTCTGGAGGACACAGTAATAGATATTTTAAAAAGCATAAAAATGTTCAGAACTTTTGATGCCATAATTCCACTTTCAGCAATATTTCAAAGGATATGATTAAATAGGACTTACTGCTTTTAATTAAGAAAGTTCATTGCAAAGTAATTTATAAGACCAAAGCACTGCAAACAACTTCAGCGCTCAATCATGCAGTTCTGGCAAATCATATCACTTTTTCAGCGGATACTGCTGAGCATGACCATGGTCCTGCTGTGGCCCTGGCCTTGGTCCTGCTTCCGGAAGCTTCTCCTAAGACATGTGTTCTGAATATGCAGTTTGCTCTAAGGTTTAATGCACACGTTTGTAAACTGATATTTCATCAAGGCCACAGATTGTCATCTTAGAACTTCTAGGTTATATGGAAACATTTGAAATTTCACTTGAAATTTTAGCTAATGTTTCAATGTCACTTAAATACTTTAGTAGTTAAATTTTTAAAGTTTGATACAATAGTGTGGTAACTGATATCTCAGCATCGTCAACCGGCAGAGTGCTGCTTGTCACTGTGTTCACATGTGTGAGCCAAACAGAAGCCCATTTCCAACTGAAATCAGCGTGGGAGCATGGTATGTTTTGGCAGCTTTGTCGGTGCTGGGTTCCATAGAAGATGCTAGTGACGGGGACGGTTGATGGCAGCACCTTTATGATAGGGTTATTATGTAAGGAATGACAGTATCATTGATTAAGATTCACCTCTTCTAAACCAGGGGTCCCCTACCCCTGGGCCGTGAACTGGTACAGGTCCATGGCCTGTTAGGAACTGGGCCACACAGCAGGAGGTGAGTAGCAGGCGAGCTAGTGAGCTTCATCTGTATATGCAGCAGCTCCTCAGCACTAGCATCACTGCCTCAGCTCCACCTTTGATCATCAGGCATTAGATTCTTATAGGAGCACTGGTCCCTGGTGCCAAAAATGTTGGGGACTAAATTAGTGGTTCTCAGGGTGATTTTGCCCCTTAGGGGACATTAGGCAATATCTGGAGACATTGTTGGTTGCCAAAGCTAGGGGAGAGGTGTTACTAACATCTGCTGGGAGAGGCCAGGGATGCTGCTAAACATCCTACAATGCATGGGACAGCCAGTCCTCCACGACAAAACATTATTAATTCAAAATGTCCAAGAACGCAGACGTTGGGAAACCCTGCTTTAAACATAAGTAACCAGCTAAAGTAAAATCTTCTCCCCTCTTCCTAGGCTTGACTGGGTCTGTGGAGCTGAAGTGATCTTCAAATGGAAACTGTATGCACTACTTGGAGAGGTTTTCTGAATATTTCAGAAGCAGATTTCAGATTATTGCCTTCACTTGGTCATCTTTATTTCTAATATTTTTGCGTGCAATAGAGACAAATTTATCCTTATATATTTGATCTAAAAATGGGACAATGGAGCAGTGTATTTGGCTTTTAAGAGACCGTCATCAGGAATTTCTACCTGCCCTTCAGCTTCCGTTGCATGTGTGCCAAGCCTAGTACTTTTCTAGCAGCGAGGACAGAGGAGGAACTTAAAGTAGGTCAAGAATAGGGCACTTGCCTTCTCAAAGCCCATCAGGTGGTTCAGTTCTGCAGAGTTCCACAAATGGTCTACATTCACTGTGAGTGACATTTGGTTGCTAATGCCCATGCTGAATTGGCATTATTTTCCTGTTCAGTTTTGAAACTCAACTTCCTGGCTTTTTGTTGTTGTTGTTGTTATTGTTGTTGTTGTTGTTGTTGTTGTTCAAGCAGCCTTTGGGCACGTAACAGCTGCTGTTCAGTTTGTTGAGATATTTTATAAAATTAAATGATAAGGCAGTACCAAAATCATGTCTATGTCATGTAGTACATCTTTGGATGAAAAAGAATGATGAGAGGAGCCCACTCACTGGTGATTACAAGCAGCAATTTAGTGTCATAATAGCTTTCTCAACTTACCACTGAAGAGTGCACTCAACCGTGTGATGCTTGTGATTCCTAAATCACTCGTAGCCTTCACTAAGTTTGTTTCATTGTCGATGACAATTGCTCAACACTTTTCTTGATGAACTTTTCATTTTTATAAATATTTCTTCAATAAAACTCACTCTGCTGGGAAGAACCAGGACCTCTTGGCAACAAAATAAAGATGAAGCTCATCTGACTTCATCGCTAATCCACCAAGCCATCAAACTGATGGAAAAAGTTCAAAAGTAGCACATTGAATACCACCGTTAAACATCGTGTGCAGAGCAGAACATAATTTAGGAAAAAGAAGCTTTTTAATAATGTTTCCTGGAAGAAACTTAGTACCAAATTACTTGAGTAAATCATAGAAATTCTTTGTTTTTATCTACAGAAAACAGTTTTCAGTGGAGCAACATTTTGACAAGCTTTTTGCTCAAAATTTTAGTTTCCATAGGCCTAAAACCATAAGGAATTGTATTTTAAAGAATTCGTGTAGAGTACATTATTTTGAAATTGGTCAGTAAAAATATATGCTTTGGGCCCCTCATCTACCTAAAGTAATTTCATCTTTTTTTCAGTAATTTATTGTTTAGTATATCTGAATCAATGATAATTTGTCAAGCTACGTAGTTCATTGTACATGCTTTTAGGTTTTTCTCCTTAAGAAATTTTAGGGTGATGAGTATGAAATTCTGCCTTAAATTCATCTTCATGTTAAAAATTCCTGAATAGAATCTTTCTTTGAAAGATTAACTACCTATGTGGAATTTAATAACCAAAAGTTAAATATAGTTCTTAAAGTTTGTTTTGTTGAATATTAGTAATGCTTCCATGCCAAATAATTTTCTATTAGAATTATAGCATAACCTAATAGTTATTTTTTCCTTAAATTGTTAAAATTTTTATAAATTATTATTAGCCCTAAAAAGAAATGATATTCCTCCTTGCGGTTAGGGGAACGTTGTATAACAATAAGAGATCCAATGATCTGCCAATCAGGTTGGCAAACTATAAAAGCAGTGATAATATTCAGTACCCATAAAGGTGTGGGGAGACTTATTTTTCATCTGATGCTGGTGTGATCTGAATTGGCATATGCTTTGAGAAAATAATCTGTTGGTACCTATTAGAATAAAAAAAGGCCAATTTAAAATGATAAATTATCTAGAAATTAAGGAAAAGAGAAAAACCTCACACGAACACCTCTGAGTTATGGTCAGGCCTGTACGCTGAGGAAAATTTATCTTCAAATGATATTAGTATTTTTGAAAGAATATCATGCTTCATTTCTATTTTTTATGTATCATAGTTAAGATTGCTTGTCTCTTTGTGACATTAGGAGGAAGGCTACTTCCTAACTTTGATCGAAATGAGGCTCTCCTCTCAGACTTGGGACACTTCTTTTGAGTTTTCCTTTACTGATCTCTCATGCTAGTTCTGGGGCTCACTTTATTTTGTGCACATTGTTCTATTCTTATGTAGCCATGTTGGTTGTGTTGGCTCATGACATTGTTAACAGTTAGAGTTTGTGCCTCTTTACTGGGATACAACAAAGAGTTAATGTTCAATCACTTCTGGTCTCATGAACAGCACTCATGTATGTCAATAACTCTAGAAATATTTTGACACATAGGACATTTTATCAAATCAGGGGTTCTAGAAAAGTCTAATCTGAAAGTACTCAAAGGACCACAGGAGAGGGTAGAGTCAGGGGTGGGAAAAAGTCTTCCTTAGGTCCCAAGGGCCCTTTGCTACAATAATCTTGCAATTTCAAGGCAAAAATTATTATAACAAAAAAGTGAAGTTTGTATCCTTCCAAATCAGGAGAGTGACACCCTCTCTATGAACCCAGGCAAGAAGATGCAAAACAACAACAACAAAACTGAAAATAAAAATGTAATGAGGTTGTATTATGTCTTTCCCTGTCTGCAAAGACAAACATATGTCTGTTGGTCCTTTAGCTCACCTATATATCTGCAGCTGAAAGGCACCTATGATTTCTACTAAATAATCTCCCACAACTAACTAAATGTGTTATGGGACTTGAATCAAACAGAATCCCAGTGTGAACTGTAAAGAACCAAGTGAGAAATAAGAATAAATTTCTCCATGTAACTCTGTCTCTGGAAATGTCACCAGGCAGAAATTGAGGAACAATGGGAAAAGGTTATTAGCACAAGTTTTGGACATACATATCATGCTCCAACTGCTTATCTGCACTTTTTAATGAATAGGAAAGGTGTTTCTTTGTATTTGCTTGTCTCCCCCAATCATCACATTGGTGCTGTGCTTCTACCCTCAGAATTGGGGTAAGGAAGTGTTAGATCTTGTATAGAATATTTTAATTTCATTTTTAATGACAGTGTATTAGAATATCGTCGACATGAAAAGTTAGGAGTCCAGTTCTATCACAAAGTGAGAAGCAGGCAAGGCTTTGTTTCAGATGGTCCATGGCTCACATGCTGTTCCAGTCTTTCTTACCTTTCCCTTCAATGCTGGCCAGTTGTCCCCCTTCTTCCCACTCCTGGTTTGACATAACTTTCAAGCTGCTAGTTCAGTGGTGGCACAGAGAATGCCAAGTTGGGGATAACAAACAAAATCACTTTTGGGGGGCCCAAGTTTTGAGGGGAAAGTAATCATCATTGAAACATCACAACGTGAGCTTCATTTGGGTCACACATGTCACAAGGCTCTGCCCACGAATGTTCCTTTGAGCGCCCTTGAGTGGCCTCCCCTCCTCCCAGAGATGGTCTGCAGCAGGCTCTGTGTGGTGTGGTTTTTCAAATTCCATCAGAAATCTAAAACCTGTAAACACACTGACAGCAGTCAGCCGAAGGATGTGAGAAACTCGCAAATGAACAACAAATGCAGGGAGAGAAAGGCCAGACAAAATGGACTGATGTTTTTCACAACCGTGGAGGGGCTTAATCCACTGGTCTCAAACCATATGGCACACTGAACACGAGCCGGGAGAGGCTGGGAGGTGCTTGGCGGCAGACCATGGAAACATAAATGCAAGGCATTTTGTTTCCTTGTGTGTGCTTTTTTCCCTTTAAATATTTACTTTTTGTGTTTTGCCAGGGACACAGTTTCCATCCCATATGTAGAACAGGCTGTTTTTGTAAATGGGGGCAGGGGTAGACAGGGGACCTATAATAAGATATTGATTCTATCACATGCAGTTTGCTGGCTTTCCTCTCTAAGGTGACAGTGAGCAAAAACCTGCTACAATCTTCATGTCTAGGTTAGGTGGTTCTTGGAGGAAGGGTGCTCCCTTTGCAGGAGCCTAGATCCACACTCATATGGTTAGATGTGCACCCAAAGGGATAAAGCTCGTTGGCTTATGGAAAAGACGCGCCTTCGTTGGGCTGACGGTAGGTGGTCTCTTCCTGTCAGGTCTGAGGTCGTGGGTGGGCAGGAACGTGCGAGTGAACCACACTGGCAGAGAACAGAGTCTCTGGCTTGGAGGCTGCTGATGGGGCATCTTTCACAACTGGGGAAGAAGGGTGGTAAGGGGGTGGGGTGTGCAAAGGGAGAGTAGCTAGAAGAGAGAATGGGGGGGTGCAAATTCTCAAGTGAAATAGAAATGTACCATATAAAAATAAATAAATTAGTCCTGGGCTGTGAGCCATGTCTGAACCAAAATAATGTAAGCAATCAAATGCTTACTGTCTCTGATTCACTCAGGCTTCCAAACACATTACTTAACAGAAAATGGAAGGTTTGTAGTAAAGGAGTGTAGTAGTTGTGCAGTGTTGGCCACGTGGTTAGAAGGCAGCTAGGAGTTGGCAAATACAGATGTTCTGAACTAAAAATACACAGCTCTGGCATGCTTTCATTGGTTATGAGGGATGAGAGCTGCGAGAAACATCTTTATGTTCCCAGGAGGTCTCTGAGGGTTTCCATTTGTTCCACACGCAACCAGAGGAGAAGTAGGTGTGAGGGGTGCCACGCTAAATACTGAGGCCACACGGAAGATCAGGAGAGCAGACGCTCCTCAGCGAGTCCACAGAAACAAGACCCCTGTCAATACCTCCACGAGTTCACACTCGCAAAGTGCTTTTTAGTTTATGACATCTTCTCACTGGTCACTATTTAGAGACAGAGATATTATTTTCTAGTGCAGCATTTCTCAAGTCATAGTGTGAATAAGAACCAGGACATATTTGTTGGCCCTACTCCCAGAGGTCCCAATCCAGTAAGTCTGGGTAGGACCTGAAAACCTACATCTCTAACAAGCTCCCAGGTTATGTTCCTGTTGCTGGTCCATGGACCACACTTTTGAGTTCTACTGTTGTCAATGAGTTTAAATAACAAGGGCCTTTCTTTGACCTGGGTAGCTGGATTCTAGGTCCAAGTTTCCTATCAATACCATGGTGCTTCTTGCTCCTCATGGGCTCTCCCTGCTGGTCATGGGGCCCACCTCAGCTGAGCCTGGACTTGTCCTCAGAATCCTTCCTGACGTGTTCCTCTTGGCAGCCACCAGCAATCAACCAGAGCTGACATGCAGATAAACCTAATTGTCGTCTTTGAGTTGACAGAATGAGCAACAGCCTAGAAGTTGAATAACTGGGATTTAATAGTGATTGGGTCATTCACTGGATGTGGGGTCACCAGATGAAGTTTTTTAACTTCACAGTACTTTTCCTGTAAAATGAGAGGGCTGAATCCTCCCAATCAGGAGGATTCTATGAATCATATTGTGTTACTCCGCTTGGGTTGCTGGAACAAAATACTGTAGACACATGACTTAAATAACAGGAATGTATTTTTCACAGTTCTGAACGCTGAAAGTCCAAATTAAGGTTCTGGCTGATTGAGTTCCTGGTGAGAGCCATTTTCCTAGCTTGCAAATGGCTGCCTTCTTGCTGTGTCAGTTCTGGAGGCTGGAAGTCCAAGATCAAGATGTCAGTGGGTTTGGTTTCTCTTGAGGCCTCTCTGCTTGGCTTGTAGAAGGCCGCCCTCTCACTCTGTCTTCACATAGAAGTTTATCTGTGCATGTGTGTCTGGTGTCTCTTTTTATAAGGACACTAATCCCATCACAAGGGCCCCATCCTCATGACCTCATCGAAACCTAATTACTTCCCAAAGGCACCATCTCCAAACACTGTCATGTTGGGGTTTAGGACTTCAACATATGAATTCTGAAGGGTAGGGGAAATGATTCAGTCCATGATGCAGATGGATAGTTTGTTTTAAAACACGGCTTCCTGGGCACTTATTCCAGAGTTCCTGAATCAGTCTGCGTGGGTCCATACCCTGGAGTTCTGTTATTAACAGGCACCCCACATAATTCTCAGCCTCCGTCAGGCTTGAGAAGCTCTGGGTGAGTTGTTCATAAAGTTCTGTGATACCCAGGCGGTGAGCTGTGGGATCTTCCTGACTTCCAAAAGCCACTTGCTTACCTCTCTGCATAAGCACTTCACCCACCTCACATGTAACTGCTTATACTAGAGGGAGAGTCTGGTACCTTAGTATGCAGATCTCTCACCCAGCACTCTGAGAGCCAGGCACACAGTAGGCACGTAATCAGTGTTTATTGAGGGCCTTGCCAGGACCCCTTCTAACTTAAAAGTCTTTGAAATGTGTAAATCATCTTTGAAGAGCTCTCAAAGGGGTTATTTAGGGAAAAGGCAGTGCAGCTGCCTTTGCTTTTACTGTCCAGGAGGCTTAAACAACAGCAAGTACATTTACATTTCCCTCTCTCCCTGAGCAGCAGAAAGCAAAACAACTTGAGCTGTGACTAGAAAGTGAATATACACAGGCACAAAGAACAGACCCACTCCTCTTAGCCCTCCAGCCAGCTGCTTCTTTCTCTCATTCCCTGCTGACTACAAGGCCCATGGTGGAAGCAAATGAAAAGTGATAACTGAGGCTTCATCAGGACAATATAATCCAAGAGAAAATGGGAACACTTTTCTGCATTACTTTAGTCTCGTGAGGAATAATGAAGAAAGGAAAGGGAAGAGAATGTAAGAACAGTTTTCTCTATTAAAGTGAAACTAAGAAGACAGTAATTCAAAGTAGGTGAACTGATATATGTAGCAAATTAAAAACTTTTCTTGAAAAATCCCAAGATATCACTACACACCTATGCAAATAGTTAAAATGAAAAATAGTGACAATCCCAAATGCTGGTGATGATATGGAGGAATTAGAACTCTCTCAGACATTACTGGTGGGAATGTAAAATGGTATAGTCATTCTGGAAAATTGTTTAGCAGTTTCTTACAAAAGTAAACATACCATATGGCCCAGCCATCACTCTCCTGGGCATTTATCCTGCAGAAAATAAGGTTTATATTCACATAAAACAGGCAAGGAATATTCATATTAGCATTACTTGTAATTATCAAAAATTATAAACAACCCAAAAGTCCTTTAATGGATGAATGGTTAAATAAACCAGAACATACATTTCACAAAATACTACTAAGCAATTAAAAAAGCACTATTGATACATGCAAACTGGGTTGGACTTCAAGGTGATAATGCTAAGTGAAAAAAGACAATATCAAATGTTTCATACTATATGATTCCATTTATATAACATTTTTGAAATAAAAAATCAAAGAAATGAAGAAAATCTTGGTAGTTGCTAAGGGTTAGGGAGGGGGAGAAAGGGAGGGAAGTGGTATGGCTATAAAGAGGTAGCACGAAGGATTCATACACACACAGACAAATACATGTAAAACTGATGAAATCTGAATAAGGTCTGGGATTGTACTCTTGACAATTTCCTGATTTTGATATTGTGCTATTGATTGATAATATATACCACTGGGGGAAGTTGGGTAAAGTGTATGTGGAACTTTTCTACTGTTTTGCAACCTCCTATGAACCTATAATTATTTAAAGGTAAAAAGTAAAAAGAAATCCTAAAGACAAAAATAAATAACTAAAGAGATGCATTTTCTTATGCTGGAAGTTTTTATAATTATTGAGAAAAATAATTTCTTTCTCTTTTGAAGTAAAGTGTACCATCTTTATTTCTTTAACGTGTGTACCATTATTAGTTACCTTAGAAGGCAAACATTAAAGAGAACAGAGAGCCCAGAAATAAACCTTCCCATATATGATCAAATAATTGTCAACAAGGGCACCAAGATCATTCAATAGAGGAAGATAGTCTTTTCAACAAATGGTGCTGTGAAAATTGGACATCCACATACAAAGAATAAAGTTGGACCTTACCTTACATCATATACAAAGGTCTAAAAGCAAGAGCTAAAGCTATAAAACTCCTAGAAGAAAACATAGAGGGAAGCTTTATGATATTGGATTTAAAATGATTTCTTGGATATGACACTAAAACCAGAGGCAATAAAAGAAAAATAGATAAATTGGATTTCATCAAAATTAAAAAGTTTTGTGCATCAAAGAACACCATCAACAGAGGGAAAATGGATCCCACAGAATGGGAGAGAATATTTGCAAACAATATACCTGATAAGGAATTAATATCCAGAATCTGTAAAGAATTCCTATAACTCAACAACAAAAAACACACAACCCAATTTTAAAAAATGGGCCAAGGACATGAATAGATATTTCTCTAAAGAAGGTATACAAATGACCAAAAAGCACATGAACAGATTCTCATCATCGTTAATCATTAGGGAAATGAGAAACCACTTCCCACCTATTAGGATGATTATTAAGAAAAAAACAAAATAATAAATGTTGATGAGATTGTAAAGAAATTGGAACATTTGAGCACTGCTGGTTGGAATGTAAAATGGTGCAGTCACAGTGGAAAATAGTGCCATAGTTCCTCAAAAAATTAAACATAAAATTACCATATGATCTAGCACTTTCACTTCTAGGTATATATACAAAAAAATTAAAAGCAAGGACCCAAACATATATTTGTACACCCATGTTCATAATTTGGCATTATTCACAATAGCCAAAAGATGGAAACAACCCAAATGTTCATCGATGAGTAAATGGAAAAATAAAATGTGGTCTATTTATACAATGAAATATTATTCAGCCTTAAAAAGGAAGGAAATTCTGATACTGCTACAACATGGATAATACTTGAAGGCATTATACTATTAAGCCAGACACAAAATGACAAATATTGTATGATTCCCAATATATGAGGTACCCAGAGTAGTCAAACTCACAGAGAAAGTAGAGCAGTGGTTACCTGAGGCTGAAGATAGGGGAAATGGAAGTTACTGTTTAATGGGTATCAAGTTTCAGTATGGGATGATGAAAAATTCTGGAGATAGGTGGTGGTGATGGTTGCCCAACAATGTGAATGTACTTAATGCCTTTGAAGGATATACTTATAAATGGTTAAAATGGTACATTTTATATTATGTACCTGTTTCTACAATTTTTTTTTTTAAAGCATTACTAGAAATAATAGGGTCACATATGCACAAAAGGCAAACATGGTCAAAGTCTTTTCCTCATTCACTATATTATTTTTTTCAATCCCTAAGAAGAGTCTGTTTTACTACAGGCTCAAGTAAAATAGTAGTAGGATTTACAAAAAACTGAAATGATGCCAAGCAATTGTTAGAAAATCTAAAACTTTCAGACTGGCATTTGCAGTCCCATGCATTTCAGCTGGAAGTCACTATTCCTGTTGTATTTGCCTCTGTTCCCACAAAGAAATCAGTCTGATGTGGCTACTTGTAGTGTTCCGAATGCAACTTATTCTCTCTTAGTTCACACCATTTGTCCTTTCTACAATGATCTCTATTTTCTCTTTTCTTGTCCACCTGTGCAAATCTTACCCATTCTCCAGATCCAGCTAAAATTCCACCTTCACCATAACAAGGTCGTTCAGTCATTTCTGTCCTTCCACTCACTTGCTTTATTTCTTGTTCAGACTTATTTTTTTGTATCTGCACTTTAAATTTAGATTTACAAGTGCTAATTTCATATTCCTCCAAATAGTGTATAAGATCCTCAAGGCACAAACCAAATGATCTTGGTCCCTGTGTTAATTTCTTTTCACCACCAAATACTTCGTTGTTGTGATTTTCAAAGAGCAGATACTTAGTGAAATTTTGGAGCTGATTGAAAAGAGGTTTTTATCCATTTTCCTATACAATCTGAAACATCTGGAAAAATTCACTCATTCATTCATTCATTTATTTATTTAATTATCTCAATATTTCAGAAGGCTGTTTTTTCTTTATTGAATGCCACTGACCCATAGGGGGAAAAAATCAATAGTCTCAATATACAAGTACATTTAAGCAACCTATTTGGATTTTTTAAACAAAAAGATAAAATCCATTTGTTTTTTTAAAAAAATTTTAATTAAGTTTATTGGGGTGACATTGGTTAATATAATTATAAAATTTTCAGGTGTACATTATCATTTGACATCTGTATATTCTATTGTGTGTTTACCACCCAAAGTCCAGTTTCCTTCAGCTACCATATATTTGACCCCTTTTACCCACCCCACTAGTAACCACTAGTCTATAGTCCTCTGGTAACCACTAGCCTATATTCCATGTCCATGAGTCTTTGTTTGTTTGTCCTACTCATTTGTTGCTTTTAAGTTTCTATCCCATGTATAAGTGATATCATGTGATTTTCAAATTTTTCATTCTGGCTTATTTAGATTAGCATGATTATCTCGAGGTCCATCCATGTTATTGCAAATGGCAGTATTTCATCTCTTCTTACGAGAGAACTTAAGGGATAAAGACCTAGTCTGTGAAGGATGGAACCACACTAAAATTCAGGTGTAGAACTTTCTGAGTTCTGAGAGTAGTGTATGAAATGTTAGAAGGAGAGATGTATTTCTTTATAGAGTCGCAGACTGATAGAACAGGGAGCCTTAGCTATCATCTACGACAATGTCCACATCACACAGAACAGGAAGCAAACACCCAGAAAGTTGAAAAATTTGACCTAAGAACATAAAGATAATGCAAAGCTCGGACTAGAACCCATCTTCTAAGTTCCTACTTTTTCTTTTTACTTACTACAGCTGCCTAATGGAATTATTTATTTATGTGTAAGATATATGGTATGTAGAAATAATAAATGTCAATTATAATTTTCCACCTGTGGATGAAGCATGTTAAATTACTAGTAAAAGTGACCTTGCATGTTCAAATTCGCAGGTCCTTGGGTGTAAACATTTTGTGCTGGATGAGCAGAAATATAGATGACTGTTTGCAGCATGGAAATAAACAAAGACCACCCAAGAAGGACAAACAAAGGCTGTTTATTCAGAGCTTGCTCTAGCAAGGGAGTCTGCCACCATCACTTAGACTTGGCAGATGCTCAAAGGCAGACAGAAGAGTTGGAAAAGCTTTATAGTAGAAAAAAGGGCCGGCTTCAGGTGTGCCCTCTTTGGAGGCTGTGTGTGTGCAGGGGGTGCGGTCGTGTAGGAGGAAAAATCAACAGGGGGCATCCCATGTGATTGGTCAGGGGTACCTGTTTGGCTCTCTCTGGTTGGTCCTAAACTGAAAGCAAAGACAAAAATTAGAGAAACTGTTGGTTATTAATCAAGTCCTGGCTGTTTGGGGCCAACAGCTATAGAGGGTGTTGTTTGGCTTCCTGGATCAGTTGCCAGAGAGAACAGTCTGTCTGCCTGTAAGCCTTAGGGACAGCAGGCTGGCTTCCTGGGCTGGTGACTGTAGATAATGGGTTGGTTTTGTGGGTGGTTGATGGAGATTATGGGCTGAAGTTCTATTTTTATATATAGTCTGGCCATTGCCTGCTTGTATATTTAGTCTCTCAGTGGTTATACTTAGGGAAATGGGCCACTTCTTGCTCTCTCCTTTCCCAGACTGAAATGAAGCATCACCCCACCTCAGAACCCTTTCCCCTACTGAACTGAAGAGGCACATTCCGGAATCAAGTGTGTGTTTATGGTTTCATCTTATCAGAGAACAGGTCATATGCTGTATACTATGTCCCTACAAACCTTCCTTAAAATACTACTTTTCTTACCTTAACTCTCTGCCAAAAAAATGTGCAACAACTCTGGACTGAGTCTGACCCTCCTGTCTGCCCTTCAAGCAATTTGCGTCTGCCACACGCATCCATTCAATTTTTCCCTCCTACTCAACACTTCGCTCAGGCAGAAATTCCTGCCTCCCCAGGCATTTCCACGCTTATCCCTACTTCTCTACCCTTTCCCCAAGCCTTCTCACTTGCCGGAATGCCTTTGCTCTCTTCTCCAAATCCTGTTCGTAGTTCAAGTTTCAATCCAGAACCCACCTCCTATATGAATCATGTCCTCACAAGGCTGGTGTGTAGGTATACTTTCCAAACCCTGAGCAGCTGGGCTTGTATTCCTTACTTGCGGTGCCTATGGCTGTGCATCAGACACTCACCTGGGGAAGCTGGTTGAAAATGCAGAGTCCTGGGTACCCCTTCAGAGATTCTGATTTGTTAGTTCTAGGTAAGCTGGGTGAGTCATATTTGGACTTGCAAATAACAAATAGAAAGAGTGCTTTTATGAAAAAGTAAACAACATGGGCATAGAAATGGGAAAATGTGTGTGTTTGAACATATTACATATTAGGAAAAAAAATGTGGGAGACTTAGATACAGACCAAAAAGAGAACTGTTATTTTTAATGGAATATGAGACATTGTCTGACAGATTATTTGATTCTATGGAGTCTCTGCTTGTTTTATTGTCTTTGAGCTTTTTAGAATTATGTAAATTGTAGAGAACAGATAGCAATGCAGAAAAACTTGCATGTGGGTGGAGGTCCCATTGATTTTTCTTCCGCACTGTGGAAGAAGTCCCCTTGGCATCTATGAAGCAAATTTAGTTCAGTGTTCTTGATGGCCTGTATACGTATTCATTCTTTGGGTTCTCCTTTGAATTTCTAATATCTTACTGGTGCTCTCATTAATTAATACAGTAAATAAAATCTTTGGCCCATGTTCATTTTATAGTTCTGTGAGAGTCGTGGTTATACCTTTTTAAAAAATCCTCTTTCTCTCACACACATGCATATACATATACATACATAGGCCCTGTGTGGCTCAGCCAGCTTACTCTGAGTTTGGTGAGAAAGATAGGGGAACTGCTGAAAGGCGGAATCATGCAACTGGAACATTATTAGGTAATTTGTCTTTAAAAAGGTCATTCAAAATGCGGGTATTACCATTTTGTAATTATTTACTCCTCCCATACTCCTTTCAATGAGAGCGAGTAGGTAGCATCACTCTTTGCTTTTTCCATACACCTGTGGGAACTGTCCTCTGGGAATCTCACAGTGTCATACAAGGTATAGTTGGGTAAGCATCCAATCGCCTGGTTGCCAGTCCAGTACCAAATGCTACTAGTTGCTCTGAGTGTAGTCACAAAATGTCTTGACTCGATCAGCTATAGGAAGCCAGGGAGATTCTGCATCAGGAGCCTCCAGGAATGCCTTCCACCTGATTCTCATGTGGCCAGGCAGCTGGAGCCATTTAGCCATCTAGAAGCCAGCAGCACACCAGTTAAGCTGCATGCACACCGATGAACACCCAACTCTCCTGGCTCAGAGCTGCTTCATTCCATTTCTGGTCCTTGTTTTAAACCCATTAGGAAAAGGTCCAGATGCTTCCTGTACCTTTTGCCTTTTGACTTTCATTGACATACTCTTTCCTTGACTAAACTTTAGTTAGTTTCCTCTGTGCCCTCTTCTTGACCAGGCCTCACCCTTGGGACCTGTCTTCAGCAGGCCTTGTGCAGCTGTAGCAAGAATCTTGCTAAGTCATTTTAGTGAGAATCCCATCACCTTTAATATATGATCATTGAATATCTAATCAAATTCCTCATTCCCCACCCTCAAACCTGATCACCCTGGCCTGCCTTCAGCAAGAATCCTAAATTGGTTTAGCAAGACTCTCCCTGCTCTTGAAGTCTCCTTTTAGTATTTTCCATCTACTGACCCTGCACTCTGCTCCTTGTCTGTAAATACCTTGTTGTCTTGGCTGTTTTCAGAATAGAGCCCCATGTCGCCCCCACTGCTATAGTCATGATATCTATTGCCACAGCCTGAATAAACTCCTCCTTACTGTTTAATAAGGGTCAGAATAAGTTTTTTCTTTAACACCACTAGGGTCTACGCTCGAAGGAATAATTTACCCTGGCCATTCTGACCCCTAAGCAAAGCTGACCCAAGCTGACTTGGGCTGCCTTCTGCTTTCTGAGACCCACCCAAACCAAATAAACCATCTCTTCATTTTCCAAGGCATCCTGTCATTGCATTGGCCAGGGGACACCTTTAGTCTGCACTCCTGGAAAAGAAACACCTACTCCCCTTCTGCCCTTAAAAACCTCTCAAGTGCAAACTCTTGTGTCAGTTGCTTTGATCACTGGGTGTGGCTAAACACTGACCAGCCAGAACCACATGTGCCATCTTTCCATATGCTTCTCCACATGTGGAAAGGGCATGATAATTTTGTGACCCACTTTGCAGTGCTCCTTGGGGAGATGTCTGATTTTTTTTAGGAGAGAATTCTACATGCTTGCGATATTAAAAAAAAATTTTTTTTTTTTTGCTTAGCCTCATGGAACCCAAACAGAAGTTAGTCCCCAAAGTGTGCAAGGACAAAAGGGGGCTAAGGAAATGTGCCGCAACGGCTGAAACAACAAACTGTTTTCCTAAAGGGCAAAGAATGATTTCCTATGTTGGAAGGAATTTACAACTTCGGTTGCTTTCCTTTCTTTTTTCTTTTTTCTTTTTTCCAGCTTCCTCCTCCTTGTGCAATAAAGGAGATCAGTTTGTCGGGCGCCCTTTCTTTTTGAAGAGAGCCTGTCTCTGGGAAAGGGGACTGAGCTTCAAGGAACACATAAAAGTAAGTAGTAAAAACACACAACACAACACAGTGCGGTGCCACCGCCAGCCTACTCTGCTGGTCGGCCCAGGGCCCAGCGGCAGTCCTCCAGGTCCCAGGCTGCCATGTGCACAGTGATAAGAGTGGTTTGCAAGTGAGGTCAGCCTAATTAGCCAGGCTAATGTCTGGTTTCCTGGGGAGAGCTTTTGTGAAGTAATTGCCTGCTTTGGGGTCAAAATGCAATAATTACAGGTCTTTTTTTTTTTTTTTTTTTTTTTTTTAACTAAATGAGATAAACAGCCTTTGAATTCTTCCAGCAAGTAAGCCAATCACATCAAGAAACTTCTCTTTGTGCCCCAGAACTGCAGTGGATATTTTGACAGGTGATTTCAATACCATGTAGCTATTTATTTATCCTGGGCTTGGGACATAAACACAAACATCTTGGCCTACAATTCTTGATGTTAAAAGACTATCAGACTGTCAGAACTGAATGTAGAGTTGTGTGGCAGAGGGTCCACTTAAAATGCTGACTTCGGAGAGAAGGTCTCTGGATATTTTGAGCTAAAGCAGAAATTCCACCACAATTTACAATGTTAACAGAACAGCAGAATTATCCATGTAAACCAGCCCCCTTTCTCCCAACTGTTCGCTTATTTTCTCTGTAAAAATCAACAAGAATAGTCTGAAAAGGCCATGGAAAGCTAAGAAAGTTTGGACATGTTTTCAGCTCCAGAGGTAGACAGCAGAGGCCTGGAGACTGGATTAATTCTGAGTGTGACCTGAACATATTTTTACCAGTTCTGATTAAGGTGAAGGCGACTGACCCCAAAGAATATGACTAAACTGGTGTGGAGACCCAGAGATAGGAAATGGGGAAATGTTTTAGAAACAAAATGAACTCCATTTCTAGGATTTTGTTGCCTCCTGGGGTCCCCTCCCAGTGCTGCCCAAAGCCAGCTGTCTAGGCCTTGAAACCCAAAACTCATGTTTTGCTCACAGACCAGCAGCATTAATATCACTGGGGGAGTTTGCTTGAAATGCAGAATCTTAGGCCCCATTTGTACACCTTCTGAGTCACAATCTGCATTTGAACAGGATCCCCAGGGAATTTCCATGCTTACTCAAGTTGAAGAATTAAATTACCCTGTGATAGGGTTTCTTCCAGTTAGGAGTGGCTGTTTGTGCCAGCATAACAGCTCTACCTAGGAAATGAGACACCAAAAAGGGAGGGACATAGACTTGCTCCATCTCTGTATCTGAAGATGCGGCTTGACACTATAGATCATTGCTATTTGAGCACATGGCTGGGTCATGTCTGTTATCACCTCTCCCTGTACATCTTTTAAGACCAGTCATGTACATGAAAGTCTGGTAATTAACAACACAGTAACCCTTTCAGCATCACCCCAGAGCTTCATGATTAGAAGAAACTGTCCACTGGGGTGGGGTCCAGAAGGAGGTTTGGACAGTTCTGACCATTTCCAAATCTCATAATTCATGGCTGCCCCATCATAAAATGCACCAAATGGTGGTTGGGAGCTTTGCAGAGCTTGCCTATGGAATGTTCTTGACATTTTTCTAGCACACAGGTGGGAGTTTTAAAGTCTGACTTAAGACAAGTGTCAATAAGATAGGCAATACTTCACGACACAGAGCACGGGTGTTTTCAACCATTAAAAGATGTTTACTAGACCCAAGTCACTATGTTGTATAGTTTACATTTACACCCTAAAAACAAGACCTTAACCAGCAGTCAGCAATCCTTAAGGAAAAGGGAAAAAATTAGATTACACTATAATACTTCCATTATTTTAATGTGTGTTCAAGAACTTGAAAGCCAAATTACTTCCAAAGCATTCTGTAAATAAGTTACTCCAAAATCATCTCCTACCAAGAAATTCTAGCTGATGACACACATTCTATTCCTGAAATCAGAACCGCTTCTCCAAATCATCCTCTACGAATTCCATTCTTGATTCTGCATAAAACATGTAAGAGTTATCTACACAAAACTCTGCCCAGCTGTGGAAGAGAAGCATCACTAAATGCTAGTGTTTGGGTGTAGGCAAACCGTAATACTGAGCAGGATAAAGAATATTCTTCATTTAACAGGTATTTATTGTGTAATGTCTAAATACTCGTCTAGAGTATATAAATATAATAGTTAAAGTTAATAAGTGTCTGCTGTGTATCAGACAATGAATGTTCCCTGCAGTTCTCACATATTATCAAATTTAATTCTGAAATAACCCAATGACATGATTTTGTAAATTTGGAGGCTGAAGCCCAGAAAGTCCAAACAATTTGCCCAAGGTCACACAACTAGTAAGTGGTGGAGCTGAGATTCTAACCTAGGAGGCTGTCTCACAAGTTGGCACTCTTAATCCCAAAACAACCCATGTCCCTAAGAAGACAGACTCTATCCTTATTCTCATGGCGCTTACTATTCCATGAGGAAGATGGACATGAAACAACTACAGTTGGACCTCTATATCTGTGGGTTTTGCATCTGTGGATTCAACTAACTGTGGATCAAAAATATTCAGAAAAAAAATCCCAGAAAGTCCCCAAAGAAAACTTGAATTTGCCACATGCCGAGTACTATGCTGAATCCCTTCCAATGAAGTGATGTGTAGGCACACTCGCTGAAACCTATATGTGAATATAGGTTACATGCAAATACTATGCCATTTTATATATGGGACTTGAGCATTCTTGGATTTTGTTATCTGCAGGGATTCCGGAACTGATTACCTGCAATACCCAGAGAGGACTGTAACTGCAGGCCTAACGAGTTTTACAAAAGGTTGCTATGAAGTATATCAGAGGGAGGTCAAAAGCTTCCTGCATAAGTCATGTTTAAGTTGCAACTGAAATTCCAGGAGTAGGGTTTCCGTGGTGAGGCTGGAGCCTGAAGCAGGGGCCAGATTAGGTAAGCCTGGGAGAGCCATGCAACGATATTGATTTTTATTTGAAGAGCAATGGAAAGCCATTAAACTAAGTGAGAGAGTGACTCCAGCGGGGCTGAGGCTTAGTGAACAGGTGGTTTGGAGGTGGTAAGGGAGGGCCACAGGGGGTAGGTCAGCTTGCTACTTCCTAACTGGATCCTGGGTCAGCTGCTTCTCTCTGCGCCTCAGTGTTCCTTATTTGCCTTCTCCTTTCTCCTCTAGTTTTATTCACAGGACTTATCACAACTTGAAACTTTATTGTATTATGTATTGATATCCTGTCTGGTAGCCCCTCTAGGACATAAGCCCCAAGAGGGCAGAGGCTTTGGCTGGACTATGCCAGGCCCAACACCGCCCTCTTCTACGCCCCTTCTCTCCCTGGAGGACCAGGACTGCCCCATGCCAGCCTCCCCACTTCTGTCCTTGTTCCTCCCTCAGCCAGCCTCCATGCTGAGCCCGAGTGATTTTGTGAGATGTAAAACTAATCCCCAACAATCCCTTTCTCTTAGTCCTTAGAAGACCTGCTATGATTTGGCTCTGGCCTTGCTTTCCTTCACTCCCTTTGTCCCTAAGCTCCAGCCAGTCATACAAGCTTCCAGAGTGTTTTTTAATTCCTCAAGTGATCTGAGCCATCAAGAGTCACATGTGAGGCTCCCAAAGACATGCTTCCTGGACGTGCCAGTGCTGTCCTTGGCTCGCACTGTGTGGACAGGCCATGAGGCTAGAGGTCATGTACTCCTGTGGCCACCCCTCTGTCCACTTCCCTTCATGAGCTTTTCCTTGGCCCTAAGAAAAGTTCAGAGAGACATGCACTGTGACTATGCCGCTGACTTGGGGTGGAAGGCTCGAGAAGGTGTCATGAACAGGAGGTCAGGGAGGGCTGTTGGGCTGTCTTGGTAGAGGGCAGCCAGTTAAGGGAGCGTGGAGAATCCAGGGAGGCCTCCGCATGAGAACTCTGCTGTGGCTGCTCCCTGGGTGGCCCGACCAGCACAGCCTGCTGTGTTCTGTGGAGTCAAAAGAAAGCTGTGGGGTGGAGGGGTGAGGGCGGAGGGACTGCTCAGGGCCTGGACCACAGCTTACACCACACATGGCTAAAGTACACAGACGATTAGCAATCAAGGGAAGGACCTCCCTGGGAGGGAAAATGACACAGGGGTGACTTCTCTGTAAACAGCTGCAGAAAAAGCATCAGTTCCTTTTATGGCTGTCTTTACTTCCTTTGAAAAGTTGCAAATGCACCCATTGAGTGCTTTAGCTCTCAGCTCAGAAACTGGGGGAAGAGGGGTATGGGGAAGACACAAATACACACACTGACTCACAAACTCACAAATTCTCCCAAATAGAAAAAAACCCAGATGCCATTAGCACTTGCTGGCAGTCTGTGCCCTGTGATCAAATCCCCTGATACATAGAACCAATGGTGCCTGAAATAGAAGACAGGTTTTCCTATGGGTAAACGCGACCCTGACAACTAGTACGGATTATTCCTTTTAAGTTGCCATGTCCCAGCACTTTTGTTTTACAGGTTACTCATAAGAGAAGGAAAAAAAACATATTTTCACGTTGCTTCTGTAATTTATTGCACATTTAAATCACATGAGCAATCTGTCAGGCCTTCTTGAAAAAAGGTGGAACAGAGATAGGGTTTCAAGAACCTCAAATCCCACTTACATTGTGAAGCCAGAGCCTTTGCATTGGAGTGATTACAAGCTGTCCCTCTGCCCGAGAAGCCCAAAAACATTTTTTGGGAACAAAGATTTCTGGTCCAGACATGACCATGAGGGCCTAACCAGCTGAATCCCTAAGCACTGCTCACTCTCGCCTTCAGTGTCCTTAGGCACGCCTTTTCAGTTTCTTGGATCTACCACCCTCTAAACATATCCCTTTCTCCCCTACTGGGCACAATTTTCCTTCCTGCATGGAGAAGCCCCCACCAGACTGTCTCTTCTGGCAGTTCCACAGAGGTGGGGACAGGACCTGGCAAGAAATACAACTGTGTGACAAGGGCCAATGTACCGGGTGGGCACTGTGACAAACAGAGATTCTGCAACCAGCTACAGCCACTTTGGAGCTATGACCCAGAGTCTCCAGATTCTCCAATTTTCAAGAAAAGCCAGAAATCTGGATTTTTTTTTTTTTTTTTATGTAAAACTTTCTGCTTTTGAAAATGTTATGCAATTCTAACAAAATACTCTTGGACTCACCAATGTTTAACCCATGCTCTCCAGATGAGTTTAGGAGAAGCAGCCTCAGCTACTCATCCGTTCTTGGAGCAGTTACTATAGACAGGCCAGCATCTGGGGTCTTCTGGCCAGTCTGGGACCTAGTCTCCTGTCTGACGGAGGAGGGGCCGTGACTGAAAGCTCCATCGAGACCACCCTGTGTGTGGATGGAGTCCCAAAGGAGAATTGATTGAGTAAACTCTAGAACTTGTGCTGAATCACTTGTATGAACCCATAGACCCATAGAACAAATCATCTGAGAAAATATTACTCCATGCGAAAGCCAAAGTTGCTTATTTTTTGGAATAGCTTCAAAGTGGAGATGGGCTAAGAGACGGCTGATGTAAGCAGTCCATCGCTCTGGCCTCTAATGTAGTGCCTTGGTCAGAAATCAGGGGACCTTCTGAGGTTGAGTTGGCAGCTCGGTTTCCATTTCCTATACAAATTTGAGCCTGTTGATGATATAAACACATAGGAACCAGATGTGGTCCCTGTGTAACATTTGCTGATTATACTGGAGATGTTGTCTTCAAGGCATTTTTCACTTGAGTAGGGTCTAGACTATGAGCAGAAACTTTTGGGGCCTTTCTAACTTGGGTTCTAACTGCATAGCCCATCTAGAAGAAAACATGGTGAGTGTGCACATGTTTCGTAGACTTCAAATTCGTAATTGAATAAATTTGCAGGCATAAAACTAAATATTCTTTTGCCCTTTTTAGGGATCATCATTTCACAAGGAGGATCTGGGTCCCTTTGCCCTCCACCCTCATGTCCTAGTCTCCTTGTCACAGAATCTAAGATTACACTGGTACTACTTTCCTTTAAGATTAATGCATTGTGCACCTACTCTAAGCTTAAATGGGTCTACACCAACCTGCAAAGATGGTGTGTAAGTACAGATAACCTGTACTTACCAAGTGTCCGCCCTGCTTCAGGTGCTATACACGACCCATCCTCTTATAAAAGATCTAATAATAAGCATTATTAGACCATTTTTCAGAGGAGGAAACAGCTTCCAAAAGTTGGAGTGAAGCTATATGTACCAGCTATATTTATCATGTAGCTATTATGTGGCAGAGGATGAGAGTATCATATAGGACACATTGGCTACAACTAACAGAAAATGCTAACTTAAAATGACTCAATGAGGAAACATTATCTAACATAACCATAAATCGGGACATCAGATGGTTCTAGGGCTGGCTAATTTCATAGCTCAAGGGACACCATTAGGAACCCAAGTTATTCCTTTCTGTTTGCCATCATCTATAGGTCAGCCTTGACCTCAGTTCTCACTGCCCCAAGCTGGCTGCACCCCACGCAGACACAGCCACTCCCAGAGCAAGGCAAGCAGTAAGCATGTCTTACTCATTCCCTTCTCTCACTTGATTTTGAATGGTCTGTACTTTAGTTTCTCTTATTTTTCCTGTGAAGTTACATTAGTAATTCCCATTGTCTTTCAATTAGTCTCTAGGTTAAAAAGAGACCTTAGCTTATATTTTAAACAGAATGTATATCAGTCAGAGCTTGTGAATCAGTGGGAATTGTCTCCATTGCAAGTGACTCAAGTCTCATCTCCCATTTCTGGCTTCTGCTCTGCGTGTTAATTGAGAGTTTGGATTTGGGGACTGGTTGTGAAAATTACTTCATGTCTTTGTGCCTCAGTTTCTGCATCTGTAAAATAGGGATATAGCAGAGCCAGGCTCAGAGGGTTGCTCTTTGTACATGGGGAATCCTTAGAATAGTATTGTAAGAGCTCAACAGGCCATGGTTATTAATATTCTCCAGTGTTCTTCCTCTTGGAGGGGACATGGATGAAGCAACTCTGATGTGACACCGAAGACACTATGGCTCTGTGTGGTCCCCTCCTAGCCCAGACTGATCATGAGCCAGTGCCCCAGGGCAGGGTGCTGTGGCTTGTGTCTTCCCAAAACTCCCCAGGGTTTGAGAGGAAGGAGCAGTTTCCGGAAGGAAATCAGGAGGAACTGTGATCAAAGGGAGAATAAGAGGTGCGCTGAGAAGATAATACTACTCTTGACCCGCAACCATGTTTTCCCTTTGACTCCAGAGGAGGTAGGAGTTTGACTGAATGTGTTCAATATATTAGACACTGTGTTAGCAGCTGTGGTTGTAAGAAATCTTTGGGTCACAATGTCATCCTTTATCCTGAGCTCCAGGCTACAATCTCATCTCTAACAATTCTCTCAGTATTCAATAGTATATAGATTTCTGAACTTTTTATGATGAAAATTTGGAGGGGCAAATGATATCTTCAGAGGCTAACTCAGCTTTAATAAATATAACTGAAACTTTATTATATTTCTTTGATTATATAAGTATTAGACATGAAGAAATGTTGTCAGAAATAAGTAGAGAGAAGTCTGTCTCATTAGGGTAATGTTAGTGGGTGCATTGGCTTAAGAAATGTATGGAGCACTTAAGTCAAAGTGGCTGCCTTAAAATATTGTGCTTCTTCTCCCATGATGTCGTGGGATTCTCTCCAGCACTCCATAACCCGACCTCCCCAGCCAGACCGTGAAGTCTTACTTCAGGTGAAGAGAGAGCTTTCTTACCTATCTCATTGGAGATATGGTACACAGTAGGAGTTCTGTAAAGGCTTTCTGAACAAAACTGATAATGTGTGTAAAAATACATTTTCTAAGGAGTAGTATAATATAAACCACTTTTTCTGAGGCTTAAAACTTGCCATGTTATGAGGCAAGTACTTAGTAAATACTTCTTTATGTTAGTTGAATTTTTTCCTAAGTGTAAAAGCCACAGACTTCCAACAGACATTTAACATTTACACTTAGTTTTCATTTTGATCAATATGGAGACATAGTTTTAAAAGTGGAACAGTTTACAGCAACAACAACAAAAAGCAAAACAGTTTTTGCTCACCCCTTTTCACCCACCGCACTCCCAACTCCCGCTTCTTTGGCAAACATTTTAACTCTTAGTTTTCTCTCCTGATGTTTATCTTCGTGTTGTAAAATAATAAGCTTACATTACCGTTTTTTGATTTTACAGTTTTAGATATTGCCTTAGTGCATTCAGGCTGCTATAACAAAGTACCATAGACTGGGTGGCTTATAAACAACAGAATTTTATTTTCTCACAGTTCCGTAGGCTGGAAGTCTGAGATCAGGGTGCCAGCCTGGTTGAGTTCTGGCGAGAACCCTTTTCCAGGCTGCAGACTGCAGACTACTCATTGTGTCCTTATGGTGGAGAGCAAAGAGGGGAAGAAAGTTTTCTCATGAGTTTTTTGAGGGCACTAGTCCCATTTATGAGGGCTCCACCCTCATGATCTCATCTAATTTTAATTACCTCCCAAAGGCCACACTTTCCAATATTATTACATTGCAGGGTAAGTTTTCAACATGTGAATTTTGGAGCAAACAAACATTCTGTCCATAACAGATATCATCTATTAGCTTCTCATTATGGAAAGTAAAGCTTGACTCCTTTCATGAACCCCTCCTCACGTTTTCCCAAAGTAGTTATCTCTATAGATTGTTGATTAAACCAATTCTGTTTTTGTAATATTATGCTTCTATAAACAACTAAGCCATGTAGTGTACTATTATTATTTTCTTTCCTGGTCACTATTTTGTTTCCCTGGGGGTTTATAATTGCCTCATTTTTTTCATTTCCCAATTTTGTAGTGTCTCTATTATTTATTTATCCTCAAATTCTTTGTCAGAGTATAAATTTTTTCAAAAATATTCTAACACATCAGGTAATCTATATGATTCATATTTTTCTAGGTGATTATCGTTCTAGAGATTTCTGTTCCAATCTATCAGGTATTTTACTCAGTCCTCCTTTTCTAATATATTTCTTTCCAGAGCTTTCCTCTTACGTCTTCCAGTATGGACTGGTGCTTTCTTAGGTCAGCCGTAGAGCCATTGTCATCGACCTAGGGATCCCATCCATCACCCTAGGGATTCTCATTTGTTTTGGATGTCCTGTTTCTTGGATTCCACATCTTCCTCATTCTTGGTATATTTCCTTGCTTTAGTGAATCACACCCTCTAATAGCTCTCTGGCTTTTTTTTTTTTTTTTTTTTTTTTTTGGTTCCTTGAGTCTGGCATGTCTGAAAATGAAAATGTATTTTTTTAACTTTCACATCTCGATTGATGGTTTGGGAGGGCTAAAAATTCTAGGTTGGAAATAAATCTGAAATCTTTACTCTTCTGGCTTCTAGTCTTGCTCCCAAAAAGCCCAATGCCTTTCTGATTCTTGACCCTTTGTGGGTGTCTTCTCTTTCTCTCTGGAACATAGTAGAGTCTTCTCACTTTCCTCAGGATTCTGAAATTTTAAAGTGATCTGCTTTTATGTGTTTTATTGATTGTTTTATATATCGTGCCAAGTAGTTAGTGGGACTTTTCAATAAGGAGTCTTATGTCCTTCAGTTTTGGGAAATTCTCATTTATTTATCTATTTATTTATTTATTTACTTACTTACTTTCTGATTATTTTCTTCATTCAGAGTGAAGAAAGACTAGCTCTCAAAATCGGTGGACCAATTTAATTTCCTCATATTTTATCTTTTATTTTCCAATTCCTTGTTTATATGTCCTCCATTTAAAAAAATACATTTGTTCAACTGTCTCTTACAACTTTTATAATAAAGTTTTAAAAATTGATGTTATCATTTTTATATAGTCTTCCTCATATGGCGTCTTGATCTTGTTTTCTGGATGCTTTATCTCCTATTTTTTTCTCATTTAAAAATTAATTACAGATTTTAAAAAGATATTTATATCTCTACATTACCTCTCCTTCCTTTTTTTCTGTTGGTTTTTGTTTCTGTCTTTCTTCACAAAGACTTTGCTCAAATATCTGCTACTCCTTGAGTTCTTACATATTTAAGAGTGACTAAAATAGTGATGGGAAATTCTGTATGCAAGGGTTTTCCTTTTGGTGGAGTTTCCCAGAAGATAACTGGCTATTTTGTTAAGAAACCCTTAAATGTCATTATCTGCAGTCAAAGCTCTGAGGCTGATCAGTTTCCCTAAAGAAGGACTCTCTGATTTTCTGCCATGGATAGGGTGAAAAGGGGAGGGTCCCAGCCTGGTTTTTAGAGCCTGACGCCAATTGCTGTTTGAGGCTGTGTCAGAGTTTGACTTTGACTTTATCTGCTGTGTATGCCTGGGTCTGGGTTCATGAGCTTGGACTCTCTGCTTTATCCTCTCTAGAGAGTGATCCCCCTTTCTAGATGAGGGATGGTCCTATGCTGCGTGGGGTAGGCAAGACGACCCATAACTTCTTTTATAGCATTTCATTGAATCCTCCTGTTCTCAGCCTACTTGTACCCTCCCTATGAGAAACACTCTCTACTTCTTGAGACTTCCTGGATTCTAGAGTGTGAATCTGCCCACAACCCCTGGCTCACCAGTGGCCTGTGCTGAGGGCTCTCTGTGCTGAGGGCTCTCTTGCCTCCACTGGCTGCTCAGTTAATCATCACTTGATCTGGTTGTCCCTTTCAGAAGTTTAGTTGAGCTATCCCTGCCCTGACGCCTTTCATGTTCTCTTTACATTTGTGTGCTGATGTCTTTTATCTCGTTTCTGTCACTTCAATGGGGTTTTGGAAGAGGAATGTGTGTATGCAGGTCATCATGTTTACATAAATTTTCATTAAGCCATAGCACCTGAAGTCATTAACTGACCCACCTGAGTGTCTCTCAGCCAGATTTGGGACAATTCTGTTGTCTCCTCGCTGTCTGCTACATTTCTAATGAAATGACCCCGCCTCTCATTTGGAATTTAGTGGGGTGAGGGAGAGGGGTGGGATCTTCATGTCAGGAGCCCTCACTTTCAACACAGAACCGTAGTTGGGGATGAAGCAACCCATGCTAGTATTCAGAGTATCAGACACTGCTCCTGGGTCTAAATAATTCTGAATAAGCCAGGCTTTTATCAAGCAGTAAGAAAGTAACCTAAGCCTTTGTTAAAGCTCACAATTTTAAAATGATGTTGTATGAGGGAAATGTCCCGCAACAAAACATTCCATCTAAAAGAACAGTCATTGCTTTTTTAGCCCTCTCCCTCAAACAAATGTTCTCTGACTATAATAGAGGAAAAGTAGGATTGCAGGGAGGAGGGCTTGAAAGACCCACCTTAGGGTGTTTATATAAAAGGCAAGAGTGGTGCCCAGAGTGGTGATGACTGGGCCAAGAGCGGCCCCTCTGGTCTGAGCCGTTTTCAGTTGGACAATTTGGATGAACTGTGCTTGTTTCTTCCCCAGGCTGAAATCCACTGCTGAAGACAGTTATCAGTGACTCACTGACAATGCCTGAAAGAATAGCCACCCCCTGGCTATGGGGCAGAGTTTTAATCTTGGAGCTCAGTCCTTGGCTGTCTGAGGATTCTGTTCTGAGAAGCTGCCAGGAGGCAGGTGGGACACAGGTAATAGTACCACTGGGGACTGCCCTCTTTTTGGGGGTATAGGATGTTTTATTCAGTGGGGAAAAAAGTGCTGGGGCACATGAATAAAGCTTTCAGATTCAGGGGGTCGGGGTGCCATTTAATTTTTTTCCTCTTCTTCACTCTGAACAGAGCCAAAGGCATTTGGAACTTGGCCCACATTGATCATATCATAGGTGACAAAGGAATCTGGGCCACCCAAAATCAATGAATCCCTAACAAGGCAAAACTGGCTGTTGGGACTTGTCTGCAGATTTGTGACGTTGCCAGTTGGGTAAATATTCTTTGTATGAAAATACTCATATTAATGTGTAAACTATTTCTTTCCCAGTGAAAAGGCTCATTATAAGACTGTTCCTATTTGGAGACTAAAAAAATAATTGTCCTCCTGAGGTACTGGGATCTTAATGTGAGGACAAGATGCAATGTTTGATCCAGCAATATCTGGCTCCAATCCAACCCAAGGTTCTGGGATCAATGCCTGGGAAGGGAAGGAGGTCAACAGGGATTTGGAGGTGGGACAATAAGCTATGGTGGGGGAGGTTTGTGGGTAGAGTGGGTGGAAAGGTAGCCCCCAGAAGAATGTCCAAGCCCTAACCTGCAGAACCTGTGAATGTGACCTTATTTGGGAATAGAGTCTTTGCAGGTGCCAAGATGAGATCATTCTGGATTTAGGGCAGGCCTCAATCCAATGACCGATAGGTACCATTATAAGAAAAAGGAGAGAAAGATTTGAGATGCAGAGACACTTAAGGAAGAAGACCATGTGAAGATGGAGGCAGAGATGGGAGTGATACAGTTACAGCCAAGGAGCCACCAGAAGCAGAAAGAGGCAAGAAGTATTCTCTTCTAGAACTTTAGGAGAGAGAGAGTGTGGTCTGGCTGACACCTCGATTTCAGACTTCTGGCCTCCAGAACTATGTGAGGATAAACTTTTGTTTTAAGCACCAGGTTAGTGGTAATATTTTTATAGCAGCCCTAAAAAATGAATTCAGTTGGGAAGATCTTGAAAGGAAGAGGCATAAAGATAGATGAAAAGATCAGGGCAGGGACAGCCATGGAGGCTGAGGCAGGGAAAAGCAGAGGGCTGGTGTGAGAGCTCCTCTCTTCCTGTCTTAATCTGCTCAGGAGGTCATAACGAAATACCATATACTGGGTGGCCTAAACAACAGAAATTAAATTTCTCACATTCTGGAGGCTAGAAGTTGAAGATCAAAGTGCCAACATGGTTGGGTTCTGGTGAGGACTTTCTTCCTGGCGTGTAGTCGAGGCTTTCTCACTGTGCGTTTGCATGGCAGAGAGCAAGAGGAAGCTTTCTGGTGTCTCTTCTTATAAGAACACTAATGCCATTGTGAGGGCCCCACTCTCATGAGAGATACAACCCTAATTGTCTTCCAAAGTCCCCATCTCCAAACACCATCTCATTATGAGTTAGAACTTCCACATATGATTTTGAAGGAGACACATTGCAATTTATAGCACTCCCCTATTCCTCCCCCATTGTGGAACTTTCAGCATAGGTTTGACAATGTAGTAGCTGGAACTGGACAGAACTCTGCTGCATATAACAGGTAAAAATGCTGCTGATTGAAGGATACTTTAAACTGGAGGAGGGAGGTTATAGCGAGAATCAACGAGGAACACACTTGCCTTTGGTTTAACTAGGCTCTAAATAGACTAACCCAACAGTTCGAATGACGGTGAAGTCAGATAAGGCAGTCACTCATCAGATCTGTGAAATAGGGGCTGACTGAGGTTATCTGTTCTGGTCCTTCCTTTTCTGGCATTCTCCTCCCAGGAGGGGTTCCCTGACCGGTTACTTTCATGTTATGGCTGAATTGTGTGCCTCCCTTCCTTCCCCTTTCTATGTTGAAGTCCTAACCCCAAGTAAGGTTGGCTGTTATCCAAACTAACTGGTGTCCTTACAAGAAGAGGAGGTTAAGACACAGACATATGCAGAAGAAAGACCCTGTGAATACACAGGGAGAAGATGACCAACTACAAACCAAAGGGAAGGCTTCAGAAGAAACCAACCCTATTGACACCTTGATCTTGAACTTCCAGCCTCCAGAACTGACAGAGAAAATAAATTTCTGTTGTTGAATCCACTCAGTCTGTGATACTTTGTTACAGTAGCTCTAGCAAGTTAATATACCTTCTCCAAATCCAGTGCTTCTAGTAGAATACTCCTTGCTCTACAAATAAACTCTGCTTCCCAGACCACCCCCACTCTAGCACTGCTCAGTTCCTCAGCCTGTTGGATCCACAAGAGACACGTTGGAATCTCTGTTCACTCCCTTCTAACTGTGAGACCTTTAGCAAGTTACTGGATCTCTTTGAATCTTGGTTTCCTCATCTATAAAACTATAGATAATGAACTCTCCTTGGGCACGCAAATTAAATGAACTAACATGTGTAAAAGGATTTAATACAGCTGAGGCCCAAGCACTCTGGCACCTTCTCCAATTTTATCTACTGTAGGAGACATTTGCCATGTTTGCAGACCATCACTGGGCAGCCTGCCTTTTTGGATGGAAAGCCAAGATCTATGGGAGGTTGAAGTTTTCCATTGTACGTAGATAGATCTTATAGCCGTTTATCTTCTGGAAGTGAGGCAGGCAGTGTGACTGGTTCAGACAGAATCTCCCATTCGGGCCTTGAGCTCTTGAAGGAGTGACATTAAAAAAAAAACAAAAACCTCATGGCAGTGACCTTAGAGACAAGAGATAAGAGGTGTGGCAATGAGGGCCCAGTTACCTGGTAGGGATGTCCATTGGTCCATGCCATTGGTGGTGTCCCAGCAGTAAGTCTGGTAGGGTGACTTTTCTGTACCCCCTCATTGTTTTTGCCATTCCCGGAAGCTGATCCTCCAGTCTTCCCATTCATTTCATATAGTGCCTTCCAATAACTTATCTTTAAATCTTTCTAACAAATTCCTTTTCTGCTCAAGTTAGACTTGCTCTCTGTTATTTGCCACAAAGTGCTATCACTGACACATTGGTGTTTGTGTCCCTGCTTGTAGGCAGTTTATGCTCTGTTTCCTTTGGGCCTGTCTTAGATGGCAATCAGATTGGAAGTTATCTAACAAATTATTTCACACTAATGTGAGAAAGATTTGTATAAAGTAGTAATTTTCCCAAAGTCATTTGCGTTTTGAAAGAGTAAGGAAACAGGTGACACAAAAAAGTTAGAATTTCATTTAACTGTCAGTGGAAAAATTTATGTCTTGCTCTGTACTGAAAAGTCGGGATACCGAGTTTCTGCTTATAGGGCAAGATCCTCAGGGACAGTGGGAATAATGAGACAAAGCCCCTAAAATATGGTGATTAGCTAGAGCCTAGGGTGAAGATCAGCTGACAAATAAAGAAGCAGTCATCTTTTCACATTTTTCCGAAGGACTACCTTTAAGGTCAACTCACTGTACTAGGTAAATCTCACCTGGGCTTTAAAATGGACTTTTAGCTCTTGTGACATTTACTTATATCAAAAAGCAATTCTGGCTTTTCAGGCGAGGTAGATTCCTGAGGTGCTTTTCAAATGCCAACCCATGCTGCCTCCGAGAAGGTTTTCTGATTCACAGTCCTGCCAGCCAGGATCACGGTCTCTAAGTCATTGCTCTCTCTTCCCTCTCTGTGATTCCCCAAGTCCATCAGTTAACAGACTTGCACAGATTCTCTCCCACTCTCCACTCCCATAGACCCTACTTGTTCATGCTCTTCCTTCTCCTGGCTCTGGTTCTGTCCACAGGCTCTTCAGGGATCCTTCAGCTTTGAGTGTCTTCTTCTCAATGATCCTGTTCACTATTGCCAGATTACTAAAAAATATCTAAGGTCTCACATTATCCACAAAATATTAAGCCTGTGAGTCAAGGTCTTACTCAATCTGGGCCTGTCTTAGTTTTTCAGGAACAAGAGAAGAATTTTAATCAATTGTGGTTTTAGGCCTCCAAGATTCTAACAGATGTTGAGAAAGGCTAGTGTCCTAGAAGAACAATAGGATTGAAAAAGTTGCCACTGGCTGGGTGTTCTACTTCTAGATATGTGTCGAATAAAACCCAAATGATAATTTTTACAATAAAAAATGTAAGCCCTATGAAGAAATATTTTAATATGTTTTCTTCTTTAGATTTGTTAGTCGTATGAGCACAATTATGTGTCTGGATGGCATCTGAGGGAGGAAGTAAGTGATGGTAAGCTATGGTTGAGGAGGTGGAAAAGGAAGGGGTGGAGAAAACCAGGGTGGTGATCTCAAGATGGAAGCCAGATGAGAAGACTTTCTCCTTTCCAGCCCATGCTCAAATGGTAGCAACACACACACACACACACACACACACACACACACACACACAGAGTCTCTTTACACACTAGCTCATCAATGCTCTTGGATTCCCAGAGCAATCATTTCACTTTTAGGTTGCCTTGTTCTTTGGATTTCAGTCTTCATTGTTAGGATATTGCCCATTCCCCTAAGAAGTATAGCAGATCTGGGAGAGATGTGTTAATGGTCCTCTAAATAGTTGTTCATTTAGATATTCTCCCCTCTTTTCTTCTTCCTTTTCTCTTATACTTTTTATTTCTTGTACAGTCCAACACCCTTCACAGTGTGAGATGATCCAAAGTGGCTCGAAGCTTTTGTGTGCACAGCATCACATAATGATCATGTTCGAATATGAGCCAAAGATGTCTTTGTCCAGAGACTCAAAGGTTAACCATCAGTTATTTAAGATATTCCAATACTGGCTTGGATTTGAAACTTTCCTTCATTGTTATAAGGATTAGTCTGGGCACTCTTAAATTTCACTGTGATTTAGAGTTAGCCACATTGTAGAGAGACACAAAGATGCAAGAAATACATTGAAAAAGGGTTTGTTGAAACAGATTTTCATAAAATAGTAAATTATTAGGTGTTAAAAATATAAATGTTGCAAACAGTGTGTTTTATATACTGCTTCTAAGAATAAAACTATGCCAAATTGGGGGGGAAAGGCATTGGTTAATCAGATTTCTGGATGACCCCTTCCTTTAGCTCTTAGTGATGCTTGCTGTTTTACAGGCAGTAACACAGTCACCAAAGGGAAGAGAATCTGAAGAGAAGTCTTGGAGGGTATGCTAACATAAGGGCTAATTATTGCCTTGTTAAACAGTGAGATGGGGTTATTGTACATTTAGGGGTATGGCAGTTACCATGCACTTCTAAAACAAGTTTCTAGAAACCAAGGATTTCTCAAATTTAAGAAGTAACTGAACAGGTAATTTATAGAAATTCAGTCTGATTATGAAGACAGATTCATGAAACAAAAAGGAAAAGAGATGATACTAAATGAGAAACAGAATAAAAATGACTCTTCCAGATGTTTTTTTGGAAACTCCTTTCAAGGCAGCTATCCACAGTACAATGCTACCAAATGGTCTGTGTATCTATTGTTTCACAGTTCTGGAGGCTAGAAGTATGGAATCAAGATGTCAGCAGGGACATGCTCTCTGTAGAGGCCCTAACAGGAAATTCTTCCCAGCCTCCTCAAGCTTCTGATGGTTGCCAGCAGTCTTTGTCCTTCCTTGGCTTACAGTCCCATCATTCTGACCTCTGCCTCTGTGATCACATGGTGTTCTTACTGTGTGTCTGTCTCTGTCCACATTTCCCTTCCCTCATAAGAATATAAGTCATTGGACTAGGCCCACATTAATCCAGTTATGCTTAATTACATCTGCAAAGACCCAGTTTTAAATAAGATTGCATTCATAGGTACTGGGGGTTAGACTTTAACACCTCATTTAGTCCATGATGTAATGATGAAGAGAGCATGCCAGAAGTTCTTTGTTATTTGTATAAAGTTGGTATTAATAATAGTTACACACTCAAAATAAAACTACCCAGACTAAGATCAACTTCCAGCTGACAGCATGAAGAGTTCCACTGACCCATTACTCAATGAAACTGATGAAAAAACTATTAAAAAAACAGCATTAAAAGCTTCTGAAAATGGTCTTCAGGGGAAAAAAAGCAAGAGAAAACTCTCTACTCAAGAAAATTTATGAAAATTTGGTAAGAAAAGTAAGAATCTGTGGTATTTGAATGAAGATTGCTTCCTACTTCCCTACTCCAATTTCAACAGAGTGGAAACTCTACTCTAGACTTCTGCAACCAAGACACAGGGCTCCCTTGCCCTGCAGTGCACAGAGGGCCTTTTCTCTGTCAAGGAGCAGGATGGCAGTGTTTCTCATTCTGTACCTAGCCACCTGTTGCTTAGACTAAGTTCCAGGTGAGTCTGGTTGAGAAGTAAGGCTCCTTTCTGCCACCCAGCTCCCATTTCTGGAATGGAGGTTCTACCTTGGGCATGACGTGCTAAGACTGTGACCCTGGTTACTCTTGCCCTAGCTTGTGAGGTGGTGGTTCCATACCATAAGATACAAGCTGAGAAGAGCTCTGGCTGCCTCTTTCTCTACCAAATGCTCAACTCTCAGAGTGAGCTTGTCACTCAGAGAGAAATTTGCCATTGTCCCCAGCCCGAGCTCCAGAGCCCTAGTTCAGCTATTTTGCTGGAGAATGGAGTTGGGAAAAGGGAAAAAAGCAGGCCATAAAAAAAACCCCAAAAACATAGTTCTTATATTTTACCAAAGGAATTGAATCTTTGCAACAATGTTTGAAGAAAATGAAGCCTAATGATGCACTCAAAAATGGTGAAAGTTGTGTGAAAGGTAATTGGGAGAAGATTTGAGACACAGGCTAAACTGAAATCCTGCTAGTTTGCAGGCCAAAACTCAGAATAAGTCCACATGGAGGAATCCTCTTGAGTTCAGAAAAAATATCAAGCACTGACATCAGAAACTATTCCTTCAAAGGAGCCACATTTGATTGGATTAATTTGTAGAGCTATTTATGGGCATTGTTGAAAACAGTAAAGCAGCCAGCCACCAATTAGTGGAGCTTAATGCCAGGGTATGGTCAGAGAAGGAGTAACTTAGAACCCTAGAAAAACCATTGTCATCTAAGCATAATTATGATTATACCCAAAGCTGGACCTCTTTGAGGAGAAATATTAGATGCTTAATACTCTAGGAGGGGAAATAGACTTTAAAAAATAAATAGAATAAAGGAAGGTATGATGACAAATACTTTGCATCAAATAAAGAAATACAATAAGAAGATAGAAGTTATTAAAAAGACCAAATGGAAATTCTGTAGTTGAAAAATACAATAACTGAAATGAAAAAATTCACTAGAAGAGCTCAACAGTAAAATTTGAACTGCTGAAGAAAGAATAAATGAACTTTAAAATAAGTCAATAGAGACCATACAAGCTGAAGAACAGAGAAAAAGGTATACAGCGTACACACAGAAGTACCATAAGGAAAGGAGAGAAAGAGCAGAAAAAATATTTGAAGAAATAATGACTGAAAACTGCCCAAATTTATTGAGAAATATTGGTCTGTATTTTTCTTTTCTTGCAATGTCTTTGGTTTTGGTACTAGGGTTATAATGTTGGCCTCATAAAATGCGTTAGGAAGTATTTCCTCTGCTTCTATGTTTTGAAAGAGCTTGTAGAGAATTGGTATAATTTATTCCTTAAATATTTGGTAGAATTCCTTGTGAACCCATCTTGGCCTAATGTTTTGTTTTAGGTTATTAATTATTGATTTAATTTCTTTAATAGATATAGGTCCATTAAGATTGTTTCTTCTGGTATGAGTTTTGGCAGATTGTGTTTTTCAAGGAATTGGACCATTTCATCCAGGTTATTCATAGTATCTCCAAGTTTATTGAAAAACAATTAACCTACACTTCTAGGAAGCTCAACAGACTACAAAGTAAGATCAATGCAAAGAGATACATCATAGCAAAAATGTTAACAGTTAAAGACAAGAAGAATATCTTGAAAGCAGCAAGAGAAAAATGACATTACTTACAAAGAACCCCTAATAAGATTTACAGCTGGCTTCTTAGGAGAAACAATAAAGGCCAGAAAGCAGTAGAATAACATATTCAAAATGCTCAATGAAAAACTGTAAACTCAGAATTCTATATCCAGCAAAGTTGTCTTTAAAAAATAAAGATGAAATAGAGACTTCCCCAAGTAAACAAAATCTAAAACAATTTTTTTTTTTTTTTGCTAGCAGATCTGCCTTTTGTAAGATATACTAAAGGAATTTCTTCAGGCTGAAAATAAGTGACCCCAAATGGTAATTCAAATTCACATGAAAAAACAAATACCACAGGTAAAGGCAATTATGTAATTATAAGAGATGGTGTAAATATACATTTCCTATCCTCTTAACTGATTTAAAAACATTGGTATAAAATAATATGTATACAATGTATTTGGAGGCTTATAAAATAAATATGTAGGATATATGTAATATATTTGCCAATCAGCACAAAGGAGGTGGGTTGGAACAAATCTGTACTGGGCTAAGAAAATGACTATACATTATAAAGTAATAATTATAACAATGTACTGTTAGGTTTGTAGCATTAATAGATCAAATATGTCAAAAATAATATGACAAAAAGGGAGGAAGAGGAATATAGTTATATAGACATAATGTTTCTATGTATCAACGAACCAGAAGCCAATATTAATAAGACAAGATATATAGGGTAAACCTTAGAATAACTACTAAAAAACTAAAACAATATAGTGAAAAAAATCAGCAAAAAAGTTAAAATGCAGGGGAAAAAATGGCGTAGATGATAGAGGCTCTGTTCATCCGTCTGTGACCAAATCAAAGTTGTGATGAAAACAAGGAGCAGAAGCAAGGAAAAATTGCCTAGAATCTAGAGGAACAAGCCATATAACTAGGGAGAAGTCCAAGAAAGCACCCTTCAATTGTAGAAGGTAGGACAGGGTGAAGATGTGGGGCTGCCTGGTCCTGAGCTGCTGAGTGAGATGGAGGCAGTGGCAGTGGCGGAAGCCTCTTAAGGAGGTTGTGACCGTGAGCGGATTTTCCCAGTGACAGACCTGCTCGCTCTGAGCATCAGTGACAATTCGACTACACGCAAGGGTCACCAGGGACTTACAGGGAGACATTGTCTGAGTGAGGGCCGAGGTGAGACTTGCTCTGTACAGAAGAAGTACTGGCAGTATTCGTTCTTCCCTGTTGAGCCCTCCCCTCTCCCAGTGTGTGGACACAGCACTGCCATAGCCACGACATCATTAAACTGAATAACAAAGGTCGCTGTGCCCAGGGGATTCCCTGAAACCCCACCTCTCCCAACTCATGGCCCCACCCAAACCACATCCAAGTGTATCCTCAGTGAGTCAGGTGCTCCTCGCTGAGACTGATACTGGAGGCAGTCTTGGTTTCTGGTGTGACCTTTTGAGGCAACTGTAAGCACAGCATCTGGGGATTGCTTGCTGAATCTTAATGGGTGGCTTGGGAGGGGTAGAGGCTTTGGCTAAGTTTGGCCTGCAGCTGAACCCCTCTCAGGACTGTGCCACTGGACACCTACTATACAAATCCACACTAATAACACTGAGAGATTTAGGAGCTTTGCTTAGGACATAGAAACAGACACAGAAAGCCAGTCAAAATGGGAAGACAAAGAACCAGAAGCCATATGAGAACAGAACAGAGATCTAGATATAATGGAGTCAAGTAATTTAACAGATGCAGAGTTCAAAACACTGGTTACAAAGATATTCAATGAACTTTTGGGAAGTGTAGATAGATTCAGTGAGAATTTCAAAAAAGAGATAAAAGACATAAAAATGGAAATAGAAATTATAAAAGGGAACCAGTCTGAAATGAAGAACACATTATCTGAGATGAGAAGTATATTAAATGGAAAAAATAAAGTGAATGAAGAAGGAGATCAAATGAGCTATATAGAGGATAGAAAAGCCAAGGACACTCAATCAGAATGGCAAGAAAAAAGTAGCCAGGACTATTATAATAATAATTTAAGAACCCTATGGGACACTATTAAAGGTAAAAATATCTGGGTTATAGGGGTAACTAAAGAGGGAGAACAAGAAGTTGAATATATATTTGAAGAAATAATGATGAAAAACTTTCCTAACCTGGTGAAGGAAATGGACATAAAACCCCAGGAAGCTCAGAGAATTCCAAAAACCAGGAACTCAAAGAGGCCTACACCAAGACACATCATAATTAAAATGCCAAAGATTAAATACAGAGAGAGAATCCTAAAAACATCAAGAGAAAAGCAGGTAGTTACTTATAAGGGAGCACCCCTAAGACTGGCAGCTGATTTCTCAGAAGAAACTATGTAAGACAGAAGGGCTTGGCACAAAATGTGTTATAACAAGGTTTGACATTGTTAAGGTGGCAATACTCTCTAAACTGGTCTATAGGTGTGTAGATTAAATGTAATCCCTAGCAGAACCCCAGTTGGCTTCACTGCAGAAATTGACAAACTAATTCTAAAATTCATATTGAATTTCTAGTACCCAGAAGAGCCAGAAAAAATCTTGAAAAAGAAAAAATAAAGGAGGGCTCAAACTTCCTTGTTTCAAAACTTACTATAAAGGAATGTTAATTAAAACAGTGTGACACTGACATAAGGGTAAACAAGTAGATAAATGGAATAGAATTGAGATTCCAGAAATAAATCCATATGTCCATAGTCAACTGATTTTTGACAAGGGTGTCAAGACCTTTCAATAGGAAAAAATAGCCTTTTCAACAAATGGTGCTGGGACAATTGAATTGTCATTTGCAAAAGCTTGAGATTGGATCTTTACCTCACACCATATACAATAATTAACTCAAAATGAATCAAAGACCTAAATGTAAGGCCAAAACTATAAAACAACTAGAAGAAAACACAGAAGTATGACTTTGGATTTGGCAAAGGACCCTTAAATATGATATCAGCAACGAAGGAAAAATAGATAAATTAGACTTCATCAAATGATAAATTTTTGTGCTTCTAAAGACAACATGTAGAAAGCAAAAAGACAACCCACAGAATGAGAGAAATATTTTAAAATTACATATCTAATAAGGAATTTGTCTTGATTATATAAAGAACTCTTACAACTCAATAATAGAAAGCCAACTAGCCTAATTAAAAAAAAAATAAGTAAAGAATCTGAATAGGCACTTCTTCAGAGGAGATATATAAATGGCCAATAGCACATGAAAAGATGCTTGATATCGTTAGTTATCAGGAAAATGCAAACAAAACAAGATACCACTTTATACCTATTAGGATGGTTATAATCAAAATGCAAGTTAATTACAAGTGTTGGTAAGGATGTGGAGAAATTGAAACCCTCATACCCTGCTGCAGAATGTAAAATGGTGCAGCCCATTTGGAAAACAGTCTGGTAGTTCTGCATAGGACTAAACACAGAGTTACCATATAACCTAGCAATCCTACTAGAAAGGAAAAGAAAAACATATATCCACACAAAAGCTTGTACATGAATGCTTATAGCAGTATTACTTATAATTGTCCAAAGGGGAAAACAGCCTATATGTCCATCAATGACAAATAGATAAAATGTGTTATAACAATGCACTGGAATAGTATTCAGCCATAAAAAGGAATAAAGTACTGATATATACTACAACATAGATAAATCTTGAAAACAGTGTTCTAGATGAAAACCAGTCACAAAAGGTGACATATTATATGATTCCATCTATATGAAATGTCCAAAATAAGGAAATCTAAGGGACAGAAAGTAAATTAGTGGTTGCCTGGAGATGGGGAAGTAGGGACTGGCAAATAGAGGTGACAGCTAAAGGGTACCAGGTTTCTTTTGGAGGTGATGAAAATATTTTAAAATTGACTGTGATGATTGTTGCACATATTTGTGACTTACTAAAAACATTGAATTTTATACTTTATATGGTATTGTATGTGAACTATACAATAGTGCACAGTAAGCTGTTAAAAAACAACAAAACAACAACAATTAAGTACCCAAAATGAGAAGCCCAGCACCAGAACTCCACAATTTAATGCACCTCATACAATAAGGCAGACCAATGCAGGGCGACCATCTGTGAAATCACTATAAACTGGAGTATTGCTTGAGTTAGGGGAGGACTCTGTATTAATGTAATTCTTAACCTAGTGTGTACAAATGCTTCGGACAGTCTCACCTATCTTCTTCTCTTTGTTTTCTTCCAAATTATTCTTCCTCTACTTAAGTCCTTAAAACCAGAAGCAGGGGATCAATGGGATTGGAATAGCCATAGTACTGAGACCTGGGGAAAGAAGAACCATTCCGTTTCTCATCTGTCTGGCTGACGCATGTTCTGAGCAAAGACCTGGTTGGTGGTGGTGACAGAGACTCTGGTCAGGCAAAGAACAGAAGAGCCATCTTGAGTCCTTTCTCATTACTCTCAACTCTCCCATAATTTATAAGCTTCACAGTTTATCTGTAGTTTTAAAACCCTTTCCTTTTTCTGTTTTATTTTTTCTTTATATAATGTACGTTCATGTTATAATAGAGCCTGATTTTCTACCCTAGGCTTTTATGTGTGCTTTTTGTTCAAACTCAAAAAGCTCCACTTAATTTAATAAATAAATACCCAGCCATTATTGTACTAAATAGTTCACAAACCTCAAACACATTTGGACACAAACACACATCCTGTCCTCCCTGCTGAAGTCCACCAGCACATCCCTTCCCTTAATCTGATTAGGGAGTTTGAGAACAAATCACTGGGCTTTGCAGACAATGAGTCTGTATTTCACGATTTTGAGCATAAAGAAGTTTGCAGTAGTAGTATTAACGTGTCTCATTGCTACGCCCTCTGGAAGCAATGCATGCAGGACCTGGATTCTCGTTCTGGATGTGCCACTGACTCATCTGTGGGCTAACTCCATTTGGTGCATTTTCAGTGCTCTAAGCAATACTCCTCTCTTACACCCACTTGTGCTGTGGGAGACTTGGAGGCGAAAGCCCACCTGAATCCGTCATGTAGGTTACTCTCCTCCAGGGACGTCTTACTTCTTATTTCTGACACTGAACTCATTTTGGCTTCTGCTTTTTGGCATATATTGTGCTCCTTCTTCATCTTAATGGATGGAGCTACTATATCTATAAAATTAGTCACTATAAAAAAGAGCCACTATAAAATTAGTCCACCCCACTAATTTTCCTACTTTTTACTTGAGAGAGAAATAAACTTTTATCTGGTTTAAGCTTCCATATTTGGGAGGCTCATTTATTACTCAGTTTAATCTTTATCCTAACTGTCAAGTGTATCTATACATAAATAATGCTTGGGCTCATGCTGATAACCACAAGTAAGACTGTTCATCCAGCTAAATTCCAGGAGTTCTGTTACTAAAGGGAGAAGGGGAGAATGGATATTAAAATATATGTGATAAGTATATATCTAAGTATACATATACTTATATATATAAACATGTATATAAGTATATATACCTGTTTAAAATATAAAAGAACTGCAAGTCTTATTGACCAAATTAACAGGATTTCCCAGTGCTGCTTCCTTGATTTGTCAGAGGTCCTCAAAGTGGACCTTAGTGTTGAGTCTTCATTGCTCACCGAGGAGCAGGAATTTGAAGGAATTCAGGTAGAGGCTAGAGAGCTTCCTTGATGCGAGGCTGAGTGCAGGTTCTTTAACAGCTATGTCAACCACTGTGGCTGACAATGGCCCTCAGAATACTGACCACTGGGCATAGCTGTGCCCAACAATGGCCAGAGTGAGACATATTGTTCTCCTCTGTACCACTGACCAGTCCTTCCCCTTAATTCTTCATACACAGCAGAGAGCAGACGGTACTTTCTGGTGAGAATTTGCTAAAGTTTGAGAAAAGTGAGATGAAATACACCAAACTAGAGGAGAGCTTACAGTGAACACACAGGCCCAGACCCTTATATAATTCTTTAGCATCTCTATATTTCAAATTCTACAAAATAACTTTAAGAACCTGGGAAAGAGGATATATATAATGTCATCTCTAAGACCCACTTCTAGAGCCCCTATTCCTTGTACTACAACATCCCTCTTCCCAGGTCAGTGACATCTGTTTCTTACAGAACCACCCATGGGGTGTGGTATTCAACCATGGTCTCAATAAGAATTACACAATCATCAGAACATTCGCCAAAGTCTGAACTATTGACCGTAAGTATCCTTAGTCTAGCCAAGTAGGGCTAAAACAATTTCGGTCCTGCTTTTATTCAGTCTCATCTCATCAACTATTCAATCTCAAACATAGTCATTAAAAAAGTGGCTTCCTTTCTTTCCACCAAACTCAGATTTAGTCCACAGAGCTTGGCTGGCAAACCAGACTCCCACATTGTTCCTTGATTTCTCTGGATGGAGGATCTTTATCAATCATGATGTTTTTGACAGCAAGTCAAGCCTCTTTGCAGTCAAGATTTTAAGTTAGGCACAGTTCCTGGGGAAAGAGGGAGGTTAGGGGGTAAGATGTACAGTGGCCCTGTTTTAGATATTCTCATTCTGACAGTTCTGTCTGCCTCATTTATGGAGATAATTTCCCCTACAATAGGACTAGTGTGCAGACGTGATGGCATTTAGGGAGAGATATGTGTCCTTCTGGACCCAGAAACTTGTATAACCCAGAGCACCTTCTTGAAACTGTTTCTGCTTTCTAAAGTAATAACTTTCCAACCCAATTCATTAAAAACTTGTGAGATTACCTCTGTGAATTCTAGAAATAGAAAGAATGTTTTAGTTAAAAAAAGGCAGCTTTGGATTGTGCCTAATTTCATGTGGGGTTTTGTTCTTGTTTTTATGATACCGGTGCAATGAAAGGGTTCATCAATCGGAAATGTAAAAATAAATGATATGAATATTCATCATGGGCTTTTCTGCTAGTAGCAGTCTGCAAGGAAATCCTCAGTACATCTGAAACTCCCTGGTCTCCTATCATGGGAATCTCCAATGTTTATTTTGTGTGAAGTGGGAACATACATTGAACTTCATAAACTCTTTACATATTTGAAATTGTAACTTCTCTTCTATTTGGCGGCGCACGTTTATATAACATGCTCCTTTCTCCTATACCATTTATTATTCATGAGAATGACTGCTATCTGACCTTAGAATCTCTTTAGCTGGAATCTCAATTGTGGGAAAACAGTGGAAGAATGTTCTTACCTTTGGTGGTGGTGATGCTTTTGGATGAAAGAAATGGTAAAAGGAAAGGGACTGTGGGACCTAGGATGGGAATTCTTTTCTGTTTTTAGCAGAAAATGTCACTGCCCCAGACAATGGAAGAGGAGCTTCAGGGGAGCCCAGGGAGTAATATCCAGCAGGGAAACACAGTTCTTACTCCCTGGAGCTCTCTGCTTCCAGGTCCTGGAAAAAAAGATGGGAGTTGTCTCTCCTTGGATATCTTTGTTGAAAAATCAACAAGAAAACAAGAAGAAAAGGACAGAGGATAATAAACAGGCATCCATGATTCAGCCACACTAAATGAACAAATGTTAACATTTGGATGTGTTTATGTCTAATCTTTTTTCTAAAAAATATAACATTATAGATATTTTAGAGTCTATGAAGTTCCTCCTCCCAGTTCTTTTCCTCTCCCTCACCACCAGCAATTCCTATGGTGTTATTACAGCCCAGATATCAAAATATTTTATAGATTTATGTGTTCATACATAATAAAGATTTTTTTAAATTATCACATAAATGGCATCGAATTGTATTAACTTTCTGAAGCTAGCTTTCTTCACTCTAGATTGTTTTTTAGATCCATCCATGTTGAGATATATAGATCTAGTCATTCATTTTGTCTGTTGTATAGTATTCCTTCCTATAGCTACATTAAATTAATTTATCCATGTCTCTACTAATGGACATTTGGATGTTTTCTTTCTTTTCCTGTTGCAAGTAGTATACCTGTGCCATGATTCCCAGAATTGGAATTACTGGGTTACAGAGTTATTGATCAGGATAGCAAGAGATGCTGAAACTGTTACAAACACAAATGAATAATGGGCCAGCTAAGATATAATCTCATTTCTCTTTTATGTAAAGTCTAAAGTGGATGCTCCTGATTGATAAGTCACTGTCCTCCTAGTGGGTTCTGGGGACTAAGCTCCTTCTCTTTCTCTTTCACTACAGGAATTCCCAGAGCTATCCTCACCTACATCTAGCTAGTAGATGAGACAAGAGAAGTGTGAAGGCACACCCTTCTCAAGCACCTCAGCTTGCAAATGGCACACATCACTTAGTCACACGTCCCCAACTTAGATGCCAGGAGACTATTTCCCAACCCATCTAACATATCAAACATATCAAACATATCTAACATATCAAAAAGTTGGAGAAAATATAAGAAAACAAACTCTCATACATGATGCTGGGCATGTAAATTAATACAAAACTTTGGAAAGCAAATATTTAGTGAAGGTTTGGGTTATGGAGAGAGATTCAATTCCTACACAAGAAACAAAAGACTTATAAATGGAGATTAGATACTCCCACCCAAGCTCCACCCCCTCTGCTACTGTCATTCCTGCTGTACTCCTTATTTATTATACTTCCTGCAGTCCATTTCTTCTCCTCAGCCTCCCTGATGAGATAATTAAGATAACTTGGTTGTTCCTTGAAAGCTGCGAAAGAAAAAAATTTCAGGGAAGAATAAAGAATTAATAAAGATAAGAGCAAGAGAGAGAATAAATACAGAAGAGAGAAAAAAGAGGGAGGAGAGACGTAAAGAACAGAAAAGAGAGGACCTGGGAGGAGATTGGAGGGCAGTAGATGGTGGGGCCAGGAGACGATTTGGATTGAGACTCTTAACTATTTTTATGCTATGGACACCCCTCAGCCATTAGAGTAAATTTCTGGTCCCTTCTCAAAAAAAAAAAAAAAAAAAAAAAACTTTAGAAAAATGCATAAATGAAATACATAGAATTACAAAGGAAACTAATTACATTAAAATACAGTTATGAAAACTAAACAGTTTGTCAAGTAGTAGTGTGTATGGTTCTTTATTGTGACAAGACCTAGTGGTGGCCACAAACTGTCACAGGCACATGTTCTTCCTTCTAAATATGAGTGCAGGTACTGCTAATACTGTGGTGGTTAGTTTCTCCTTTCATAGAAGGAAATGCTACATTTCAGTTAGAGGTTAGTGAAAATAAAGGTTCTCTCTCTCTCTCTCTCTCTCTCTCTCTCTCTCTCTCTCTCTCTCTCTATCTCTCTCTCTCTCTTCCTTCCTCCCTCCCCTTCTCTCTTTCCACATCCAAGTCTGTATTCTTGTTGTAGACACCAAATTAAGAATATCTGCTCTGGGCGGAGAATGGAGAAGCTGTTTCCATGAGACACTTTGAAACATGAAATGTAGATGGTGGTATTTCAAGGCACAAGGTATGGCCCAGAGTCGGACAGAGGGCTATGCCTCTTTCTTCACAGGACTCCACTCTAATGTGGAGAATAGTGGGTTTAGGAAGGCCAACAATAGCCTTGTCACCATGGGCGCCTCAGTGTGGCTTCTCATGTGGCTCCTCCAAATGAAGTTTACACAGGGCAGGGGCAACATGGTGGTCAATGTCCATGGCTGGGGGAAGAAGGAGTGAGTGGCTTGCCTCTCTTGCAGCACTTGGCACCACCAGGCACCTGCTGCCCCACTTGTGGATGGGAGCTGTTGATTCCTGTCATATAGACCCAAGTCAAATTTGTGAGAGCTTTTTCACAAATACAGCTAGGGATGTTAACCAAACTTTCATGCTCAATGAAATCAGTCAAATTCAGGATTATCCTATCCTTATCTTCTCTCTGAGGTTGATGCTAATCTCTGGGAGTTCACACAGGTCCTTTGAAGTCATTGGTTTGAAGAGGTCTCTGTATCTTGGTCCTGATCTATCTTGGTCCTGCTCTGAGACAGAATGCAACCTGTCTGGTCTTTGGGTGTTTCTGAAGATACATGAAGATGCATCTGATCCCTGGCTCCAGAATCCCCTTGTCTTGGATGCAGGCCTTTTGTACATCTGTCTGTCTTTCTCTTTGATCACCCTTCAGCCCTCTTCATGGGCTCAGGAAATACTCCAGTACTTTCACATGGGGTAAATTGTGGGTTTTGCTGGCCCTTTAGTGCTGGGACCCCATACATATCACATGAGCTTTACTAGTACATCACAATGATTGAGCAGAGGATTCCCTGTGAGGTCTGATGACTCTGGTTGGCAAACAGTGTTCAGGCAGACCTCACATTAACATCTTTGAATTTGAAGAGGGATTCTATCATTTCTCCTTCTCTTGAACTAAGCTAGTAAACAGTAAGGGCGAGCTGAGACACCACACACATGAATCACTTTCATGCCTCTTGCTTCCCCAATCCTCTCTTCCCAGTATAAACTGCACTTATCCAGTCTCCCTGGAGTAGGGCATGTGCCCTCTGTCTACTTCTCTTTTCAATCTGTTATGACACAGACTTCTTACTTTCATGTTTTGAGAGGGGGTGGCCTTTTGAAATTTAACCCTCCACCTGTCTTTTCTCAAAATTCTCAACTTTTATAACTCAGGGCCCAGGTTTTCAAGGCCATTGATTCTGAGTTTCAAGAGCCTATTTAGAACTGAAAATCTAAGACTTTGATTCTTTGGTCTCTGCATTGGGCTTTGTTCATGTAGCCATGAGTAAAGCAGGCAGGTAGCTAAAGACAGAAAGGGTACAGGGTAACTTCTGTGTGAGGAAGTTATTTAGTATCTCAGGATATCATAGCAATATCCTGGGCTATCTGAGTTCTGGACATTCATGGACATGTGGACATTCTAACATCAGTCACATTTTCTGTCCCAGAAACAACACTATTTTTTTCCCTTATAGCGTGAACATATCTTAAAGTCCAATTTTTATTTTATCACATATCAATCTCTTAGGAAACAAAGAGGACATCTGAGGAAAAAAAGAGGGCA
>CM053509.1:95429609-95577014 GCA_028627145.1 Eidolon dupreanum | reverse complement strand
CAGTGTTTGCCACTGCATCCGCTAAGTCCCAGAGCGCACACACAGAGTCACATGGGAATGAGGGAGGGGCACTTAAGACAGAGAATTTGCTAGGTACAAACACAAGAAGGGAAGCCTTTTCCATCTAGTGTCAATTCCCAGTCTAAACAAAATTTCGGAGACTGTGAAGGGCAAAACAGATTAGTATGAAGGTGAAAATAATTTTGCCTTCAGTGTGTCAATACTTGATGTGCAGCCTGCCAGTTGCTTTATATAGTTGCTTCCAAGCTCTGGATGAAGGGCTGGGAAGGGGCTCTTAATAACAGAAGCATGGCTTTAGAAAAAGCATCAGGGAAGGGAGGTGGCGATGGAGAGAAGGGAGGTACCCAGACCACTCCAACAGCATCCAGAATATGAACTCTTCATTTATGGACCTGGAAATGGGACATTTCGTCATTCTTATTTTGCTTTTTTTGTGCGTGTTTCTTTCAAATCTTTGAAAATTGGGAATAATTCAAACACAACTTCTGAACTCTTCAGCTCAAAGTCAGAAAAACTCTGGACTGAGAATATGTTACCATTGGCAAGTATCCTTCCAAAATGCTTCATGATGGAAATGTCACTAAAGCAACTCTGCAAAATCCAGTCCCATCTGCCACCCTTCATTTTCATGGCCAGTGACAAAACACCATAGTAGTGACAAGTAAGACAGGGTTATTGCAAACAGGAGAGAAGAAAATAAAGGAAATGAAGACTGATCCAGGGGGCAGGGTGGAAGAGCACAGACTCCCATTGACAGCAGAGAAGAGATGTCTGGGGACCTGTCCCTCTGCAGAGAAAACCAGAGGCCTGGGGACATTATAAGGATTCTTTTCACTTTCCTTTTCTTGTCAGCAGAAGACCATGAAAATCCTTTTATATAAATTAATGAGGTCTCCTTGTCCCTGAATATTATTATTCCTGTTTTACAGGTAGGTTAACACCTAAGGGTATAGAATGAATAAATGATGGAGCTACCCATATAAACCATAAGTCTGGCTTCTCCAAATCCAGTGATTGGTTGTTGAACATGGACTGTAGTAAAAAGTCTCTAAAAATGGAAGTAAATATCTATATCTATACCTATATCTATATCTATATCTATCTATCTATCTATCTATCTATCTATCTATCTATCTATCTATCTATCTATCTATTTTAGCAATCTTTAGAATTCTGTACTTGGTACTTTTTCATCTGTCAGAGGCACAGAGTATCTTTCCTTGTAGAGTTTCTGAGAGGATTGAAAGAGGTAAAAGGGATGTACAAATGCTTTTTAAACTCTACCACTGGCTGCAAGCATAACATATTAGCTCCAATCAATAAAGGATATGCTTTATGTTGTGCTAATTCCCCTCACCCAAAACCCTTTGGGGACAAGAACTTCATTTCAAATGGCTCCACTGCCAGCGGCTGTCATTCCCCACACCCCTTCATTTTGGTCAGGACCTTTCATTACCCAATGCAACTACCATGAACCTTTTTATTTTGCCAGGTTCCCCACTGCAGGCCTGAGAGCCTCTTCTCAGGGAGGCAAAGTTTTCACAGTCCTTGACAATATGTTAAAAATAAAGGCAATTGTATTCCTCCTTCCCCTTCTGCAAAGCCAAATTCATTCAACTGAAGAAACTGTCCTTAATTGTGAGGTTTTCTCCTCTTTTTGGCATAAAATGACGTTCTAACATTTGATATTAAATTGATGGTGCTGGTGGATGATAGTTTTTTTTTTCTCCTTAATGTGTTTACTCAGAAAAACTATAAGTTGGCCACTTTATACAGGTCCTCCAGTTTTTTTGTTTTGTATTGTTTTGTTTTATTTTTTAAAATTTTTATTGGTCCATGAAATTCCACAGTTTGGGAGTCATTGCTAAATGCAGATTGCTTGCTTTCTGAAGGCCTGGACTTGTGCTGATGGGAAGCAATGAAATGCACATACTAGATCCTTTATGTGACACCGATGAGGAGAGGAATTCGGCTGGGCAGCCTGTAATTTAGGAATGCAGCTTTCCCAGAATTCAGGTAAGCAAGTGGGCACATCGGAGTTCCTGCCAACAAGGGACGACTGCCTGGACTCTGATTCAGACCTCCAAGGGTGGCCTCCCCGCAGAAGGGGAGGCACCCGCAGCCCAGGGCCAGCGTCTGTTCCCAGCATTCTTAGTTAGAGCTAACAGAAAATAACATTTTGCATGATCATTAGGGGTAATTCAAGCCATGCCGTGTTCGACAGGTATATTGCCCATTAATTAGAGCTTTGTGGGAGGGCCCGGCACTCTAACACCATTTATAGTGTTGTTTCTAAGGAAAAATGCAATTTGCTAAAATTTAATTCACTAAAGTAAAATCAAACTCTTGAAATGGCTCATGTAAGGTAGGATCTGGGGCCCAACCAAGAGACCCAACTGAATCAAAAAACAGTAATTAGTGTTTCTGTCTTGTGTTCTTATGTGTTAACTCCATGGTCCTGGTGAGCCCTTTGAGGCAGATGGAAAGGCTGGGTTTTAGACCTGGAGGTCCTGTAGCTGCCAGTTATTCATGGTCTGAGTTGTGATGGGCTCTAAGTATAAAATACATACTGCATCTCAAAGACATAAAAAAGTAAGATATCTCATTAATAATTTTAAAAATATTGATTATGTATTGAAATGGTATTTTAGATATATTGTATTTAAAATACAGTATTAAAATTAATTTCACCTGTCTCTTTCCACTTTTTAAAATGTGGCTAGAAAATTTTAAATTACATATGTGGCTTGCATTGTTTTTATTGGAAAGCCCTTCTCGAGATCAGAGATTGCCAAGCTACAGCCCATAGGCCAAATCCAACCCATTCTCTGTTGTTGTAAATAAAGTTTTATCAAAACACACCATACCCATTTGTTTCCATATCGTCCCTGGTTGCTTAGGTGTGTAGCTGCACAGAGACCACAAAGCTTAAGATATTGACTATCTGGCTCTTTATTAAAAGTATTTGTCAATGCTTGGTCTAGACTATTGGGGTTCAAATCCTGGTTTTCTGATTTACTAGCTTTGTGACTTGGGCAAGTTTCCATGTGTTTCTGTGTCTGATTGCAACAGCAGGGGCAATGATAAAGCAGACCTTCCTTCAAGAGGTTATTGTGAGGGTCAAATGAAACAGCATGTATCAACCACAGTCAATATTCAATAAATTCATCATCTTATCATCATCACCATTTTTCAGATGACATGACTGGGGATCTGAGAAGTTGTATGAGGTCCACAGTCACAGCCACACAGTTCAAATTCATGTCTTCTAACCCATAATTAGTTATTTTATCCAAAGGCCCTGTAAAAACAAAATGAAACAAAAATCCCTTAAAAGAAAAAAGATTGTCAAATGCTGGGAGAATAAATTCATGGCTTGCATGTACTCCTCTCTTCCCAGATGTGCCTTAGAATCATTCTCCAGGCAGTAAACACAATGGAACTTGGCATATGAGCTGAAACCTCTTTGTCATCCCTGCTCCATAGACATGGACTTCAAGATCGGTTGGATGGAAAACTCCAACATAAATCATTCTTAGCATATCAGATAAAAAATGTGTTATACTTTTGGGATTCCCTTAGAGTTGTAGAGATTTAAAAAAAAACCTTTTGGACACATAACGCAAATAGCAATACTTTGCATTTACAAAGTCTTGCAATTTATAAAAATCTATATAAAGTTAACAGAGCAGATACAGTTATTCTATTTTTATAGATAGGAAGATTGAAGGGCAGAGAGTTGACGATTAGTCACCATTAGAAAGCTAGTGAGGCAGAACATAGGCCCTGGTCTGCAGGCCCAGTGTTCTGCATCTATGGTCACTTTCCCTTAGACCAGAGTCCTCAACTGAAATGCTTTAGAAGCCCACCGGTGGGAATTTGTGAAGCAAGCTGGGTATTTGTGTATTAACTCAGTAGGAAGAATCTTTAGTTCCAAAAGGTTTACTTTCTTCCATTTTTCTTGAGACACATAGCCTTCTGACCTACCTTTTTTTCTCCTTAACATTGATAATGATAAGATGTTTTGATTAGCTATCACCGCTATTACAAACCACGACAAAAATGAAAAACATTGACTATTTCTCACAATTTTGTGGGTCGACTGAGCTCTGCTGGGCATTTCTTTCATTCTATGTGATGTTAGTCATAGCAGTGGTCACCTGGGAGGCTCAACCAGGTGGGAGCATCCAGGATTGCTTATTCACATGGCTGTTGGCCAGGTGCTCAGCTGGGGTTGTGGCATGGAATGTTCTGGTTCTTTCTGGATGACCTCTGTAAGTGGCATTAGCTTCTCATAGCATGCTTGCTGAGTTCCAAGAGGGGGTGTTCCACGTGTATGACAGTAGAGCCTGCGGTGTCATAAGGCCCAGTTTCAGAAATTACAAGGCATCACTTCTACCACATTCTATTGGACAGAGCAAATTATAGACCAGCCCTGATTCAAGAAGAGGGGAATTGATTTCGCTTTCCGATGGGAGAAATGACAATGAGTTTGCAGCCATCCTCAGTTTGCTACATATGGGTATAGAGAAATATGACTCTGCTATATGAAAAACAAGAGAGCGAACACAACCATAGGTGGCCACTGACACTCAACCTTAGTCTCAGATGAGCGGAAGCATGAGACCACGCGGCATTCAGAAGCCCAGGCAACTGCTGCCAATTGGGAATGCAGGCCCACCAGTTCCGGAGGACACTTCAGTTTCTGAGAGAAGGAATATGAATTTTTATGGGAAGCCTCTGCTTTATCAATGTGAGCTCAACCTTTAAAATCAGATAGCATGGGGCAAATTGACTTGTGAGCTTCCAGTTTTCGACATCTGCCTTACATCTTCGTGAGACAGTGCTGTCTTTTATGTGAAATACCTGTCAACAAGACAGTCGTGAGCAACTCATTTATCAGAGAATGTCACCGCTTCGTGGTTGGTAAGATGAGGGAGGAGAAAAGAATAAGTTAATTATCGTGAGGCTGGGTAGTCGCCAAGCAAAAAAAAGGCATGTCTGTCACTTATTTACTAGTATTTACCTGTAGAACAATAAATCAAAGTCTTGTGTTGGCCAGGAGAAACGGCAGTGGCAACAGCTGTGCCAGACAGAGCAATCTTTTTTATATGATGAGCACCTGGGGAGGGTTGGTTTCCAGTTATTTCCTGCGGCTCTTATCAGATTCCAGGCCAGGGAAGGCAAGAGAAGGGGAGGGTGAGGAAAAAGGCCTCAGCCCTTAGAGAGACACATTGCTGTCCACAGCAGGATAGAAGAAACAGGCTGAGGCAGGAAGCTCCAGCTCGAAAAGTCTCCAGCATTATGTCAACCTGAAAACCCAGCCCTCTGCCTGGGCAACAGGCCCTTCTGCCATCCCAAGCCCCTCTCATCATGAAAACCAAATAGCATTCCATTCAGCAACAACAAAAAGCCTTTCTGCACATAATGAAGAGACACCCGTGTTGAAGAGCTCCCCACACAGAGCTTGGCTGTGATGCGTGGTGGAGAGAGTGTTTTGAAATCTGAATCTAGGCAGCACTGCACGCACCTCAGGATCACCATGTGTAAGGCTCCAGGCCTTCTGACGGGATCGTTGAGGGGACAGATGTTGCCCTGGGGACAACACACACCTTCAGGGGTCTACTGGGAGGGCCCTCAGGGTGGGATAGGAGCTGGGGATCTCCCTTGCTACTACCTTCCCTTCCACAGAGTATATATGTGTGCATGTGCCAAGAGCAGGGGATACATCCTACATCCTTTCACTCAGTTAATTCATTCAACAAGAGTTCATTAAGTGCCTGAAGGAGCCATGCCAGGTGCTCTTCCAGGCTCCAGGAACACAGGCCCTGTCCTTGAAATGTACACAGGCTGTCCTTGCAGGACTTAGGCCTCATAACTCAGGAGGATGGGGTCATAGGTCAGGGTCACCCAGCTCCTCCCTGACTGCCAGGTGGATAAGGGATGAGGCTGTCTCCCCATGACCTCATTGAGCCATCAGGATGCAGTGGTCCTATTTTCCAAATGTAATAAAGAGGTAAGGTCAAAATAAAAATTTTTTATTTTAGCCCTACTTCAGAATGAAAAAAGGCAGTCTGACAGGTATAATTTGGATGATGAAAATGTGTTGTTTTTCAAATGTTTTAATTTATGAGAACTATTGGTCAAGATATTTGAAATTACAATCCTGTAGCAAAGTTCTTACTATGTGGGGTAAAATACATGCTGGAAGAGCAGTAGAAACATGGAAACATGGAAGAAGGAGAATTGTAATTCTGGGGACAGAATCCTTATTTGTTAGGTTTATGTAGATATTCATTGCTGAATGGGAAAACTGAGTTTATTTTGCATATGAGTATTAGTAGAAAAAAATAATACTTAATAACAGCTTGCATTTATTGAGCTCTTACTATGAGGCAAATATTATCTTAATAACTTTGTCTATACTTTCTCATTTAATTCTTACAGGGACCGTCTGAGAGGGGTACTTTTATTAGTCCCAGGGGTCAGACCCTCCCCCACGTCTCCTGGTTCATAACTGACAGAGCCCGAAATCACACTTTGAAAACCTGCCTCCTGCAGGAGCTTGAGCTCCCCACTCTATGTTTCAATTTATGGGAACAGGTCCTCTGCAGGGTCCAGAGAAGGTAAACAACAGTGTATTGAGGTGAAGAGGCTGGGCTTAGAGTCAGAAAAGCCAGCTCTGAGTCCCCATGTCACAGCTTGTTAGCTGAGTGATGTGGGCCAGGTCACTCCCCTTCCCTGTGGCCAAGTTCTTCTTCATTTATTCACTCTGCCTCTTACTCCTGTGTGGAAGAATGACCTTTTACTGTGTGCCAGCCAAGGTGGCCTGTGGGCAGGTCCCATGCACGGTTTGGAGGACTCAAAGATGAGTGCAGCAAGGTCATGCCAGCAGCAGCACTTGAAGAGGAGGAGTACAGAGCTGTGAGCAAAAGACCACAGTCCTGTGTGACAGCAGAGTCTGCCAAGTAACCAGAGAGGCAAGCTGGCAACTACAGGGCTGCATCTGGAAGGATGAAGTGGGAGAGATCTCCAGGTGAGATGCCAAAGGCTCTTCAAGAAGATGCAACTGGACATGAGGAGGCAGGGAGGTGTGGCAGGGATTGGCCACAGGACAGTGAGAATGTGGTCACTTCCAGCAGTGAGGCCAGCGACCACAGGTACATCGGGAAGGGCCTTAACTGCTGTGTGCAGGGCTGTTGCCTTGACTAAAGGAGCTGTTGGCGAGGAGCCAGCTGGATACAGAACCATAGCAGAGGAGTGACATAATCCAATCTGTGATAATCATCAGCTCTGATGGCAGCATGAGAACATCCGAGGGGTTGGGAGAGCCAGGGAGGGAAGGAGAAGAAATGGAAAGGGTGAGAAAGCTGAGGCAGGTGCCTTTCTGAGTTCTTTTTAAACCTGAGCTCGTATAAACACATATCTAGTAAAGTTTAAATAATGTGTAATTATGGAATAAATTTCAACACCATATATACATATTTTTAAAAGTGATTGCCTTTAAGCAAACATACAAGATGGCTTGGGAATGTTTAATGTATTTGAAAGAGCAAATAGTTTTTGAGTGCTTTCCCAATTTCTTGGGTGGAAGCAATATGTGAAGTACAAAAAGACGTTTTCTGCTTATCAAAGTAGGTTTGTCCACATTGTCACCAGCAACACACTGTTATCCTTGCATAAGTACTTCTCAGTTTGGAAACTATAAGACTACATGGCTACGTCTTTTAACATATATTGTACAATAGAATCATTTTCCTAAACCTTTGTCTGAGTTCACACCACTCCCCCGTTAGTCCATATTAATGCAATTTAATTATAATCTCCAGTCGATTCCATTTTAGAACAATAAAACCTAAAGGGACTTAATGGCCAGCAACTGAGGGTTCTGGTGAAATTTTCGTCTAGGAAAAGATGTGGAAGATAAAGCTTTTGATCAGCTCTGAGAGCAGCCTTGCCTGCAGGCCAGTGTGGTGGTCTGGACTTCCTCGAGTTTATAGGAATGGCCCTCCTGTCCTGGCCTTCCTGCAAAGCCACAGCCACATCTGCGATGCCTCTAGTTTTAGAGCCTGCAACTGAAGCACTAAACATGTTACATTTGTTCGCTCTTGCCCACCCCTAATTTTAGTTTTTTTTTCCTTCTTATTCCCATAGGGGACCATCTATTTTTAGTTAGATAAATGGTTCATCATCTATTGCAGTTGACTTCCTTTTATGATCAATTAGTTTGAGGCTGTCAGCGCTGCTTCAAAGCCACTATGTATCTTTCACACCCCTCTACCCTGTAATTTATAAGCACTATGGGTTTCAAAAAAAAGAAAGAAAGAAAGAAAGAAAAAAGAAGGAAGAAAAAAAAAAACCCCAGTACTTTTATTAGCTGCTGAAATGCATTAGGGTGCATACACTTTGAACTGCACAGAAGAAGATAACCATGCCTGTAATTGGAATAACTCACGTTGGTCCCCTCTCGGTTCCCTTTACTAACCTCTGCATTGTTTTATCCCCAGGATTTATTGATGACCTGCAATAGCCCTCTCCCAGGCTCCGGCCTGCTGGGGTGTTTGTGGGGGAAAGGGCAATGCGCGTGGCCCACTCCCTGACCCGAGCCGCCCCATAAATCAGGGCCCGCATTCGTCTGTGACGGTGAGCCAGATGGCAGCTGTTGTTGGAGGAGCTCAACAGGAATCAAGGCCTGTGATCTTTCCTGTTGCTAACAGGCCTGATTTTTTATGGCTGTCAGCATCCTTGGAATGGCTGAGGGAGGCACGAAGGGAGGTTGTGGGGGGTGGGGGAGCGTGGAGCAATGGCTCTAGATATCTACTTTCTTCTCCCAAGGGGGCAAGCCACAAAGGTCTTTTCTCTTCCACTTTGGCCAGGGGCTTGGCCTCATACTCTGTTTCTGAAGAAGTTCCCTGGAGTGTGTGAATGGCAAGGCTAAACGTAACCAAAACCTTCTAGAAAGGAAAATGGTAGTCAGCTTCCCTTTGCTGTTGGTACATAGACCCTTAGCATCGCCCCACCTGAAAAATGACAGCTGGCCTTTTCCTTTGGAGCAACAGTCTAAAACTCAGTCTTGTTTCCCCAAATGCCTTTGATGTGGAAATAAAAGCAATTACTTGAAACTACTTGGTGGGTCCAACATTTGGAGTTTTTGCTTTTTCAGAGTTGATGGACAGAATATTCAGGATAGGTGAAGAAGTAGGACGTAAGGATAAAGTATGAAAAGCAAAGAGCTTGCCAGACAAAAGGAGGAAACTGCAGTCAGTGCTGAGGTACCTGACGAGGGGCATTAACGGCTGGGACCCGGCCACTTAGGTGGAGCTAGACCACAGCGGGTGCAGCAGCCTGAACACCAGCATGGAGTAAACAGTTTATTAATGGTCCTTGTGTGGTCCAGTGGCTTGCCTCCAACAGACTCGACCTCCCAGCTAGAACAGAGTCGGCCACGGGGCAGGGCTGTGTGGCCAACACCAAACAGAGCCTGCAGAAGCCCGGAGGAGATAGTAATAGAACCCCAGATGCAGCCAAGTGGTTTCCAGGCAGGAGAGTGAATCAATTTATTTATTTATGTAGGGCTTGAAGCTAGCCTCAGACCACAGGGACACTAAGCTTACAGATAAAGCAGACACACCCAAGAGATCACATGCAGAAAGTTCCAGTGGACATTCAACTTCTTAGAGACATTGGGGTCCACTGAGACTCCTGTTGTAACTCTATTTGCTGCAGTGAAATTTAGTCTGTAGCCAAATGTCCACTTCTCAAGTTCTGAGTCCACTAGCAGAAGTGTAAATGGACGATGGTTCCATTCCCACTTAGGAACCTTTGTAGGCCAGTGATCTGACAACTACAACCCTCATAATCTCCAGAGAGCTCAGTCATTCAAAAAAGAAAATGATTGAAATAGCCTCAAGGACCATTTACCAGTACAGAGCTGGCTGGAAAAAAAGCCATTTCGTGTTTAGAAAGAGCAGGTACTCTGCCGTTCCCCGTACTGATCACCAGGTGAGGCCCCAGGCGATATTGTTGAGGGGGTCAGGACACAGTTTACACCTTCCTGACTAATATGGCAGACAGGAAGGCAGGGGCACAGGTTGTTTGAGGTATTCTTTCCTCAGAGTATGGGCTTTTGGCCTTCTGAGTCACCCGTGAGATTCGTTGTTGACTCATCATGTAAAAATGGTGGTGAGGCCTTCCCTTTATCCTTCCCTTCTTCTGGGTCCACCTAAGCAGAGGCAGCAGAGGTGCAACAGAGGCAGAAATATTTTACTCTTCCCTGATACAACTGCTCTGATCAGGCTCTGTTTGGATCTCTCCCACCCCAACTATAAGGCTCTGAGGAAGGCTTTTTAATATACAACCCATATGCTTCTATTGAGCTTTTTTAGGGAGGGAAGAATCCTGCAAGATCTTTCCCACCAGGAAGGGAAGTCCCATACCACAGTGAGAGTCCTGAGAATCTAAACAGGTAGAAGACCTATTGAGGTGGGGGGCTGGGGGAGGGGCAGAATAATGACCCCCAGAGATGTCCGTGCTATAATCCTCGGAACCTGTGAATATATTTCCTTATATGACAAAAGAGGCTTTGCAGGTATGATGAAGTTAAGGCTCTTGAAACAGGGAGATGATCCTCATGGGTCTGATGCAATCACCAGGGTACTTATAAGGGAAAGAGGGAGGCAGGAGAGGTAGAGAAGGAGACGTGACAATGGAAACAGAGGTTGGAGTGACGCAATTGCTGGCAGGAAGGGGCCAAGAGCCAAAGATGTGGACAGCCTCCAGAAGCTGGAAAAAGAAAGAAATGAATTTTCTCCCAGAAACTCCAGTGGAATGCAGTCCTTCCGACACCTCGATTTCAGCCTAATGAGGTCCATTTTAGACTTCTGATGTTTAAAACTATAAGATAATACATTTTTGCTGTTTTAAGCCTCTAAGTATGTGGTAACTTGTGACAGCAGCAACAAGAAACAAATAAGCTCTCAATTCATGAAGTGGTCTTTACATGTGTTAACCTCACTTTGAAAAAAGCATTGTTTCTCCTCACATAGACTCCCAGCCCCCCACTGTGATTTGACACTAGTGGTGTCCTGAACAACTCAGGAGGAAAGTGAAGAGTTGAGGTATAATTTATTGTTTGAGTACAGATTCAGTAGGTACTCTTAACAATCAGAACATAATAAGTATCATATATGAGAGCCTAAGACAAACAAGGGGACAGAGACTCAAAGTGGGCATCCACTTTCATTCTGGGGTAATTTTGCTGGCACAAGAGTGTTTTGTAAAGTGCCCTCTGGGCATCTCTGTCTTATAGTCCTGTGTCTGAGAAAGAAATGTGTAACAAATTTTTTCTAACTGATAAATCTGATTTAAGCAAACGACACACAGAGGGACACAGAAATCCACACACAATTTGGTCCTTACTAAATTTTATTTCATCTGATGTATTGAGCTTGGCTTTGTATATAAGTCAATCTATATAGAGGCAGTGTTTGGAGCATAGGCTATGGAGTCAGAGAACTGAGAGTAAATGAAGAGCCTCTTCTCACACTAGCGAATGACCGTAGGTAGTTTACTCCTGTCCCCAAAACTCCATTCTCTCCAGTAGAAGGGAGCTAATTCTAGTCCCTACCTTCACAGCATCATTGAAAACATTAAATGGCTTTGATGCCCACTAAGCCCTTATCACTGTGCTAAGCACATGAGCACATAATTGGTACTCTACAAATGTGAACTAGTTTCTATTTTAATAATTGATATTTGGTGGAACTGAGTGTATAGTTTAATTAATTATTAAATTAACTAAGCTCATAATCTGACCCAAGGGTGTTGAAGGTGGCAATGAAAAAAATAACATATATTTATTAATCACTTGCTATGTGCCACTCTTTGGAGCATTTTACGTATAAAGTAATGGAAGCCCAGGGAGTCTGAATAACTCTCCTGGGTCACCTTGCTAGTCAGCAGCAGAACTTGGATTTGAACCCAAGCAGCCTGAGCTCAGAGCCCTACTAATGATTTTGCCATGCCGACTCTCAAGGAAGACCCTCTCACAGCTTATACCATAATCTATACAACCTCAGAAGGGCCAGCAGGTTCACTTCTGCTCCTGATTTCCTTATGTCTCATATGATTGGTGTGATGCCTTGGACATTTTCCTAAAGGTTATATTAATATTTTGGAGATGCTAGCCAATAAAAACTTGGCTTTCCAGTGGAATGTGAGGAGATATGAAGGAAGGTAAATGGTTGTTTAGGTAGGTGTGCTTGCCTAAATTATAATTGCTGGTTATAATTTAGGAATAACTTAGCATCATTTTCTGGACACAAGGTGAGTACCTGGGTACTCACCTTTTGTGGGTAGTCTTTTTCAAGATTATAAGCCAGAGTGACTGTGCTAAGAGTCTGGAAATGTGGGTGGCTGGGCTCAAAGCAAGCCACCTTAAGGAAGTGGGTGAAAACTTTGAGAAGTGAGAATCTTTTGAAAAAAATCCAGGAAAAGTAGAAATTAGGAAAAAATGGGTAATACCAAACAGCCTAGCTATTGGAGAACAAAGTTATGATGAACACTCAGGAAAAACTAAATCCTGGAAGAAATTAAAAATCGAATTCCAAAAACTGAAAAGAAAAGTGAACAGAATGATTGAAATTGCAGCTCTTGATGGGAGCTGAAGCAGGAGGATTTCAGGATGAGATGGTGAATTGGGCTCAGAGACCCATATCCCTCCGAACTCAGATTCTATGATTCTATTAATGCTTCACATCAAATAAGCTACCAGAATTTCCTTTGCTCAAGATGGCAGCTGCTCCATCTGACCTGGAGGTAAAATATTTCTGAGTAGTTTTCACACCAACTGAATCTTTTCTCCCCTTCAGGTCCCGATTACTTGAGGAATTCCTTTCTTCCTTTTCTTCTGCCTCTCCCTTGTTCCCCTCTTCCCACGTCTCCTTCTCTTATCCTTTTTCCTCCACATTCCTTGCCTAGATATTTGGCTATAGAAATAATTTAATTCCAATAGGATACAAAGCAAACGTCTGACTTAGAAGCCATGAGTATGATATAATACCATGCTGACACTCTGCAGTTGATGGTGCATAGAGAAGCATAGTAAAGGCAAGGACCTTCTGCTGAAAGAGACAAAGTTAAAAAAAAAATTTTTTTTGTGTCATACTTGGAGTTTAGTTCTAACAGTTTTACTTTCATAAAATAAAATATAAAAAAATTAAAGTGAGTTTCTTATGTATTGTGGTGTGGTTAGGTTGTCCTTGGGATTTAAGAAAAACTGAGTGTGCTTTAGTTAAAGCTCATGCTTTGATCCATAGTGAGGTGGCTGCAAATTTTCATTACATGATAATAACATTTCAGTTATGGTTTGTGAACCCTGGTGGGTGCTATTGCTCTGAATATTATTTCCATTGGGTAATGTTGTGTTGAGGCCTGGGTTTTGTTAATATTTTCAGAATCTTATCTCAGCTATCACATGTTTTAAATACCAGGAAGAGTTTAATGCAGAAGCCAAGGTTATGCAGATTACATGAACTGCACTAAAACAAACTATCCTTCCTCCCTTGTCGGTGAGGCTGTAGATTTGGAGAGTCAGTGACTTTTGTCTCAGAAATAAGCAGACAGAGCAACTCAGTGCAAGCAGGGGCCTGTGGGAAGAGGGAACAACCTAGTTAAACAGTTAAACAATGGAGACCTGAGAGGGTAGAACCAAGAACAGAGAAAAATAAATGAATAGTAGAATAAATAAGGTAAAGTTGATTGTGTACCCTCTTAAGCCCTTCTTGCACACCCAAAATATCCTATTCAGTACATCATTCATTTATTCATTGCCACCCATCCTATTATTACTTTCAGGAGAGATTAAGAGATAATGGAACATCAAAAATAAAAGCAACAGCATGAATGAAATAAATGAGGGGAGCATACAGGAGGCAAACTAAGGCATGAAGCTAATGGAGGAGTTAGACAAGCGAACATTGCTTCTTCCAGTTTAATGCAATCAAATCCTGAAGCGGCACATTTCAAATCTTTTGAATCTAGTTGTGGGCCTATGTGTGCTTTTGTTGCTTGCTAAAAGATAGGGTAAAACCAAGCACTTTGTTCATTGTCATGCACTTCACTTCAGCGTAAATAATGGCAGGAATAGGAAATGAGGAGAATGGTGAGCTCTGTAGGTGTGAAAATGAAGAGAATTAACAAGGAGTGGGAATCAAATGGATCAGGGCAGGGGGAAATGGGGAGAGGAAGCCACAAATAAAGGGCTGTGCAGAGGAGAGCATCATGCAGGGGAATGGATCCTTGTCTGTGCTCTCTGATCATCCCAAGCAAGTTCTACCAGAATGTTCCATATTCCACTGAATTCTCCCTTTAGAATCTATATCACTCATTTGTCTATCAATTTCTTTCTAGGGGCATTTCTAAGCAATAGAAGATGTTCCAGAAACACTGTTGGACTGAGGTCTAAAAGCTATGAATGGAAGAATAAGTACAAGGAAAAACATAAGCTGTGTGAGATAGAGATCATGAAAAATAATAGTAACAAATAGCAAGGGACAAAAAAAAATGTCTTTCAGGTGTTGGTGTGGAATTTTTCTTTCTCTGGAAATCCTTTCCTGACCTTTCTGGAACAAAAACCCCCTACTATTGGCTTTTATGACACCACACACTTCTTTCATTGCAGTTCATGGTGACCTGAACTGTGGCTGCCTGGTTGTATTTCTTCCTTCTGTACATTAAGCATTGTGCACATGGTGAGTGTGTCCATCTGGGTCATTATGGTGTTCATAGAATCTAGCACAGTGCCTGGCTTATCACAGTTGCTCAATATATTATTTTGAGGCAACCAACTGAATTGGAGAAGATATTTACAAATGATACCTCCAATTAGGAGCTAATATCTAAAATATATAAAGAACTCATACAACTCAACAACAACAAAACAATCTAATTAAAAAATGGGCAGAGGACCTGAAGAGATACTTTTTCAAGGACGACATACAGAAAGCCAACAGATATATTTAAAAAATGCTCAACATCTCTGGCTATAAGGGAAGTGCAGATCAAAACCATGATGAGACCTCATATCTCTTAGAATGGCTATTATCAATAAGACAAGAAGTAACAAATGTTTGAGAGGATGTGGAGAAAAGGGAAGCCTCGAACACTGCTGATAAGAATGTAAGTTGGTGCTACCACTATAGAAAACAGTTGGGGGGTGCCTCAAAAAATTAAAAGTAGAACTACTATATAATCCCTCTTCTGGATATTCACCTGGAAATTTGAAAACACTTATTTATAAAGATATATGTACCCCTAAGTTCATTGAAGCATTATTCACAGTAGCCAAGACATGGAAATGACCCAAGTGTCTTTTGACAGATAATCGGATAAAGAAGAAGTGGTACATACACAGGAGAATATTACTATTTAGCCATAAAAAAGATGAACTATTGCCATTTTCAACAATATAGATAGACCTTGAGAGTATTATGGAAAAGGATAAGAACTGTATGATTTCACTCATATGTAGGATATAAAACAAAAAGCAACAAACAAACAAAACAAACAAACAAATAAACTCATAGCTAAAGAAAATAGAATGATGGTTACCAGAGGGAACGGGGGTGAAGGCGGGTCACATACAAGGTGATGGAAGGAGGCTGAACTTCAGACAGGGAGCACACAATAGGGTACACAGATATTATATTATAGAATAGTACACCTGAAATTACATAACGCTATTTACCAGTTACCCTAATAAATTTAATAATAATCTATATAACTTAAAAATACATATTATTTTGAATGAATAAGAAAATGAGACAAAAGTTAAAAAAGAGTCTCATGAAGAAATAGGGAAATCTGTTTTAAAAATGATTGAAAGTGTGAGACAATGTTTAGGAAACTTTGAATAAAGAAATTTAACTTGAAAATAAAAAAATAAAGCCTCTTTCATGAAAATTAGGAAAGAGTGCTATAATAATAAAAACATGTGGTATAATTGTGTGGACTTTTAATTTCTTTATAAAATGGCATTAATAATTGCCACCTTTCAGGCACTTTGTGAGGATTAAATGACACTGTGTAAAGTGTTGAGCAATTGTTGGCTACTACAATTAGTTAAGACTGTTAGGTTGAAAATGATAGGAGCCCAGTTTGAACTTATTTATGGGGGAAAAGAAGGAGGAGTTTGCTTTACTGATTTGTGTAACCAAACCTAGAAGTGGGAGGGGAGTGTGAGTGCTATGAGGATCCCCTGATTCCCTTGGCTTGTTGAATTCATCATCTCCAACTCCAGCTGTCTCCACAAACCTGCCACCATGGCTGCCAGCAGCTCCAGACTCACATGTCCTCAGTTTCACAGGTAGAGAAGAAAATGCGGCTTCTCTCTCTCGACCCCAATTCAAAAAAAAAAATCCCAAGAAGATCTTTGATGAGTTCCATTCAAAGTGTTTCCTCACTTCTTGTGTTCCTCAGCATGCTCAGGGACCTGACTGACTATGAGTGCCCTGCTTTGCATCAAGGATCACCTTTCAAAAGAGGGTAAGGAGGACATCACATTAGGCCAGGCAGTCATCAACTTGTGTCTATGATGGTCAAAAACGGAAGCTATTAATGATAGTAGGAGTAATAATAAATGAAGGAGAGGAAATGGCCAACTTTTGCTTTAATTTTTCCACTCTTATTTTAGTAATATTGTACCTGCTCCTGATCTCTGCTCTGTATACGATAGTTCAAGGAATTGGAAGCCATATAGTACACTTGGCAAAATGTCCAAGTATGACTGATTTGCCAGCCACACTCAAGGTGACTGACCTTGGAGCTGCTTCCCTTTCCCCTTCTCTTGTTTGAATAAAGAAATGTCAAGTTCCATAAAAGTAGGCACTTGCCTTTTATTTCCTTTTATTTTCTGTTGTATACCTTGCCTTACCCACAGAGTGCCATGTTTCCAGTAAACTTTTACTGAGTGTTTTTTGATAATCGAATGAATGAGCAAATTGATGAGCATCAACCATGTTGCAAAATAAACACTGTGTCAAAACATTTTCTACGAAAGTAACTCACTGAAAATAATTGAAAATTTTGCTTCAGAAAATGTCTCCTAAACTAGTTATACCTATTTATTAGATGCCTAAGATATATGGATCTCTGTGTTTGGCACATTTCCTGAAAACAAAACAAAACAAAACAAAACAGATTTAGCCACTGAGGTTCCAATTAAATGACTTCTTTATTGTTTCTAAGGTAAGCTATTTTAATATTTCTCAGTGAAAGATTAATTTATCCCCTTGTTTTTCAGCTCTAATCCCTTTTTGCTAATCTTACATGTAAAATCTAGTCTGAAAAGGTAGCACAGAAACTCAAAGAACACATTTACAAAAGAGCTCATCAACAAAGGGACATTAACACTGTACTCTTGAATAGCTAAGTTGCGGGGTGGGCAACAAACAAAGGAGTGAATGAATTCCTGTGCAATGGATCCTGAAATGATCCCTCAGTGAGGTGAGTTAGGAGTCGCATTTTAAAGGAAGTTAGAACCATGCATTGAAGTTAGGAGCGGGGACACGGAACTAGAAAAATAAATTATCTGTCACAAATATGAATTTTAAAGGAAGGTAGATTGATCTCTTTTCCTCTGTCTTCAGGAAAGTATATTGCCTCTGAGATTAAGGAGGGGAAAGGAAGTAGGGTGTGAGAGATACGATAGGGAAACTGGTGGGAAGTGGCTCCAGTGAGCTCCCACCTTTCTCTGGGCTGTTTCCAGAAGCAGGATTGCTGTGAGAGTTTGGCACCAAGAAGGGGACATGAGAGGTCAGGACCAGAGAAGCTGGGGTGTGAGTACTTGGGAAACACTGACAGGCCATGGAAAACTGAAATCTTTTAGATCAGCAGAGATAATCATGGGGGTGTTTGGGGAGAGATATAGGGGTAACTAGGAGAGGCAACATAATACATGTAAGCCAAGTTGAATGTGAATCCAAGTGTCAATATGGCTTTACAAAAGTGACTAGAGTGAAAAAGAAACCCAAGAAAGAGAGAGAAGGTACTGGCTGGTCCAGATGGCTGAAGTTATGCTTCATTAACAAAGGTTTGCTTTTTGCTGACACTTCTTGTTTATTGTATGTGGGCGTCAAAATCGCTATGGACCTGTGACGGTGAGAGATCCATCCTGACACATGCTACCACCATTGACAAGACTGGGCAAAGGGAACTTGGAGAATCTTTCACAATGGTGCTCAAAGCTTTCAACTGGAAGTGACACCCCCCCTCCACACATATTTCATTGTCTAGAACAAGTCACATGGTCATGGCTAACCTCAAAGTTTCTGACTGTCTTCTCTTAGTTTAATTTCCTAATAAAACACACTTCAGCTTCTCAAGCTTAACACTGGCTGTTTTTTTTATTTAAAGTTAATCTTCATCTGAATTTATTTTAATATGTATTCTGTGATGAGTCATCTTCTATGCTGAATGAAGGACCTTGTTACAATAGAATATTCTTTGGAAGACAGAGGTATCAGATCGAGAGGCTGATATGGTTAGTAAACTAGCCATGGGGAATTCTCTGAATAGAAGCACCTTTGCTTTGCATTTTGCAAGAGCAGGTCCGAAGCCAGTGATGCAGCAGAGAACCAGGGAAGGCCTTCGGAAACATGTAGCAGCCAGTGAGGGCAAACAGTGCGCCCTCAAGCGAGTTCGGCCATGCAGTGTTTGGTAATATGTGTGTCTCTGTCTCTCGTCGGTGGTAAGGCACTTGGGACAGGGAAGATATGCCTCTTGTCCAATTCTCTGCTCCAAGATTAAAGAAATAACATGTCCTTTAGGGACTGAAATTTAAGATCAAACATAATAGTTTGGAGTGGTAATATGCAACGGTTCCTTGAAGGAGACAGGCTGAATCTCAAGCCACTAAAACCTGTATGTAACTTATTCATCTATGTGTCAAAAATATGTTGAGTACCACCTATGGCACTGTTGTAGGCACCTGAGGGGTAGTGGATAGTGTGAAATGTCACCCAGGGTCCCCTTCAGGAATGAAGCTGCTGGGAGTACTGCTAGCATATGGCCCTCAGCTGTCAGCACCTCTGGGGACCACCATGGTACAGAGAGCTGCTTCTCTCAAGATCAGGCCCCCTTTAAAGAGCAGCCACATTCAGTGACTGATCAATGAGGGGCAACATCCCAGGCAAAGAGAGGACACACATAAGGGTCCTGAGGTGGGAATAGGCATTAGGAAGGTAAGGAAGAGAGCAAAGTGCACGATGGCTGTAGTGGCACCAAAAAAGATGAAGTCACCATGAGGTCAGTAAGACAGGTGAGGACAGACCATAGAAGCCACTATTGGCCATGTGAACACTTTAGATTTTATTTTAAGGGTAATGGGAGATAGGGGGTCACTAGTCCATACAGGGGCTTTCTGTGACTTATAAAAAGGAACTGTTCTCCCAAATAGAACAAAATTTTTTAAAAGTTTAAGTTAATGATTAGTTTAGCACATGATTTGAACAACACTTCACAGTATTTCTCCTGGGGACAGCAGGAATGCAGAAGGCTGACCACGGCAGCTGAGACATATAAGTGAGGAGAGAGGAGAGAGGGATGTGAAGAAAGATCAGCTCTGGAGTTTAATCAGCAGCATTCAGCCTAGGTTCATCCAAACAGTGGTTCTGTAATTCAAACTGCATTTAAATCAATGGCCAGACATATGCATTCTATTAGGAATTAGGCAAAGTTGCTGCTGTGAGGATGTACCCCTTGACTCAGCCTGGCTCTCCCCATGTGCTCAACTCATCACCCCTCGACAAGGGGGTGCACATGCAATCAATAGTGTGCGTATACTCCTCCCCCCACCTGTACATGTCCCAAGTTGTTTAACGCAGCTGGAGAGGGCAGTGTTTCTTTGGATGGTTAGTTCTGTATCTCTAAATAAAATGCTATATCTCTTATATCAGATAGGAATTGTGTTCAGCTGCCAGTACAGAGATCCAACAAAAGCTGCTTAAATAAGATAAAGATTTGTTTATCTCTCACATAAGAGAATCCAGACTCAGGGAGCAGAAAGATAGAAAGAACTTGGATTCCAAAAGATTATAGAACCAACATAGGAATCCTGGACATCTGGCAAGAAAGAAGACAAGAGAAAGGAAAAGGGGAATGCCTCACATGCTTTTTGAGCTTCTAAGGAGATATTCCATAAATCCTACCAACTTAGGCTCAGATTTCACTGGCCTGAACTTAGTTACATCTCTCCACCTCTGTTCTGAAAGAGATATATCATTATTTGTAATTAAATTAATAATAAAAAATTTTATTTTTATTACTATTTAAATATGTTTACTCCAGCTCCAAAAAATGAACTACTTCTTTTCTTGTGAAAATACATTTCTTATAAGTCTTTTGGTTTTTCCTAGAATTTTGACTAGCCTTTTTGTGTGTGTGTGTGCTACCTGCCATTATTATACCTTCAGCTTCCCCCAACCATCCCCTGCCCTAGATACCATGATAGCAGGTAGTCTCTGTTTTTTCTTCCACACAAAGTCCTTTCTCCTAGGACCTTCTGTTCTTTGGTCTCATCCTCTACTTGTTGATCTCAGAGTGTGCTACACAACTGTCACCCTTGGACTTGCCTTTCTCAATCTTGTGGGTTGAAGGCACTGTGTCCTGGGTTTCATATATTCTTCTTTCTTGATTTACTCCCACATGTTGCTGGAACTTTCCTGCTTAATTACTTCTAGATCGGCAACCAAGGAGGTGCTAGACTGCTCATCAGACAGAGAGAAAGAAATGAAACATAATCTCTGTCCTGAGGGTTTCAAAACCGAGTGATAGAGACAGACATGTAGAAAGATAAGTCATAATCCTTAAGTGCACAACGTGCTCTGGTAGCTAAAGTATGAGGCCGTGCGTGAGAAAGAGCAATGGAATCTATCCGTAGAATCAAGGAAGGCTTCATAATAAGGTGACACTAGGTTTTGAAAGAAGACAAAGCATTTGCTTAGTGGAGAAGTAAAGGAAGGAAATTCCAGGTAGAGGTAACAGCATGGGCAAATGCTAGGCAGCATGAAAAAGAAGCCAGTTAGAGGAATGGCAAATTCGGTGATACATAGAAGCATAAAACACATAGGGTGGAGTCAATTAGCTTAGTGAAGTAGGTTACAGCCAGAGGCTACAGGAACTAGTATATACCAAGTTTCAAATACCCTATTTATAAACTTATAAGCATGTCTTATTTGCAAATTGTGGGTGGCCTAAGCAGATCTATAAATGTAGGCATTTAAAAACCCAAACATTTCTGTACAAGAAATAAAGTCTCTTCAATTCTGGTTGTTGGTTTTTCAGTCCCAATTAAGATAGAGGAAGCTGAAGTGCTTTCATCAGGCCTATGTCTCCTCCACCAACAGATAGCTTGAGGTTTCTCAAGAGATAAAGAGTTTTATTAGAATGTGAAAAAGAATAATTGGTTTAATTAATCTAGTATGCAAAATCTTTGGTGTTCCTATAGCACTATGAAGTGTTAGGACTCTAAGCAAGTTAAGATCTTTCTAGCACTCAAAACCTTCCATGCATTAAAATGCTAAAAATGTTTCTTACTTGGATGCATACTTTGCTTTCCTTTTAAAAGACAAAACTAGCTTGAGTCACAGAGGGTAGAGGCCCTCCCCCCTCCCACCTTTCCAGATGATTGGGTTTATTCTCTATTTGCAACATTTTTAAGAGCTTCAAAGGGGACTAGGGCAGACATAACCTCACCTCATAGACTTCTGGCTCCACATCACAAGTCTCCTGGGTATTTTTACAATATTATTGGTTGAAAAACATTTAAAATATCTTTCCTCCATAAATGCATGGGTATATAGTTTCCCCGTTTTCCTGCAATGCCCACATTATAGGTAGGAAGTAGCTGATTGGACAACTGTTTTATGGAGAGGCTCATACATGGTGAAAAAAATATCTGTACATCTCTTAATGGTAGAACCCAGAATAAGGTACTTCATGGTTATTCTCTTATCAAATTATTTTTTTTCCCTTAAAGATCAAGGAGTTTTAGTGATTTTATAATGATAGCTCTTTAGGAAGAATCAGAGAGGAAAATAATTAATTAAATTTGTTGGTGGAATTGTGGAAGTGTGTGTGTGTAGGGGCAAGGTAATACTAATAATATTTTGGAATCTGCTCCTAAACCTAATTTGTAAGTTTTGTTACAAATATTTCTAAGTGTTGGATTCACTCATTTAAATTTCCAACTAATTGAATGTGTGTCTGGCTTGATGCTGGGCACTTGCCTGACAATGAGAACAAAATAAACAAAGAAGCCCTGCCCTCAAAAACCTCAGTGGTCCATTGGCTGGTACCTGAGGAATCTCTCCTGCCACATGCTGTCATTGGTGTTCTGGAGAGCGGAGGGGTTTGAGCCTGCACATCCCCACTCTCCTGCTCACATGTTTAGATTTAACTTCTATCCCTAAATGAAACCCTCTGTCTAATTCAGCAAGTTCCACTATTATAAAATGTCATTGATTTTATTTTTAAAAGGCTTTCTGGTCATGGCTCAACTGCAGATAATTTTCTTTGGGTACAATCTACTTTACTGTGGTTTTCCTTGGCTCAAAAACTCGAGCATTGCTGTTGAGGACTCTCCTTACTTCTAGAAAGAAGTATCAACTGCCCCAGGCTCCCATTCCTGTATATATATATATATATATATATATATATATATATATATATATTACGTGTGTATAGTATATACTCATATATGTAAGTATAATATACATTGTACACATATGCATATATATTTATATAAATTTACATTTCTGTTTGTGACTCTTCTTCATACTCAAAAAAATGCAATATTGACAAAGAAATTAAGACATTAATTGATTTATGGCTTCAGATTTCACAACTCAGTGAATACAAGGAATTTTGTACTGACCAAAGATGAATGTCCCTGTGATGTCCTCATCGCTAAGCTTGGGAGAAAAGCACCCTTTGCAAATAATGTTATACAATTCTAGTGATAAGACCATTTGGAGTTAACTTGACCCAAATCCCCATGTGGCAGACAGAAAACATCTGCATGGAGAGAGGCCTGTCCTGACAGCCAAATCCCTACAGGGCTTGTCAGTTTTATGGAAACAGTTGTTGGCAAACATCCATTCCACTGTGTGCCCCAGTTTGATACCCTGCATCCTAGGGGCAGAGTGCTGTGAGGTGTCCCCTAGGCAACGGTTCTCAGTCTTATCGGCACCATTGGAATCACCTGAGGAACTTCTGAAAATACTCTTATTGGGGTGCTACCTGCAGAGGATCATCCCTGAGCGGTATGGGCGAGGCCCAGCTCTGAGTTCTTAAAGTTGACTCCACAGTCCAATCAAGTCTGAGAACCACTGTGGGGGAGTCATCAACCCAGAGGTACTTGATATTTAGGGGCAGGAAATACCAAAGTGGCCTGTCTTCTCTCCCCTCTTTTTCCAGTGCAGAAGACTGTGGAGAGAAGCAGGACAAGGAATGCGTGGTGCCATCTGGAGACTGCAGGTCCACACACTCTAAAAGGGAGCCAGTGACCATGCAGCTGTGGCTGTGTGGACGCTGCCGCACACCCAGCCCAGAGCCAGCGGGTACTGTTGAAATCCTGTAAAATAGGCTCTTAGGAATGCAAATAAGGTGGCTGGCCCTTTCTGGGTTCTTGTGCCAGAGCAGGCAATCCCAGAACTGAAGGGTGGGGGTACTCACAAAAAAAACCAAAGGACAAGAGGACTCTGTTTTAGCAGATTCATTTATAAGGAAAATATCAGAAGCAAAAAGCACACATGGGAATATTGTTATTGGAAAGAGCATTTTGCTAAAGAATTTTTATAAATGGAAACTGCTTCAAGTTCAAGCCATATTTAAAAACACAACCACATGGGTGGCAGGAAGGAGGGTAACAGCTGTGTTCAAATATTTTTCTGAAAGGGTGAACATCCGACCTCGTTCAGCTGTCTCTCTGGAGGGCCTGAGTGGCTATGTAGGTCTTACTTGTGTTTGAATCAGCCCTGCTGGCCCCTTCTGAGGCCTCAGTGACCCAGCCATGATGATAAAACATGGTAGCTAGTGAAAGAACTATTCCTTTTAGAGGTAAAGATTTTTTTTCCCCCAGGGATGATTCAAGAACAATTCATTTTGGTACTGGAGGAAAAATATAGACACAAGCTCTGGTATAAGTGAGGGGAAAAAGTCAAGGGGCCAAATTCTCCGTGAAGCTTGTACCTGAGTACAGCTTAAAGTCTGTGGTATTTAACTCAGGGATTGCTCAGGAATTTTCTCTGTTCCTTTGACCCATAGCAAAATGGACTGGGTTAATTTTGGTTATTTCTGAGTGGTTGTTTGGGGATAGAGGTTGAGAGGACTGGGGAAATTGGAGAAAATAACTTTTTCTGAATAAATCAGCAGTGAATGTTCGCTGTGGTGTGCAAAGCTCAAAAAATGTTTGTTGAACAAATAAAAGAGGTAATGTCTCTCCCGTGAACTCCCAGGAAGCATTTCAGAAATACAGTAGTTGCCCTGTTATCTGTGGTGAATATGCCTCAGACCCTCAATAGGTGCCTGAAACTGTGCCTGCTACCAAACCCTATGATTTTTTCCTCTATATACATACCTGTGGTAAAGTTTAATTTATAAAGTAGGCACAGTAAGAAATTAACAATAAAAACTAATAATAAAATAGAACAATTATAACAATACACTCAAATAAAAGTTTTGTGAATGTGCTCTCTTAAAATATCTTTTACTGCATTCACCCTTCTTAGTGTGATGATGTGAGATGACACAATGCCTGCGCAATAATGAGATGAAGTAAATGACGTAGACATCGTGACATGGCGTTAACCTACTGTAAGGGCTACTTGAACGCAAGCACTTTGATGCCACCACAGTTGACCTGATTACCAAGAAAGCAACTAGCTGACCATTGGGTGAGGGACATATGCAGCATGGGGATGCTAGGCAAGATGATTCACGTTCTGGGCAAGATGGAATGGGAAAGTTTGAGATTTCCTCACACTACTCAGAGAAGTGCACAGTTTAAAACTTATGAATTGTTTATTTCTGGAATTTTCCATTTAATATTTTTGTACTGTGGTCAACTAAACGTAATTGAAAACTGCAGAAAGTGAAATCATGGGAAAGGGGGGACTACTGTAGACAAAAGACCCTTAATACACATATTCCCCCAAATTAATCATTTCAGTTCTCAGGAAAGAAAAAGTTTTTTGACTTTCTCTATGTTGTCTTGCATCATATCAATGTAATTAATGTAATAAAATATTTTCCTCCTATTTATAATGAAGGAGCTTTGTATATATTAACCCATTTTTATCCTCCCAACTGTATAGGAACAGATGAAGAAATGGAGGCACAAAAGGCTTAGTAACATTTCCCCTTTGGGCTGAAGCTGGTTTAAATGGAGTTTCTGTCACTCACAACCTAATCCTAAATAGCAGAGGCTTTTTTATCAATGAAAGAGACCTTTGTCTAGAGAGGGAGGTAAGTCTTTCCCAGATGGCCTTTCCGGCAAGACAGAGACTATTTAGGAGGACTTCATACCTGCGTTGCTACTCCAGATATTTTCAAAGATACTGTGGCAATTTATTCCATGATCTCTTGTGAAAGGACTTTGCTACTCCTTGCATCAAGTAGTGGAGTCTGTTTCCCTTCCCCTCAAATTGGACAAGACATATGACTTGCTTTGATTACATCAGAGGTGGGTTATGAGACCTCCAAGGCTAGGCCTTAAAACACCTTGCAGCATCCACTCTTGCTATCTTGGGGCACAGCCCTGAGGCTACCATATAAGAAAGCCAATCCAGCCTCCTGGAGGATGAGAGGCCTTGTGGAAGAGAACTGAGGTGTCCCAAGTAAGAGCCAGAGGCATCTGCCAGACTTATTTATGAGTTGTTGTTGGACCTCCTGGCCCAGCTGACCCTGCAGCTAAGTGCAGCCACATGAGTGAGCCCAGGTGAGACAGCAGAGAAAACAACCTTCAGAACCAAGAGAAATAATAAATCATTGTCATTTTAATCCACTAAGACTTGGGATGATTTCTTTCACAGTAATAGATAAGAGATATAGTCAGTTACTATGCTTTAATTTTCAAGTTTTATTGTTAGTATTCCTAAAGGAAGAATAAAAAAGAAACAAAACAGAACAAAACACAACTGACAGCAAGCAGGACACCGCTGAATGGCATCACCCTAGGTACCTGGGTTTGTTTGTTTGGTGGAGAGTATAAAGGCAGCAGTTGTGGCAGGAAAAGAATAATACCTAAGAAGGAAGAGAGGAGATAGTTTTGCAGTACTTACAGTTGACCCTTGAACTGTGTGGGAGTTAGAGGCACTGACCTCTATGCAGTAGAAATCCACGTATAACTACAGTTAGCCCTCTGCATACACAGATTCCCAACCAGAGTTGACCCTTGATCAACACAGGTTTGAACTGCTCGGGTCAATTGAACTGCAGTCAATTGGAAAAAAAACTCGCATATAAATGAACTTGCACAGTTCAAACCCGTGTAGTTCAAGGGTCAATAATATTTTGTGGCCTACAGAATGCTTTGGGCCATTGGCTCTCCCAGGCCCTGTACTCTTACTTCAGGTGAAACTGATTCAGGTCTAACTATTGGAAATAGAAAAACTTGGAATATGTTAAACTTTCAAATCTGGAGTTCTTGACCCAGCTCGAATGTTTAGAAAGTGTATGAGCTTTATGCCTTTTTATCATTAGCTTTTTTTTAAGCACTTAAAAATATTTTTAGTTATAGTCAACATTCAATATTATTTTGTATTATTTTCAGATGTATAACATAGTGGTTAGATATTTACATAATTTACAAAGTGATCCCTGGATAAGTCTAGTACCCACCTTGGACCACACATAGTCATTACTATATTACTGACTATATTTCTGTGTTGTACTTTATATCTCCATGACCATTTTGTAACTACCAGTTTGTACTTCTTAATTCCTTCACCTTTTCCACCCAGTTCTCAATATTCCCGCTCGTCTGGTAACCATCAGTTCGTTCTCTGTATCTATGAATCTGTTTCTGGTTTGTTCATTTATTTTTTCTTTAGATTTTACATATGAGAGAAATAATATGGTATTTTCTTTCTCTGTCTGACTTATTTCACTTAGCATAATACCTTCCAAGTCTACCCAGCCTATTGCAAATGAAAAGATTTTATTCTTTTTTATGGCTGAGTGATGTTCCATTATGTGTATGTACTACACCTTCTTTATCCAATAGTCTACTGATGGGCACTTAGGTTGCTTCCATATCTTGGCTATTTAAAAGAAAATGCTGCAATAAACATAAGAGTGCATATATCTTTTTGAATTAGTGTTTTGGATTTCTTCAGATGATTGCCCAGAGTGGAATTGCTGGGTCATAAGGTAGTTCTAGTTTTAATTTTTTGAGGAACCTCTAAACAGTCTTCTATAGTGGCTGCATCAATTTGCAATCCCACCAAAAGTGCACAAGGGTTCCCTTTTCTACATATCCTCACAAACACTTATTGTTTTTTGATATATTGATGATAGCCAATGTGACAGGTGTGAGGTGATATCTCATTGTGGTTTTAATTTGCATTTCTCTGATAATTAGAGATGTTGAGCATCTTTTCATATGTCTATTGGACATCTGTATGTCCTCTTTGGAGAAAAGTCTAATCGGGTCATCTGCGCATTTTTTAATTGGATTTTTCTTTTTTGTAGTTGAGTTACATGAGTTCTTTACAAATTTTGGATATTAATCATAGATTGGACGTATGGTTGGCGAATATCTTCTCCCATTCAGAAGGTTGTCTTTTTCTTTTATTGATGGTTTCCTTTGCTGTGCAAAGCCTTTTAATTTGATGTAGTTCCATTTGTTCATTTTTTTCAGAGAGTTTATTGCTTATGTTTTCTTTTAGGAGTTTTATGGTTTCAAGTCTTACATTTAAGTCTTTAATTCATTTTGAGTTTATTCTTATATACAGCATAAGAAGGTTGGTCCAGTTTCATGTTTTGCATGTTTTCTCAATACCATTTATTGAATAGACTGTCTTTACCTCATTGAATATTCTTGCCTTCTTTCTCACATATTAATTGACCATATAGATGTGGGTTGATTTCTAGGCTCTCTATTCTGTTCCATTGATCATTGTGTCTGTTTAATATCAGGTAGTATGATGCCTCTAACTTTGTTCTTCTTTCTCAAGATAGTTTTGGCTATTTGGGGTCTTTTGTGGTTCCGTATAAATTTTAGGCTTATTTTTTTCTAGTTCTGTGAAAAATGCTGTTGATATCTTGATAGAGATTACATTGAATCTATAGATTGCTTTGGGTAGTATGAATATTTTAACAATGTTAATTCTTCTTAACTATGAGCATGGTACATTTATTTGTCATTTCTTCAGTTTCTTTCTTCAATGTCTTATAATTTTCTGCGTACAAGCTTTTTACCTCCTTAATTAAATTTATTTCTATTTATTCCTATTTATTCCTATTTATTTTTTGATGTAATTGTAAATGGAATTGTTTTCTTAGTTTCTCTTTCTGATAGTTTGCTATTGGTGCATAAAAACGCAACTGATTTCTGAATATTAATTTTGTATCCTGCTACTTTATTGAATTCATTTATCAGTTCTGACATTTTTTTTTGGTGGAATCTTTAGGGTTCTCTCTATATAGTATCATGTCATCTACAAATAATGACAGTTTTACTTCTTCCTTTCTAATTGGATGCCTTTTATTTCTTTTTCTTGTCTGATTGCTGTGGCCAAGACTTCCCCTATTTTTCTGATTACACCAGTTAGTGGATCCAAGAGTCTTTCCAATGCTTTGCTGTTTCTCCTCCCATTTATTGCTAGAGAGCCGCAGGCATGGAGAACTGCAGGGTCTCAGGATATAACTAAAGGAAGTTCCTTGTTTTCGTGAGATGGGGGTGTCTTGGATGACTTGAGACATGTGGTGTGCTATGGTGTTGGATGTTGGCTCTTAGGGGGCCTCTGTGTGCTCAGGGCAGACAAAAGCCTTAATAGTAACCAAATTCTCAGGGTCACATAAACTGGTGTCCAGTCAAATCTCTTGGTTTTCCTGGGATTCTACTAAAAAGAACTTAAGCCACAAATGAGATTCAAGTGTCTGAAGGACTTGGGAGAAAGAATTGCCAGGAAATCTCTGAGGAACGAGATTGCAGTGAAATCCCTGAGTGCAGAGTTTCCTGGCATGAGGAAGGCATTCAACATGGTGTGAGGGAGGAGTCTGGGTTTAGGCAGGAGTATCCCCCCACTGTCCCTGATGACACCAAGGCCTCTTTGCAAGGGATTCCCACTCTGTAGGAGCTGGAGGACAAAACTGAAAGAACTGCAGCTTCAGAGACCAAGAAGCAGTGCTGCAGGAGGAAAATTCTCAAGCCCACTGGGAAGATGGGGCAGACTTCCCTAGGGATGGGGCCATGAGAGGTCAAGAGTAGGCAGCCTGGATCATGGAGGACACTGCTGTTGGTACCTGCATGGAGAAATTCAGCCATGGCGCTGACAGCTGCTCAAGTAGAACTTTGGCAACAGGGCCACAGTCTTTGTGCGGGCCAGTGGTGTGAGTGAGCATAGACAGCTCTATGAGTGCAGGAAGGAGCCACACAGAGCAGAGGGATTATTGAATTGTTTATTTCTATTGGGATATATATGTATATATGATGTGTATATGTGTGTACACATACACGTCCACTTTTGGATTCTAGGAGACACAGTAAGAGAAGGCTGGTGTACCATCCCAGAAGAAGCGGGGGTTTCAGTCACATTGTTCCAATGACTCTATCTGGGATATACAAGCTGGAAAGTCACAAGTACATTTGGGTAATTTCCAGGTGAAGACATTAGGGCTCAGAGAAGTAAAGTGACTTGTCAACAAGGAGCAAAACTGTTAGCTGACAGGCTAAATCTGGCCTAGGCCTGTTTTTGAAAATAAAGCTACATTGGGACCCAGCCACACCCATTTGTTGTGATAGTATTTATAGGAAGAAAAGGATAGGACATGGTCTCATCCTCTTTGTTCCAGAGGTGGAGGCATTCCCACTCTTTCTATCAGGAATGCAGATTAAGAACAAGAGAGAAACCCAATGATGACACTGATAGATGTCATCAAAATGAGGACGTCTTGGAGCAAAATATTTTAGAGCCCATGTAGCTTGTAGCACTGAGGGCTGAGAGCAGCCTCAGAACACTTGCTGAAGCAATGGCTTGGGATGGAATCAGTACAAAAAGCAGGGGCACTGTGGGTTCCCCAAACAAGCATCTTTTAAATTAATACATTCCTTCTAATAACCTGAGACAACCTGAACCTGTAGTTGATGCAAGCTTTTCTGACAAGGGAGAGAGAAATGGCATAAGAAACTTGTGAAAAAGTGCTAAAGAACACATGATCCCATCTTAAGCAACAATGGTTGGACTGACCCAGAACTTTGAAAAACTCAAAGCTCCAAAAGTATCTCCATCTTTACCCATCACAAATACCCCAGGTATGGGGCAAGAAAGAGAGAAGAGGAGAGGTGGAGGAGAAAGGATGAAGGTAACCAATGAATTTTGTAATCTTCAGATGGTTGCTTCAGAACATCTGGAGGTTGACAGTCCCCAGGAACACAGCAATCAATCTTCCTGGGCTTGTCCTAGATCGCAGGGGTGGTCCAGGAGTAAATAGATGCCGAAGTGCAGTCAGTGCTAGGCTGTGCATGAGAAGAGGGTGAAGAGAATTGCATCTTCCCAGAGCTCCCTGATTTCCTGAGACTGCAGCAGAACAGGACCCTGCTGGCTTTGCTCACTTTCAGAGCCTAAACAGCTGTGGTTCTTCTTCAGAGCTGTATGCAGCCTCATAGAGACACTGGTCCAGCTGTTCTTCTTTTCTTCCTTCGCTTCCTTCTTCAACCTCCAAGAAAGCGAAACTTGAGTCACAGGAAAAGGCTTTGAGGCTGCAAATAAATCATTTTTGTGGGCATAAGCATTTTCACCTGTGAAATGGGAGAGGTGTGGGTGAGAACAATGAATTCTCAAAGTTTTATTTTAAACCAATAGATACTGTTTTTCAAACATAATCATCAAAGCAATGTAGAAACATTTCGGCTGAGGGTTGGCTGCCATAGCAAAGTTTTACAAACAGAAATGTATTGTCTCACAGTTCTGGAGGCCAGATGTCCTTAGTCAAGTGTCAGCAGGGTTGGTTCTTGCTGAGGGCTGTGAGGAAAGGATCTGTTTCAGGCCTCTCATTTTGGCTTGTAGATGGTGTCTTGTAGATGGTGTCTTGTAAACGGTGTCTTGTAGATGGTGTCTTTTCCATTCACATTGTCTTTCCTCTAAGCATATCTCTGTGTCCAAATTTCCCCCTTTTATAAGGACACCAGTTATGTTGGATTAAGGCCTACTCCAAGACTTCACCTTAACTTAATTGCTGCTGTAAAGATTCTATCTTTAAATAAGTCATTCAGAAATACTGTAGATAGGACTTATATGAATTTAGGGGAACACAATCAACTTATAACAGAGCCTTTCCTACTCTAACCCATCCTACTCTTGTGGAGACTCCTAGGACAACACTGTGGAAACACAGAACTCAGGACATAACTTGGAAAGCTGACTAGAGAAACTCATCAGCCCTTTTCCTCACCCCTAACAGTCAATACATCAGCAAAAGCCTGTGCTAAATGAAATGTTTTGAGAATATGTGCTCACTTGTTGTCCATATTTTAGTTTCTCAATACCATTCTCCACTGAGTGAAGCTCAGGTTCCTTGAAAAAATGACACCTTCTAGGACTCAAGTAGGGAAAATATGAAATGAGTTTGACATAGATTTTTGTGCTAGAAAGTAATGATGGAAACATGTCAAAAGGACACAGTGTAGGGGCAGGGAGCAGAGAGAGGGAAAAGACAAAAAGAGAAGAATGAAGGACTCAGAGTTTTGCTTGAAAAGGCCCCCTCTTGGCCAAATCTAGGATAATCTGAACATCAAAATAAACAGTGATTACAATGGATTAAAACCTTTTTAATAAGAGTATCTATGAGTCTATATTGATGGAAATGAATAAATAAAGAAACAAATGTGGAGAAAGAATGTGCTTCCTTATAGTCTAATGCCAACTAGTAAATTTGTAATTAGATTTAGAAAATGACCATTTGAAACCATTATAGTAATAGTTAATTTAGGCAAGAATCATCATTAGATGATGTAGCTAATGGGAGAAAGTATGACAGAGAACAGGATATTTATATAGTCTTAAAGTATCTTCCCACAAGTTATTTATTAATTTTAAAGGGAAAAACAGTAACTTCACAGTGGAGAAATCTGGAAGACGTCTCCTTGTTAATGAAGTGATCCATGTTAACAAAATGACAATTGGGACAAACCAATATCATGTTCCTCATGATATAATACAGCAAGGATAAAACAGGGTCTTTGTGCTATTTCTGCTGTTTTAGATTCCTGTGGTTGCTGTAAAAAAAATTACCACAAACATGGTGGCATAAAATAAGAGAAATTTATTCTCTCATAGTTCTGGAAGCCTGAAAGCATTGTCAGTGGCCCAAAATTTAGGTGTTGGCAGAGCCCTGCTCCTTCCAGAGTTCTAGGGGAGAACCTATTCTTTGTCTCTTCCAGCTTCTGGTGACCGCTGGCATTCCTTGGCTTGTGGCCACTCCAGTCTTTGCCTCTGTGGTCACATCACCTCCTCTTCTGTCTGTGAAATCTCCCCTGGCTCCCTCTTATAAGGATTCACTTGGATAATTCACTTGCACTTAAGGCTCACTTGGATAATCCACAATCATCTCCCCATCTCAAGATCCTTAACTTCATCACATCTGCAAAAGCCTCTTTTCCATAAAAGATGATGTTTACAGGTTCCAGGGATGAAAACCAGTTACCTTTGGTCTTATCAAACAATATCAACATTAATCAATACCTACTAAAAATGTAAAACCAACTCTCTTCATGAAGTCACATTAGACAGACCAAAAGCAAGGGCAGAACAGTGAGCCTGTGGTCTTCCAAAAAACTGATACTATAAAAGACATAAAAAAGGAGTGGGCACCAATTGGAGGCCAAAGGAGCTTAAAGAGACATGACAAACAAATGTAAAGTGTAATCTTAGATTGGATCATGGATGGAGGTAGGGTGGGGGAATGCTGCAAAGGATGTTATCAGAACAATTAGTATAATTTGGAATAATAGTATTGTATAAATGCTAAATCTCCTGAATTTTATAATATATAAGACAATGTTCTTGTTCTAAGTTCATGCTACAACATTTAAGGGTACAGAGGTATCATTTAAGGCTAAAACAGTATCCCTAACTAGTTCTGAAAAAAAAATGCTGGGGATAGATACATACAAATAAGTGTCTATATCTCTGTCTGTCTATCTATCTATCACCTGTCAATCTATGAGAGATATAAAGCACATATGGCAAAATGCTAAGAATTAAAGAATTTGGTGAAAGTTAAATGGGAGTTATTTGTACTATTCCTTCAAATTTTTTCTAAGTGCTCTGTAAATCTGAATTACAAAAGAATATATGCTCTCTAATATTACTCATCAATGTGGGTACAATGTTTGTATCGTTGGAAAATTCAGACCTAGTGATTTAGTTAAGCTGGGAGCATGATTGCATCTTCACTAGTAGTGGGGCCTATATCACAGTGTGTGGTGACGTGTCTGTGAAAGAGCCACTCTGCACACGTAATGTTGAATCTTCTGTGGCAGAGCAGGCAGGCTTTTACAATTTTTTTCCTTTTTGGAACACTTTACTGAGATATAATTTATATACATACAATTCAAACATTTAAAGTGTATAGTTGAATGGTTTTTAGTAGATTCACAGAATTGTGCAACCATCATAACTATAATTTTTAGAACACTTCACCACCACCACCCCCAAAAGAAGCTTCATACCTTTTATCTACCGCTCTTTTCCCCTTAGTCCCCACTCCAGCCCCAGGCAACAACTAATCTACTTTCTCTCTCTATACATCTGCCTGTACATTTCATATGGAATCATACAATATTTGGTCTTTTGTGACTGGCTCATTTTACTTGGCATGTTTTCAAGATTCATCCATGTTGTAACAGGTATCAGTACTTCTTTCTAATTATGCAAATGAACCAAAGATGGTTCTATGTTGTTTTTTCATAGCTGGCTGAGACTCCTTAGCTCAAAAGTCCACTAGTGCCACACTCAAAATTTTACCCCTCCAATTGTTTTAAGAGTAGCTCAGACAAGCAGATTTTTAGTCATTTAGGGTCTGCCTGCTTTGCATATCCTAGGAAACAACACCCAGCATCTGCTGGTCATTGATAAGATAGAACCTTGTGGTTTCAAGGTCCCAAGGTGCCACAGCCATCAGAGCTTTCTCACCCAAAGGCTCTCTGCCTTGTGGCTGAGCAACATCACCTAGACACCTAAGTGCCCTTTCCGCCCTGCTCCTGGAGATTTTCTTTGTCCTCCTCCCCTTAGGGCTGGTGGTCCTCTCACCACAAGCCTCTGCACAGTCGCATGCTGTGAGGAACCTTGTCCAAGTACCACCCAAGAGAGCTTGCTGTATGCTCCTGCCTCTGTGGTCATCTGTTTTTTCTTGATCACCCCCCAAATCCTCATAACCCAGACAATTCCTTTTTATTGCTGAATAACATTCCACCGTATGGACAGACTGCATTTTGTTTATTCATTTACCCCTTGATGGACATTTGGGTTGATTCCACATTTTGGCTATTCTTTTTGCTACTATGAATAGTCATAGACAAGTTTTTGTTTAAAGACTTATTATCATTTCTCTTAGCTATAGACCTATGTGTAGAATTGTTAGGTCATACGGTGATCTTACATTTAACCCTTTAAGGACCTGGTGGACTGTTTTCCAAAGTGGCTGCAGCATTTCACATCTACCAGCAGGGTATGAGAGTTCCAGTTATTTCATATCCTTGCCAAAACTTATTATCATCTGACTTTTTAAAAATTATTATTATTATAGCCATCCTAGTGAGTATTAAATGATATCTCTTCGTGGTTTTGATTTGTATTTTCCTGATGACTGATGATGTCAACATCTTTTCATATGTTATTGGACATTTGTATATCTTCGTTGGGAAGTGTCTATTCAGATCCTTTGTTTATTTTTAAATTGTTTCTTTTTTGGCTTTTTATTACCAAATTTTAAGAATTCTTGATATATTCTGGATACGAGTCCCTTATCAGAAATATGATTTTCATATACTTTCTCTTATTCTGTGAGTTATATTTTTGCTTTCTTGATGATCTCCTTGGTAGTACAAAAGTTTATAATTTTGATAAAGTCCAATTCATGTATTTTTTGTTATTGTTGTCACTTATACTTTTGGTGTTATACTTAAAAATCCATTGCCAAATCCAAGATTATGAAGATTTAGTACCATGTTTTTTCCAAGATTTTTATAGTTTTAGCTCTTAACAGTTAGGTCTTTGACCCATTTTGAGTTAATTTTCTTCTATAGTGTAGGATCCTTTGCATGTGGCTGTCTACTTGTGTCAGTACTATTTATCGAAAAAACAGTTCTTTCACCATTGAATTGTCTTGGCGTCCTTATCTAAAATCAATTGAGCATAGAAGCATGGGTTCGTTTCTGGACTCTCAATTCTATTCCATTGATCTGTAAGTTTATCTCTATGTCAGGACCACAATGTCTTGATGCTTAGAATGTAACCTCTTATGTGGTTCATTTCTCCAACTAATGTATTGTTCAGGTCAGGCGCTGATCTTGCACCTAATGGTGTGGTGCCTTTTAAAGATGTTCTAAGTGTTATGTCCTGGCTGCATCTGTGTCACATCTTTTGTTTCTCCTCCTTTTTAACCTTCCTGTGGGTTGTTGTTGTTGTTGTTGTTGTTATTGTTGTTGTTGTTTTCTTTATTTTTTTTCCATTCCACCACTCAGGAGTATTCTCCTCAGCTCAGGGGCAGTGGCTCATGATGACCTGAAGCAGTAAGAGACCTGGTGGAAGACAGTGATCAAACTCACAGTCTCCAGGAGATGAGGCCTCCTCTGTGTTCCCTGATTCCCACTGACACAGGACTTTGCGGGTTTACTATACGTACTTCACTTTTTCAACTCTGGTTTGAGAATACCGAAGTTGAACCCAAGATATGAAATAGCCTAATGAGGCATGGAAAAGACATTCCAGAAGTAGAGAAATAATTCTTGGAAGGAGAAGAACATGGGCTCAATTCCTCAATATTTGGGCATTTAGCTACCAAGTGTTCTTTGGAACTGGAAAGGCAACTGGAAAGCACCAAAGATCACTGCTTTCAAGAGAGAAGTATTGGGGAGATGAGACTGCTCAAAAGAATGTTCTTCACGTGAAGCAGAGCTCAGATTGCACATCTCCAGAATGAAGTCACTTCAGGTGCTTTACTGGGAAGCGAGAAGACCTAATATAATCTGGGAATGTCCTTAACAAAAGCATCACCGGTGATGATTTTAGACACCAGAAGTGTTGGTTAAGATTTCTCATCTGGAGTCCAGCTAGAATGGGGTGCAATGCAGGAAGAAGTTCAGGTGGACCTAGAAGGGTCTCTTTGTTTCCTGGATGAGAAAACAACATCACCATTTTGCAAACAGGAAGTGAAACATAAAGAAGGAAGAGTTCAATGCCAGATTTAAGTTGTACAATTAGAATTCCAGAGTGTATAGCAGCATTATAACCACTAGCTCCTGAGCCCAGAGATCTGAGGAAGGAGAAATGTAAACAGCATAGAGAAAAGGCCTGGCTCAGACCGACCTGTTATATCCAGGTGGCTCTCTTGGGCTCCTCAGCTTTCTGAGCTGAGACACAGGAATAAGTCTTTTTTCCTTGCCTATGAGAATACACAGTTTTAATAAGCACCAGGATAACCATGAGGTGGCTTGAGGACTCTGGGGGGCTCCCCCTCGCACTAGGTGAAGAGAACACAGTATGACCAGGACCCCTAGAACTGTGTTCCATGGGAGCCCTGGGGCTTTGGTCTATTTCCAAAGTGTTATATATAAGCAGGGATTTTTTTTTATACATTAACAATTTTTTTACATAAGTACATGTTGATTTTAAAATGCATAAGCAAAGGGATAATGATAATTATCTGGTACTCCACCTGATAAAGTAATTATTAATAATATTTTCAGGGGGTGTCTCCATAGTGTAGTGGTTAGCTTGTCTGCTTTACACGCAGAAGGTCCTGCCTGGGTTTGTGCCCCAGGTGGAGCCACAAACCATACTCCGAATGAAGGCCCCTGGTGCACGCACTGCGAGCGTGTGGGAGGGGACATCCGTTCTTCAGAAATCCAGTTCTTAAGAAGAATCCCCAATATCCATGGGTCGGGGTGGAGGTGGGGGGAGGGAAGGAATTAAAGAGGAGAAAAAAATAAAATAATATTTTCATATCTATTCTTTATGACTTAAAAAGAAACATACACACAGAAGGATACATACAAAAGCATGCATATTTGATTTCTTCAAAAAATTAAGTCTCATTGTACAATAGTCTTCTGTAGGTGTTTTTTCACTCAATTGTATATAATGACTATCTTTTCATGTTAAACAAAGTCTTTCACAACATTTTTTAAAGGTTGCTTATTATTCCATCCCATGGATATACCACCTCTAGCAGATAGTATATTAGTTCAATAATGATAATCAGAGCAATATATTTTTGCCTCTTCTGAGCACAGCCAGAACTGGGCTCTGTTAGACAAACCTCTTACATCTCCTAACTTTGCTAAATGAAATGGGGGAGGGGGGCAGGGAAATCAGCGACCCCATGCCAGGCAAACACTGAATCCTGTTTAAGAATTCCTTATTTCTGATGGTTCCCTACAGCGCCAATAAAATCGGTGGCTTCTCTCCAATGGATAGTACCTAAGTGAGATAGCATATTTAAGGCCGTCTGTAAGATATAAATTTGCTACATAATTCTTACAACAACAGCAGTATTATTATTATAAATTAAGTTCTAGGCTTTGAGTCTACAGTGAGAGCCTATAGAAGCTTTAGAATTATACAGAACAATAGCTTGCCTCACTTTAGTCATACGATGTGCTTTTGAAAGTTTGAGACAAACTAAATATTTAATGAGTCAAATTATACATTCCTATCTAAAGTTAGAAATGGCTCTATTTTCCCTTCTGACTAATGTTGAATTTTCCCTGCTCTTAAGTCTTCCTCTCCCCACCAAGTTTGGGCAAACACTGAAACCTTCTAGGGGACTAGCTGAGTGATCCTGTTTGCTGCCTACCTCAGCCCACCATCCACCCTCACCCTCCCTCCTCGGCTTCTGACTGGGGAGTCTTGTCTGTGTAGACTGTGTTCCACAGCTACTAAACCCTCTGTCTTCTGGGTGGGGTTGGCCAATGGGGGCCCCAGCAGGAGATCAGAGGGAGACAGGAGAGGGAGGCCAGGGTATTCATTGCTATGACTCCTCTGTGCAGGTTTGCCACTCAGGAAGGCAGCCTCCTCACAACTCTCTCCTTCCAGGTTCCCGTAACCTTTCCCTCCCTCATCCCATTAGGTCTGGTGGTGGCAACAGCTCTACCGCATGGCTACCTCGCACCTGTCCATACCTTATAAGGAACAAAGAAACGCTCCTTTAATTTTCCTAATTTAGATGTGCCTTCTGCTTCCCGTTGGGACCCTGCCTAATAAAGTCTGGGGAGTTTAGGAATCCTTCAATAGCAGATTGTGCTTTTCCTTAATTTGGGGGCTGGAAGTCAGGAGAAGCTTTGCTACTTGTTACAACAGCTCCGTGAGTTCGTGATAAGGGCACACGAAAAAGGGATGGTCACAGGGTCAGCACTGAGGATCCGGATACCACACAGAAATGGCAAAACCATCATTGGGAGAAAAGCATAGTTGTTAGGCACTTATGTTTTGCTGTCATACTGCCAGAGTTTAAATACGGCTTACTGTGGCAGCCAGACCTGAAGACGGCCTCCCACGATCCTGCCCTCTGTATTTGCTCTTGCGTAATCCCTCCCTTTGAGCATGAATGGGAGCTTGTGACTGCTTCTAACCAATAAAATATGACGCAGGTGATGGGATGTCATTTCCATGATTATGTTGCATAAGATTGTAGCTTCTTTGATAACAGACACTCTCCACGCTGGCTTTGGTCATATAAGCCACTGTGCTGTGAGGAATCATAAAAAGAAGCCTGGGAAGCAAGGAAGTGAGGTGGCCTTTGGCCAACTGTCAGATGGGAACTGAGGCCCTCACTCTAACAACACTCAAGGAACTGCCACCTGCCAACAACCATGTGAATCTGGAAGCAAATCCTTCCCCAGTCAAATCTCCCAATTAAATCCCAGTCCTGGCTGACACCTTGATCGAAGCCTCAGAAGAGACCCTGATCATCAGCTAAGCTGTACCTGAGCTCCTGACACACGGAAACTGTAAGATAATAAATAGGCTTTGTTTTAAGCTGCTAAGTTTGTGGTGATTTATTAGGCAACAAAAGATAACTAATATACTATGAGCAAGTTACTAAACCAATTTATGTCTTAGTTTCCTCACATATAAAACCAGAATTAAAATAATCATCTGACATTTCTGCTTTGCAGGCCTGGGTTGGGAATGAAATGAGGTAACTGTACTATGTTTAAAGCAGCACCTGTCACAGAGGTGGCTTATTACATATCAGTGTTGGCTAATATTTTTAGAGCAGACTCCATAGGCTCTTTAGAGTGATGCCACCTTTCTTGATCATAAGATTTGGTTAACTTTCTTCCTCTCCACTTCCCCCCGCAGGGTACCCCAACTTTCCCCCTTCATTTGTCTCTTTAGTAAGTCTGGCATCCCATAAGATTTTCACAGCACAGAAAGCACCTTGCAGAGCCCTGAAGCATGAAAGCAACATCCTGAACCTTTAACAAAACTCAGCCACTCTATCATCCTCTTTATAACTCTTCCCCACAGCAATCTTTGAATTCCTTAGAAAATCAGCTAGAAAGGCAGCTTGGCTGTGCCAGGAGCAGAGCTCAGATCTGGACATCTGTTTGGTGGCATTTATTATAATGCATCCCTGTAGGGGCCAGCAGAGCATCAGAGAACCACGGCACACAGAAGCCAGAGGATAGCTTCTGCCAGCCCTGCGTCTCTCAAGACATGATGTTCAGCTCCTAAAGCGCCATTTGCCTGTTCTGTCCAAATCTTGGATTCTTCTCTCTTCTTTGGGTCTGATAGACTTTAAAGTTCAGAGAGGCTTTCCTGTCAATGCTCTTTTCCCATACCTTCTCCCACATAAACTCCAAACTTTCAGATCCTTCTTTTTATCAGAGTCAGGTGAGGCCTCTGAGCTCCTTCTTTCTGCTTGTGCCCATCCATATCCTTTTTCCCTCAGAGCACCTCACATGCAAAAAGATTTCTCCCTTCTTATCCAGCAAGCCTTCTCTGATCCAAATTCACTTTTATCTCCTGTGTCTACCTACCTTGATTTGGCGAGCATGTTTTTTTTCCCATTGTCCCAAAAGCCAACTCCCCAAAATAAACACGTTTGTTTACTTGGGCATGTATGCCAGATAGAGGTTTATTGGTTGGTTCATTTACATGCACAATATTTTCTCTAAGCATAAGCTGCCCCTACCCCATGCTGTGGGTGGGTGAGGAAATCGACCAAAAAAGGAGAAGCGACTTGCCCTAAATTAGCTTCCAGCTAGTTGTCACCCCAGGAGTATAATCCAGGTGTCCTGACCCAGAGTAAATTTTGTTAGGCAACAGGACTGGCCTGTTGGCTGGATCCAATCAGCCGTGCCATAATTATGGTAACTTTCTGCTTTCTCTGGTAGGACGAGACCCAGTTAATTGGAAACCTCATAAGGTTAGCCGCTATCTCATATCTACATTCGCTATAGAGAGCTAAATGTAGGAAGCACTCAGGAGATACGGGGTGACTTGAATCCATGGTTTCTTTCAAAAGCAGAGGGCAGGTAAACCAGAAGAGGTTAGAGCTGGTTTGGAACAATGGAATGCCCCACCTCCAGATGGAGTCTTTCTGGGAGGCGTGGTTCACAGGACCCGTTTCACCTTTCGGTGCACCAACAGCTTTCAGGGGGGTTCTGTGCGTTCTGTTTTTTGAGTACCAGGAAGATGACTCTTTTCATTGCCAAATGTAGTTTTTTAACACTTGAATAAACAGCTCCTCTTCATCTTTTTAATTTCCCTCTACCTGCAGCACCGAAAGGAGAAAGGGAGAAATTCAGACTGGATTTGTCCCCTGGGGGAGAGGGGAGGATTTTATTATTAGCAGCAGTGTCTCTTTCTTTTCTTTTCTCTCTTTCTTTTTCTTTTCTTTTTTCCTTTTTTTTTTTTTTTTTTTTTTTAGAGGAGACCATCGGGTGGCGATACTACAGTCCTGTGGGTGGGTAGGTGGGAAAGTGGGTAGACAGAACAGAAAGTTTCCTTCCTGGGTTCTCATCATCGGTATATAATTCACATCCATTCATCTGGAGGATACTGATATCAATCAGAGGAAACTTCAGCTGAACCTGCCTCTAGTGTCACAAATACACTGAATTCTGTCAGGGATCTCTTGTCTCCTTCCCATCCATAAACTCCTGCTTTATTTTAAACAAAATTTCCTACAAGAGTCCTTAGCCTCAGGTAACCAGCATATGCGGTTCTTGTCATTTAACTAAAAGCACCAAGTGAGAGTTAAAAAAAATGCAGGGAAATGTACAGCATAATCCCAGGTGCCCTTCCCCAGATGAAGCTTCTAACAGTTGCACTGTCTACACATAAATGTTAACTCCTAAACCAGGAAAGATTATGTACTTTCTACTTACAGAAAAGGAATTTCCCTATATGCACCATTCTGGCTCTCACTGATTTTTACTTACTACATGTGAGAAATCGTTCAAATTAGCACTTGGCCACTCCAGTTTATTCTTTCTGCTGGCTGTATTGTAATCCATCATACAGTTATATTTAATTTATTAAATCAGTTTCCTTTGATGGTCTTTTTGCTGGTTCGTAGTTTTTCACATGGTAGCTTCGGAGGCAGAAGTCTCCTGGCTGGAATGTGGGGCCTGGCGGTCATCATCATGTCTGTTCTGCTTAAGGAGTCCGCCAGCCAGTGGCCAAGCCCGGAGCCCCTTGGACATGCTCCATCTGGCAGTGAGGCCCCACCACGGGATGGGACAGGGCCCAGGAACTGAATGCTAAAGAGGCACACATATAGATACTTGGATTTCTGGGTCCCAAATCGAGATGCCACAGCATGGGGGTGGGGTGGGGAGACCGATCTCCGGCAGCTTGTGACGTGAGTTCTCGTCCTACCTCTACAGAAGGGTAAGACACACGAGGGGCATTTGTTGTGCTCTGACTCTAAGCCAGCTTTTTCACGCACACCACGGCCTTACAGGGATGGGGTTTGTCACCCATACAGGTGGAAGGACTGAAGCACCAACGCTAAGTCACCTGCCCTGGGTCAACACTGCTCCCGGCCTCATGGTGCCTCCCAGGTGTGCTTTTCTGATAATTTGCAGTTTGAAATTTCTTCCTTTCAAGCCCCACTTTGCCGTCCTTTCAGCCACTCTTTTGTAATGTTTTCTGCCCTCTCCTTCCAGGATAAACTAATGGAGGTCAGCAGATATTTACTGAGCACCCACTCTTTGCAGAATGCTCTGGTTCTCCTTATCCTATAGGTTTCCCAATGGAAGACACCGCTGTGTAAGGGATTCTATGGTCTCAAATCACTGCCCTCCACCCTTGGGCCACAGACTCAAGAAGTCCACCTTCTTGCAACCTCCTTGGAAGGTGATCACAGGACAATGTCCTGACACGTGGGACAACTGGTTTGAGGGGAGGGGCTGGTAGTGAAATGTGTCCTCTCTGCCTTCACTTCTTTCATGCCCACTCGATGAGTGCTCTGTGTTGGAGGCTGGGACGCCAGAGGCTGCACCAGGGATCAGGGCCATGTGGAGCTTTGAGGGAAGGGACCTTCGAGGTTCTAAAGCCAGGGGTGGGGTGAGGACAGGCAGCATGCTTCTCCAGGGCTGGGGACGGAAAGAGGAGGTGTATACAATCAAAAAATGTCAGACACCAGCACCTCATCCTCACTGCCCACCCACCCATTCCCATGGGAAATGGGCTCTGTGAGGTGACAGCCAGTAGTAAGACCTCAGGCTTCCTGCTGCCATCCATGATGTGGGTCGTCAGCAAGGCTGTGGGATCTCCCCAAACTGCTTCAAGGTGTAAATAATAACAACAGCAGTAGCCATTCACTCATTAAAGAATTACTAAGGCCAGCCCGTATCTCAGCTGGGCCCTTTTCTAAGCCACAAAAGCCTGCAAGTCAGATATCAATGCCCACATTTCACAGACAGGAAAAGAGAAGCTAGAGCTAGGAAATTGTGTCCCAGAACACAGAGCACTTAGAAACTAGGCAGACAAACTGTGTGAGCCTGAGGTAGGGAGGAAACCTGGGTGGCAGCCTGGGGTGGACGGGAGGTGGCTCTGGCTGAGGCTTGGGGAAGCCGTTGCATTATAAAAGCCCTTTGGGCCTTGTCTTCCTTGAATGGGGCCATTTATCGGTGAATCTATAATGTTGGAGCGGATTGGACTCCTTGGCAAATCCCCTGGTAAACCCCTTGGCAGGCTTTCCCTAAGGGAACATCCAAAGAGAAAAAGTCCCCTGTCCTCCTCCGGGTCCCTCGTAACCTCTGGCCCCACCCATGAGGATCTTGTTTGCTCTGGCAGACAGGGAGCCCATTCAGAGCCCTGGGTGGCACAAGCAGGGTCTGGCCCTGGAGTCTGGCTGGTTAGAGTGGGCCTGGGGGTGGCCTCTAGAAGCCTCCTTTGGTTCGGGTGGGGGTGAAGCACTGACTTTATTCTGGCCGATAAGAATGACTGACTTTACAGTTCCGTCTTGCTCCATAAACCAAAAAAGCCACTTCCAGCTGGTGGAATGAAGCCTAGTGGGCGGGTTTCTGGTGCCATCCTGCCACGGGAGGGTGGCGGCCGGGTGGATTGTGGTCTCTGCTAGCCGCAGGGGAGGCAATTCTCCGGCCGTCAGCAGCAGGAGTGGGTGCCAGGCCGTGTACACAGGAAGCATATTGGCTGTACCTGCTTCCAGGTTTGGACACCCACAGCTTCCCAGCTCAGCATTTTAATTATGCTGCCGTCAGAAAGCTTTCTTTTTATACAAGGAGGGGCTGTCCAGACCTTTTTATTTTTCCAAGAGTGGGAAACACTACGTTACCATAGGCTCAGACAACATCTGATTAGGAAGGGGCTGTGGGTGAATTCTACAGCAAGCTGTCCCAGGGGTCTCTTGTCCTTGGAGGTCAGACAGGTCCTCATTTCCAGCTTCTCGCTGGGGCAGCCCAGCCCCAAGAGAGCAAGAAACCTCCTCATTGCCTACCCAGAGGCGGCCCCTCAAAGGGAAAGCAGAGGAACCGAAAGGAACATTTGCAGCGTTTCTTCCTCCTGCCTTCTTTCCTTGCTGGCCACAACTGTGCACGACTAGCTGAAGGTGATTATGTTTAAATATTAAAAAATGCTTAGCTAAATATGCTGGCTTGTTTGCTTTTTGCTGATAGTAACAGTCTACCCACAGAGCCCTTTCAAACCTCTTCAGTGTTTTGGAAAGTGGATAAGGGACTCATTCAGTGACGTGCAAAGTTTGACCGAGCCAAGAATGAAGCATGGATTTCATGAAATGAGGAATAGCCTCAGACCACACACACAGACATTTCTGAACTTGGCACTGCTACCCCCTCCTCTCCAGCCCTCACCCTCCCCTTTCTCTCTCTCTCCCTCTCTCTCTCTCTCTCTCTCTCTCCTTCCTCCGCTCACCCCCCACCCCTACTCCTCACCCTGATGTGGGGGTGTAAAAAAAAATTTCCTCCCTAAGTTCTTCTAGCTGTACTAATAATCAAATTAACATGAGAGAGACTGGCAGGAAAAATAATTCCAAAGTTTATTATAGTATGTACATGCAGGGGTCCATAAGAAAGTGACCCAAAGGTGCATTGGGCAGTTGAGGTTTGTGTGCCATTTTGGACAAAGGAGAAGGGGGGCAGGGGTCTGAGATTTCAAAGGGGAAACAGGCAGTTCATAGGCAGACAAACAAATTTCTCCTGGGCCACCCAGAAACAATGGGACAGAGGGGAGAATCCAGCAGAACAGGTTTTTGCATGGATCCTTCCTATCTGCCATACTTGATTCAAATAAGCTAAGGTAAGAATAATAAGGTAGATATGCTGTGATTCCCTTCCTGAAGCAGACATTTCCATCTGAATTCCCTGAGGCAGGAAAGGGAGGAGGTCAAAAGTTTTTTCTAAGTCTTTTGTTTCTTCATAACCAGCTTAAAATCATAACTCAAAAGTCACATTTTGTGGCGGCAAAACTTTGGTCTCCTTCACTGACAAACTGGCTTTGACTGATAGCAAGAAAGCCCATTAACGGAATCCACTGCCAAAGGCTGGGGGCGGGGGCAAAGGGGTGGAGTTCTGGGGCTTAGGTGACCTTTTGTAAGAAACAAGCTGATGAAAAAATGGGTGACTCCAGTATGCCCCCGCCCCCATCCTAAAGAGATCCGGCAGAGAAGCCAGCAGCACAGAGACAGCTGGGAGAGAGGAAACTGCTGGAGCCCAGTGCAGTTGTTGAAATCACCTCTGTGTGGGCAGGCAACACACATATCCCCCCACGAGTGAGGCTGAGTTTGTGGCGACTTCGAGCAGTCACAGGAGTCGTGCTGCCTGACCTCCGGGAATGGTTCCTTCTACCAGATGAGTCATTGTCGAACATGGGAACATGAGGCAGCAAATATGAGATTATTAGGAGTACGTCCCCCTAGGAGACATTGGGACACAATTATATATCTACTCCTTGACTGCAAGTCTTAGATGAAGTGAACTAAATTTGACCGAACTAAACTTGAAATTTGGAGGATATTAGGTTTTATTTTCTCCCTTTTGCACTTTTAAATGCAGGCTCTGGTGTAGCCAGAGAGAACGAGGCAATTTATTCCAGAAGTATTTCTGGTGCTTCCAGGTACAGTGACTGGGGTAAGTGTGGGGGGTAAGAGCAGGGGGGAAGGAGCACATCCTCCAGCCCCTCAGCCCCCAAGTCCTACTCAGATGCTGTAGGGTTGCTCCTTCTTAAAGCCATGACCCAGAAGACGTCACTGTCATGTCTGGCTTGGCAAAGCTTGCAACTATTTTTCATGGTTCTTGTTCACCTGCCCCCCGAGTGTGGAGTGATTGCCCCTGGGGAGTTGGCAAGGGATGGAATGGCTGTCCCCACGCGCCTCTCACTAGCATGCTTCAAGGAGAGCGATCTAAAGAGAAGACTTGTTTGCCTTCTTTCTTCTTACATTTACACTTTGAAGTAAGAGGATAGTTTTGCCAAGAATAAATACAAAGTTGGAAGCCCAGAGGTTGTGATTTGGTTTGGATCAAAGAAGCCACACAGTTCCAGGATGTCTTAAGGGGTCACACAAATTCTTAACCTCAAGCAGTGCAGACAGTCAGGAGAACAAGTTCTCTCTCCTGAGCTTTCACAGGATCTCCCTAAAGCTTCCTCGTCATCTGTGGCCATGCTGGGGAGGTCATTGACTCTGGCTTCCCCAGGCCAGAGCTGGAACCACAAACATGGAAAGAGGGCCAAACTCAGAGGTTCTTGGCTGAGTGTCCACCACACATCCAGGAAGTTTTCTCTCTCCAGTCCCTTCCTGGGTTGATGGAACTAGCTGCCATCTCTGATGATGGTGTCACCTCCCACAATAAAATTCACATTCTAACCCCAAGAGCTGCTCATTTTAATTCCTTTGTTTTCTACCGTTAGGAATCATGTCCTTGCTCCCTTGTAAAACAGATGTCCAACCTTCTGGCTTCCTGGCATCACTGCTTCTGCACCTCTGTGCCTCCCACTCCCACTGCTGCTCCTTCCAGGGCACAGGGTGAACTGAGGGCTGCGTCAGAGGCCCCCATATGCCAGTCCAGGTCCGCCTGGCCCACAAAAACCTCCCACATGATACGGAAATTCTCTAAAGTGGATCACGGACTTAAACGTAAAACATAAAATTATAAAACTTTTAGAGAAAATAGGAAGAAGTCTTTGGGATGCAGGGCTAGGAAAAGAGTTCTTAAGCTTGACTTAAAATCACAATTCATAAAAGAAAAAAATGACAAATTAGATTTTATCAAAATTAAAAACCTTTGTTCTGAGAAAGACCCTGTTAAGAGAATGAGAAGGCAAGCTAGACTGGAAGAAAATATTTGCATATATTCATATGTCTAGAATACATAAAGATTTCTCAAAACTTTGTAGTCAAAAAGCACACAATCTAATTAGAAAATGATCAAAAACCCTGAAGAGACCTTTCACTGAAGAGTATATACAAAAGCAAATAAACATGTGAAAAGGTGTCCAATATCATTAACTATCAGGGAATGCAAATTAAAATGACAATGAGATATCACATAGCTACCAAATTGACTAAAATAAAATAGTAGCAACACTAAGTGATGGTGAAAGTATGGCACACATCCGTTTCTGGTGGGAATATAAAGCTAAATATGCAACCATCTTCCACCCCAACAATTATGCTCCTGAGCATTAATCTCAGAGAAATGAAGGCTTATGTTGACACGAAAACCTCTTTAAAAGTGTTTACAGCAGCTTTATTCATATTAGCCAAAAACTAGAGCTCTCCTTCACTGGGTGAATGGTTAAACAAATGGTGGTACAGCCATATCATGCAATACTATTCAACAATTAAAAAAAAAATTTAAAAAACAAAAAACAAAAACAAAAAAAATAAGCCATTGCTACATATATCAACCTGAAAGAATCTCCAAGGAATTATGCTGAGTGAAAAAAAAGTGAATTTCAAAAGGTTGCATACTGTATGATTCTGTATGTATGTAATATTATTGAAATGACAAAATTATAAAGATGGAGAACAGACTCGTGGTTACCAGGGGTTAAGGAGGGGATGGAGGAGGGAGGGAGGAGGATGTGGTTGTAAAAGGGCAGCACAAGGCATGCTTGTGGTGCTGGGACTGTTCTCTGTTTTGACTGTATCAATGTCAGCATTGGCTGTGATGTTATACAAGAGTCTTGTAAGATATTGCTATTGGGAGAAACTGAGTGAAAAGTACACAGGATCTTTCTGTATTATTTCTCTCTCAACACATAATCGTTGCTTTTTCCCCTTATCCACTGGATGACTGGAGACACTCTAAGGACCCAGAGGCCGAGCCACAGAGGGAAGGATGACTGTGTGGAGTCATCCTTCCCTGAATGACTCTGTGGAGTGAAGTTGCCCCCTCACTCTTGCACACTGGGCTAAGCTGTAATCAGGAAAAACTTTTCATGTGTTAAACCACTGATGTCTGGGGTTCGTTTGTTACTGTGATCATTTCTACTTACCCTGAGTAATGACACATGGGAGGATCTGGGGTTTTAACCGAAACTCAGTTTCCATGGGGAATGGACAAAGTATGCTGATTTTTCCATAAAGCTATTTTGTTTTCTAGTACAAAGAAATTACCCCATCTTCATGTCTGTGTGCAAACCTGGGATCAACTCCTACCTGCAGCATGTACCAGCTTTTTGAATTTGAGTAAGTCACTGGATATCTAAGCCTCATTCTCTTTGGCCGCAGGACTCAGAAGTTAGGAAGGGAGGTGCTCCTACATGGAATTACTGACTCTGCATGCCAAGATTGGGGGGTTGTGTATCCGGCAGCCCCCTCATTGTTCTCTCAGTGATCTGACTCCTCTGGCCTTCAAGTTACTCTTTTCTCAGCCTCAGAGTAACCTTCCTTAGAAAGGAAACTGGTCAGTTGCCTTGGTTACGAAATTGGAATAACAACAATGACAAGTGGTAGTAATGCTATTATTGATGATAGCTGTCATTTATCAAGCACCTACTGTGTTCCTAGCCACATTTGTAAACAACCTCAGTCTTTATCCTTGGGCTTGTGTTGGCATTTCCAAGCCCAGCACCTTCTAAATGGCTTCCTCCCTCCCCCACTCCAGGTGGTCATGCTTCACTTCAGCCATTTATCACCATGGCCCTCCACGACTCACCCTTGGGGCAGCATGTCCCTCGTTTGATGCTGTGACCTCAGAAACAAAGTGTAGGAGAGCCTGGGCTTTACAAACTATTGAATGGCTTCACATGGCAAGCACTGGGTAGAGGGCTTTGTGCACAGCATCTTACCTGGTTATAAACAATGTCCTGCAGAATGGAAAATTGACAGGCTCTTCTCAGGATTGGCTCCTAAAGCTGGGGGCCCCAGACCTCCGTAAGGCCATGGTGACATTTCACTGATTGTGTACTAGTTTTCTATGCTTGCTGTAACAAATCACCACAAATGTGGGGGCTGAAAACAATACAAATGTGTTATTTTGCGGTTCTGTAGGTTTGAAGCCTCACTGGGCTAAAATCCAGGTGTCAGCAGGGCTGCATTCTTCTGCAGGGGCTGGGAGTGTGGAGGACTCCGTTCGCCTGTCTCCTCCAGCTTCTAGAGGCCAACCTCACTTTTCAGCTCATGGCTCTTCCTTCATCTTCACAGCCACAATGGCAGTAAGGTCCTTCTCACATGACTTCACTCCTACCTCTTCTTCTGCCTTCCTCTCCCACTTCAAATTACATCGCACTCGTGATTATAGTGTGCCAGCCTGGATAATCCAAGAAAACCTCCTCATCTTAAGGTCTGTTCTTGAGCAACCTTAACTCTATTGGCTGCATGAATTCCCTTTGCCATGGAAGTTGACATATTCACGGCTTCTGGGTGGTAGGAGGTGGCCATCATACCTACCACACTGGTCCATAGTAAAATGAGAAAAATGACAGGATAGTGACTTTCCTATGAAGCTATTATGTTTTTGAAATTATAATTCTGGATGCATGAATGTCCTTCTGAGGAAAAAAGAAAAAGTTGGCAAACTGAAAGTTTTCTGGTCCATAAAATTCTAACCTACAAGAAACAATACTTTGGCCCAAATAGTCTCATGGATGCACATACCCTGCTCCTTCCCCAGAGCATTGTCCGACAGCAGCCAGGGGTTGGCAACCTCAGGGTGCCACTGAGGTACTGGAGTTCTGAAGGACTGTGGCACGGCCAAGAATCGTGGAGACGTGAGGGATGCTGGTGAGGGTTGCCCACTGGCTCCCTGATCAGCACCCATGTCGGGCTGAGGAATGGGGGCCTAGGCTGTGAGCAACTTCAGGATAGCTATGGGAGGCAAGCTGAGGTAACTAACATGTGTCACCATCCTTAGCTGACAGGTGGGGCAAGTGGGATGTATACATACACACGCTTGTCTTTGACAAGTTATTCAACCTCTCTGAGCCTGTTTCTTCATCATCAATAAAATAAAGAGCACAACACATCCTCAAGGGTGTTAGGAGCCTAACCAGCCAACCTGCATCAGAAGAACTGTGTAGTTCACATACACATGCTGCATTTTAAGTAAACAAATACCAGTTTGTACCTTACCTTGTGGAGAATAGCTTTCACATTTTTGAGGGTTAAAAAAATCACTATAATCTTTAACATAATCTGGCTTTTGGTTTTGCTGTTGTCCTTGTTTTTAGAGAAATAAATTAAACTAGAAGCAACTTTAAAGTAGCTACTAAGTCTGCATTTGTTTCAAGATGGTAATAGAAAATTCAGTCAAGAGATGGGATAAATTCAGCCTTTGACAAGCAAATGAATTTAGTTCAAAAGTTGTATATTTATAATGCTTTCAAACATCTAGTAGTCTATTAGTTGCACAGGTGTTTACCACCTGGTGAGGCCTTTTAAAATATCAGCAGATGATTTAAAAGATTAGAATAAAAAAAGAGAAAGAGAAAGAAAGTTTTGATTTTTGGTTGATTGGTTTAAAAATCATACAAATCACTTTTCTATAGGTAGGAAAATTAATATATGGATATTGATGGATAGATAAAGAAACATACAAAGAAAAAAATAACTGTTATTCTTGTCACTGCTACCCAGAAATACACGCTGGTGATTTTGTAGCATCCACTTCTGTTGTGTCATTTTTAACCAGCAAGAATAAAGCAATTTTTACATTGTATTGCTAGCCCACAGAATCTTACCAATGTAACCAACTGACTTTAGTAGAAAACAGAAGATGTTTTAATGTTTTTCTAATCATTAAATAATATAATTCTCTCCCAATATTTATAGATGCCCAGCAATACCTGCTTTGACTCCATATTTTCCATTTTTTTCTCTCCTAGAAACTCCTGGAATCTTCTAGTATTTTCTACTGCACTGCTCTAATAGAACACAGCTTTTAGAACCACACTGAGATTTATCTTTGGCCACAGATACCAGGGAGCCCAGGAACAATGAATGTAGGGAGAGAAGGGGACACATGAGTACTGTTCCACATTCCTGTCCTTCAAGCGTTTATTTCATGACCACCATGGTAGCATGGTGGCTGAGGTCTCAGCCCTCGCCCCACCTTTCTTCTGACTCACCTTCCTGATATCTTTGGGCTGGAACACTAAACACCTTTACCAAACTCTCTTGCACCTAAACTTTCACATGCGAGTTTGAGTTTGTGACAGGTTTGGGAGATGAATGAGGAGGGAGAGTGTTTATATTTCTGGGGAAGCTGTGGATGGACATCAGGAGGCATAGGGGGCTTCCATTTAGCTGGGATGGATGGTAGTGGGAAGGTGTGGTTTCTGGAGCTTGTAGCAATATGGCTGCTCCTCAATTACAGAAGAGGAAGCAGTTCCTTGGTGGCTTGATTCTGCAGCTGGCTTGGGAATCATCCCTGAAAGCTCAACCCGTAGGTGGTTTTTTAGCCCTCCCACCAATTCTATAAAACATTTTGCTTAATTAAGTCCAACTCATTTATACTAGTTAGAGTGGATCCTGTTCTTTGCCGCTTAGCCCACACTGATACTGCTATTCTATTGGATCCACCTGGAGCATCTGCAATGAATCCACATTGTACCAGGCAGGAAGGGTCTTCAGAGAAGTACTGTAATAGATCACAATGTGCCACACTAATGTTAGGTCAGCAGCCATAGGAGCTAAATACTATTACCAATCTTATATAGAAGAGGAACCTGAGTCACAGATGGATTAAATAACTTGCATGAGGTCACTCATACAGAAAGAGGCAAAGCCAAGCTTTGTCCCTGCACTGTTCAGCTCCAGGGCCTACGGTCTTCGACCTCACCTATGTACCCTGTCCATCGTACCTACAGTCTGGGCGAAGTCTGATAGTTGGTTTGATGTCTCATTTCTTTTGCACAGGATAAAACCAAACACCATAATTACAGTCAAACCTCAGAGATATCGCAGGTTTAATTCCAGACCTCTGCAATAAAGTAAATATCACAATAAAGTGAGTTATGTGAAATTTTTTGGCTTCCTAGTATATATAAAAGTTATATTTATGCTATTCTATAGTCTATTAAGTATGCAATAGTATTATATCTAAAAAAAGTACATATCTTAATTAAAAAATACTTTATTGCTAAAAAATGTTAACCATCATCTGAGCTTTCGGTGAGTCGTAATCTTTTTGGTGGGAGGTCTTCCCTGGATGTTGGTGGTTTCTGACCGATCAGGGTGGTGGTAGTTGCTAAAGGTTGGGGTGGCTGTGATAGGATCTTAAAATAAAATAATGAAGTTTACCACGTAAAATAAAACAATGAAGTTTGTCATGTCGATGACTCTTCCTTTCACTTGACTACTTAGAGGCCATTGTGGGGTTATTAACTGGCCTAATTTCAATACTGTTGTGTCTTGTGGGGGTAGAGAGGCCCAGGGAGAGGGAGAGAGCTGGGGGAAGGGCTGGGCAGTGGAGCAGCCAGAACACATACAACAATTATTTGTTAAGTTCACCATCTTACACGGGCGCAGTTTGTGACGCACCAAAACAATTACAATAATAACATCAAAGATCATTGATCGCAGCTCACCATAGCAAATGTAATAATGAAAAAGTCTGAAGTATTGCCAGGCTTACCAAAATGGGGCGCAGAGACATGAAATGAACAAATGCTGTTGGAAAAATGGCTCTGATAGATTCGCTCAAAGCAGGGTTGCCATAAACCTTCCATTTGTTAACAAGAAAAAAAAAAGCAATATCTACCAAGCTCAATAAAGTGCAGGGCCATAAAATGAGGTGTTTCTGCACAGTTATGAAGTGGGCTGTTTCTTGACTCGTTGATTTTGTTCCTCCTTATGTGAGGGTTTATAAATTAGACCTGAGAGGTTTTCAAACCCCAAATCAAACAAGGGACCCCGAAGAATCCACTTCTATTATCTTTTTCTATGTAGAGTATTTAGACTCTTTCCTGCCCTCCCCAACATGATTCTCCAGCAGAATAATATTCCACAGGAAGCCCATTTAGCTCTTAGAAACTGATTTCTTATGTCCTGCATTTAAACTCTGGAATATTAATCAAATAATTACTACCACAAAAGACATTTTCAGTCTGTGCCTGGGAGTGTGAATAACACACACTACATAGTTCTTGCTTTCTTTGTAAGGAAGATTAGTGGGAAAGTTGCTTTTTTCTTCACTCCGCCAGAGATAATTTATCACTATTTGAAGAGTTGTATGTTTCTGTGGTTGCTTGGTTTGGAATTACTGCAGACATTCAGATTTCTGCAAAATTCCGTTTCTGATCTGCAAAGAATGTGATTCAACTCACCAATGTCTTCCATAGAGCAAAATGAGCCCTATTAATAACACAATCCTCAGAGCCTAATGACCTCTAGAGCCTTGCCACTGACACTATCAGTCTCTCGATTTCATGATTTCACTGTATACAGCTAAGGTCTTCCCACCAACCCTTGCCCTGCTCCATCCAGCACAAAAAGAGGCAACGCTAACTTGATGGAATTAAAAAATGCCAAAACCACACAAAAGAATGTAGGCCTGGGTGTAGCACTCATCTGCTAAGCATGAAATCTTTCCCCCAAGTGAGTGTTCCACAAACAAGGTCAGTCCCGAAAGCGATACCACCTTAGCCAGGGAGGAGCTGATGGCGCCATTAAAAACTCTTGCCAGCACTTACCTCAAACTATGTAAATACAAAACTGGTGCTTGTGTTTATTTAAAGTTATTGGCATCGGGCCCACTCCTGGTAGACAAAAATTATCTTGTTTACAGCAGCATCCAGATGATGGACAAGACTCTGTATAATATAAATTGAACTATGGAGAGGGGGAGCACTCGTTAGCATAAACAGCTTTCCTCAAGCAAAACAAATCCTGCCAAGACTCAAGCTGGAATTCATTTATTATCCAGCTCCAAGCTGACTTGTTTCAACATTAAACAACTGCAAAAGCGGAGGGACGAGAACTGATGTCCAAGGGCATTACAAGCCTGTCCTTTGATCGCTAACATTTTTACAAAAGGTGTTTCTGGTCTTGTCGTTTTGCAATGTTCACTTCTTTGCAAGTGCTGTCACTCGTGTCACTTCACAGGATGGTGTGGCTGTGGACTGTGCATGCATATAGAACGCAGGAAGGGGCCAGGAGACGACCTCAGACTTGCCATTGTCCTTTCAAAAGCATTTGGCTAACAGATAAATCTATCTTGGGAACTTCAGCGAATTTCACAATATAGAAACAGGTACTAGGATTTCAGCATTAAGGTACAGAGCTCTAGCGTGGGACAAGCTGGGCGATGACTTCTGCCCACTTCTGGGATTCAGACTTGCCCAGGGAACTGCAGGGCCCCCTGGGAAAGCTCACCTAAGTGAAGAGAGAATCAAGCTGACAAGCCAGCCTCAGAGAGAAGAGTGACTCTAGTTCCTGCCTGCTGACTCAGCGGGAAAAGTTGGGACCGGGGAACACAACAACCCCCCAGAAGAGAGTATGGTCATGAGAAGGAAGAACAGCCGCGATGGAGTTCACACCGAGAGCCGCCCAAGGAAAAAGAAACACTGGTGGGGGGTCGGGGAGAGGAAAAGGATAAGGGGAAGATCAGGATCCTGCCTCAGTTGTTGGGAGTCCCCTCTCTCCTGCACAGCACAAGTGACACCAGGATGACGCGGCCAGTGGAATTCTGTTTCTCTAAAGCCAGTTTTCCTCTCAGGGATTTTCTGCCTTCGTTGTCTGTTTCTCCTCTAGATTCGGACCACCTACTTCTTTATCTTGGTGTCCCTGATAGCCCTAAAATGGGAGTTATTTACTCTATCTGCTGGCTCACCTGCAGTCTGCTCTCTCCTGGGGCAGCTGGGGTCCTGAGTGCTCTTTTTGGCTTATTTAGAGACTGTTATGCTTCCACTCTTTGGAAAAATCTCTCTGAAGCCTCAAGCCACCCAGAGAAATCACCTTTATCCTCTGTCATCTATTGGCCTAAACCACTTCCCCATATGTGTTCAGACTTTTGACATCTGAAGGTATGTTGTTTTCTCCAACCTAAGTTCCCCTGCAGTCCTGGTGGCTTCACCATCCCTGAGACTTATCTCCACTGACCCTATCCTTCCTATAACCTCATCCACAAAAACATGTTCCCCTCAAACAGGAAACCCCACCCTCTGACTTCTCTCTACTTTCCTGTCCCTCGATGGCAGCCAGGGACAACTGATGAGAACTTAACTTTGTATGGATCTTGTTATCCACTTCCTCTGCTTCTGTGTTTGAGCAGTTGAGCTCTGATGGAGACAAGTCCTAAAAACAGGCCATGGGACCAGGCTGTTGTGTTATCTCCAGGCTGTCAGGCTCTTCTTGCGTCTGGTGCATCTTCTCCAAGACCCCAGGTGACTCTCACTGCTGTGTCTTGGTGACACATCTAATGTTTATCTCTCTCCTCAGTACTGATCACCACCCAGCTACCCCCCTCTCTCTTAGTGGGCAATTTGCCTCTGACTCTATTGATGACATCTGCTTCCTCCCTTCTCTCACAAATGAATTTGTATTATACACTATCTTCCCTCACATCTTAGGGGAAGAGGAGCTTCTTTCCTTTTGTTTAAGCATGATCATTCCTGATCTAATTCTCCATCCTTCCAGCAATCAGCACAGATTCCTCTCAATCTTTAACCTTTCTAGTGGGTTCCACTTTCCACCCCACCCCCAACTACATAAAAACTCATGTTGGTTTCAGTCTTTTCTTTTTTTTTAAGACAAAAGAAAATAATAACCCATCCTTGGCCCAACCTTCCCATCCTCCCACCTCCAGAAGACATGCATAGATTCCCTTCAGAGACCGTCTTGTATCTCCTCCACTTCACAGTGAACTTCTAGAAATAGTAGTCTGCACTCTTGGTTTCTTCTTCTCCCCTTCTGGCCACCATCTACCTTTCAACCTATGGCAACCCAGCGTCCACCTCCATAGCTTCCATATACATCAGGGTCCACCACATGGCAAGACACATAGGCACTGTATTATCCTGTCTTGTGTAGATAGCCCCAGTCTCCCTTTGTGATATCTCCTTTCCTTTTGGGTATACTTCCTTACCCCATTCTCCTCTGGTTCCTCACTCCCCTTTGACTCCTCTGCCTCTTCCTAGAATATTCTTTGCCTTTCTGTGGGATCTCACCAAACTCATGTCATCCTCACCTTGGCATTCCTCGAACTGCACTTCTAGCCCAATCCTTGATTAGGAGCTCAGAATCTATTGCCCAGCTGTCCTTGGCACTGCTCCCACCTGGTCACACATGAACCTTAACCTCAGTGTGTCCAAAACTAGACTGATCACATTTCTTTCCAAACTTGGCATCCCTGTCTACCTGATCACTCTACCCAGAACGTGGGAGAACTTCTATCTCCCCTGACCCCCCATGACTAATCGATTAAGTAATCTTGGAAAATAAAACAATTACAACAAAAATGTTTGAGGCCATACTTCTGGGGTTCACAGCTGACTCTGCCACTTCTCAACCTGCTGGCACTGGGAGGCTCCTAACCTCTGTGCCTCTGTTTTCTCATCTCTAAACTGGGTATAATAACAGCATCTACTTCATACGGGTGTTGTGCTGATTAACTGATGAGTATAGGCAGTGCCAGAGAGTAAGAGCTGGGTCTGGGTTGGCTCTCACTCTCTGTTCCTCTTCACACCGAGGGATGGACGTTGCCTGGGCAGTGCTACTCAAAATCTACTCCACAGACTACAGCCAGTTTGGGAAAAGTTCCTTATTGGTCTGCAATGAGATAAGTGCAGAAGTTGAGAGTAAGCATTTAAAACTGTTATATAGTAATTTGACAAGATCATTTTATACCTGTTGAACCTAATAATAAAAAATTGTTTTTTTTTTCTACATCCATTGGCATAGTCACTATCAAAAGACCAAAAAATAACAAGAGTTGGTGAGGATGTAAACCTTTGTACACTATCGGTGGGAATGTAAATTGGTGTAGCCACTGTGGAATAATACTGTGGTTCCTCAAAAAATTATAAATAAAATTACCAGATGATCTAGCAATTTTTTGGGGGGTATATATGCAAAAGAATTGAAAGCAGGAACTTTAAGAGATATTGTACACCCATATTCACTATCGCATTATTCATAATAGCCAAAAGACAGAGACTCAAGTGTCTATTGACAGATGAAAGGATAAACAAAATGTGAAATATTACTTAGTCTTAAAAAGAATGGACATTCTGACTCATGCTATGACATGGATGAATCTTGAGGACATTGTGCTAAGTGAAACAAGCCCATCACAAAAGTATAAATACTGTACGATACCACTTATATAAAGTACCTGGAGTAGTCAAATTCACAGACAAAGTCGAGTGGTGGTTGCCAAGAGCTGTGGGGAAAGGAAAGGAGAATTGTTGTTTAATAATCTAGTTTCAGTTTTGCAAGATAAACAAGTTCTAAGATTGGTTGCACAACAGTGTGAATGTACTTAATGCTACTGAAATGTACACTTAAAATGGTATATTTTATGTTATTTGTATTTTACGTGAATTAAAATATTTTTGATTAAAAAATTAAGGCTTGGTTGTGGTTCCATAGTACAGCGGTTAGCACGTCTGCTTTACATGCAGAAAGTCCTGCGTTCACGCCCCAGTGGAGCGACAGTCCATGGTATATGGCCATGCCACCCTGAACAAGCCCGATGTCCGATCTTGGAAGCTAAGCAGGATCGGGCCTGGTTAGTATTTCGATGGGAGATCACCTAGGAAGACCAGATACTGTAGGTATAAATAATAGTAATGAAAAAAAAATTAAGGCTTATATTTTGTACTTCTTTAGAATTTTTCCTTTTCTAGTAATTTTACAAAAGTATCTGTACAGGAAAGACTGGAAACAAAATAAAATGGGTCCTTTACTGCACAACACAAATGCTTCCAGAAGCACCGCCCTGGGCCAGGTTCTCCTTCCATCCTTACTGGTCTGCTTGCCTGCACTGTCACCCCTCTCCAACCCGGTTCTCACCCTGTGGCCACCATAATCTTTCTCTAAGGAGCAAGTTTAACTTTGTGTCTGTCTTGTATAGTTTTCCAGTCCTTTTTTGTTTGCTTCAAGAAAAACCCTGAAGTTCTCAGCTGGGCACACAGGGTCCTCTGAGCTCTAGTTGGCACTTCTGCCCAGCCTCGTGGCTTCTCATCCCAGAGATGGGCCTGGCACTCCTCCATGGCCCTGGGCCTCAGTGTCCCCTCTCTGGGGCACTGGCTATCCTTTTGCTTGCAACGCCTTTGCTCCTGTGTCCCACCAACAAGCAATTCTTGCTTGTCTGTAAAGGGCCACCTTCTCCAGGAAGCCTCCTCTGAAGGTCTAGGCATCACTATTTCCATATCCGATGATTAGCCAGGGGAAAAATGAGCCTCCTTCGCTTTGAGGCAAATGTAAGAGGGCAGGCACTTTGGCCACAGGGGGGAAGCTTTAGGCAAGCAGTCTACTTGAAACTCCTCAAATGATTCCTGGAATGTGTTCCTGCCACTTGCCATGTGGTGTCCTCTCACCCCCACCCATTTCCTGCTGTGGCCTTGGCCTCCCTCTTCCATCCTGCTGGGGGAACCGTTGTGCTTCCTACGGGAACTGTTCGAGAGCCTTCTCTGAGCACTTGGATTCCAATTATGTGCCCAAACCGCCAAATAAGTTTTTCTAATTGCTCCAAATGATAACTGCAGACAGAGGCATCTCTTTTACTTCATGATGGCTAGAGAAGGGGCAGCAGAATCCTAAGGCCAGCCTCCTGGGGTGTGTGTGTGTGTGTATGTGTGGTTTTTTAAAAAATTAATTCTTTATTATACATAGACCCAGCATAGGAATTAGGAATTATTTATGGTTTCCTGCAGTCCTCCCAGGTATAATATGTCAGATTCAAACTGGAAACTATGTCTGGGATGAAATCCTACTTGAAACAGTTTCTTGTGGTTCATATATTAATGACTGATGACTGGCGGGTTTACACAAACAAAACGAATATTATAATTTTGTGGATAAGCAAATAAATTACTTTTATAGGATTTAGGCACTTTCCAAGGAAGCTTTGATTTATCCAAAGAAGTGCCTATGCATATACATTACTAAATTGCCAACTTGCAACTCTCGAGGCCTGGTTCTTGGATTAAACAGGAGGCAGACTTCCTGTTTAAACGGGGAAATATAAAATGCCTGATAAATAGAAAGATTCTTTGTTGACATTCTTAAGCCAGCTGGGAGCCTTGAGAATTCGAGATTTGACCTCCATACAAGGGAACAGACCTTTCACAGGCCATCCAGTGCCTGGCAGGGATTGTGGAGGACAATGGCATGCTAGAGATAGCCAGCATTGTATCTTGGCCACACGGAAGCTCTCTGGCTCTGCCAGCCCTTGGCTCTTGTTGAGATCTCTGCTGGTTTTAAATTGCTACAAGGTATGAGCAGTCCTTTTGAGTTTTCATAGCTCTGGAGCATGACATTACTGACAGATAAAAGACTTCCACAGGATAAGTATCAAAGCTGATGGGCTGTATTTGTGTAAATATCCAAACGAACCCACCAGGGAGCTATATGGTGAGAGAGAAACTCTCCGGAATCTGAGGCAAAGATAAACGAGCCAGTGGCAGCGACAGAACCAGATTTCATAGGAAACATTCTTCGAAGAAACTTTTGCTGGCACAGACCCCATGAAGAGAGAGAAGGCTGTGGAAAAGAAGCCTGCTCTTAGCAGAGCAGGCTTGGCCCGGTTCCACTTGCCCCAAGTGAAATGGGGCTCTTTCCTGGAGGTTTCAGTGGAAGATATGGAAGTGACTTTTCAGACTTGGGGTTTCTGGTCTTTCTTTGATGAAGGGAGGTATGTGGGGTACTGGGCTCAAGGCCCAGGGTGCGCGTGGAAGGCTCCCAGCGCTGGACACCCAGGCCCTGCCTGGGAGCTTTGAGGAAGGGCAATGTGGAAGCTGCCAGCTACTCCCTGCCCCCAGGCGCAGGCCTTGTTCAGCTACAGGTCTCTAGAGGGTCATGCCTTGTCAATGACCCCATAATATGCCACTGAGGAGTTGGGAGCAGATAATTTAATATTTCTACCCTTATTTGATTCCAATGTTGTCCAAAGTAAGTTGGATCTAATCGTTTTTAAAAGGTGGGACTGACTGTCTGTGTGCTGCTAATGTGAATGGAGAGTGGGCGGCCAGCCTGACCAGACCTGGGGGTGAGGGGTGGGGGTGGGAGGTCATGTCTACAGTGACCAGGGATGGATTGTGTTGCTGCTGAGCTGAACTAGGCAGTGGGTCCCCAGGGATGAGAAGGAAAAAGCGCTCAGGGATCTGCATACTTAATTTTTATTTGCAAATAGTTATGTAAACACATATGCAAGCTAGCTACTGCCCGGAGGGTTCTGGCATATAGTCAACCCCTCCCAGGGGTCTTGGTCCTGGGGCGCCTCAGCTTTATAGCATTTGGAAGGCAACTAGATTGGGGCAGGCCGTGGACTTTGCTGATGCCGGGAAATTATTTTCTCTTGGATTCAAGCCCTCTTTTCCTTGTTGAGAAAGGGAGAGAGTTTGTTCTGGCTGAGCGCTGGTGAGAGATACATCATTCTGGTTCTTTTGGATGCCTCCAAGGCCCCAACGCAGACCTATGAGTGCCCTTGGTGGACAAGCAACAATTCAGGCCTTGGCTCAAGTGTCACCTCCTTAGGGAAAGCTTTCTTGACCAGCATTCCCAAACAAACAAACAAACAAACAAACATAAAATGACTCATCCTGGCCTAATTCATTAACACCACTTAACCCTACCTGGAAATGTTTCTTTTGTTTGTTTATTACCTTTGTCCCACTGGACATGAGCTCCATGAGAGCTGCGACCTTGTTTTCATGGTCATTGCTGTATCCTTGGCATTCCTAAACAGTGTCTTAAAAAATTGTGGAATATTAATGAATGTGCTTTAAAACATACATAGGATTTGTTTTTATAATGTGGATAAGACATACAGAAATGACTATAATGAAGGAAGGAGTCTATACCCACAAGTCCCTAGAAACAGGAGGCACAGCACAGTATGCAAGCCACCTGGGGAAGCTCCAGGGTCCATCAGCAGGCAAAAGGTGAGGGGAGGAAGCATGGGCATAAGCCTTTATTGTGGGTTTCCTGGGAAGGAATGGGCGAGGCATGGTAAGTGGCTGAGCAGGTTTAGGATTAGACAGTTGGACTAATTTGTGGGGGTATCTGGGCTATGGTGGTGACCGCTAGCTGTCCACTACGTGGTGATTAGGGCAGATGTTCCATTTCCATTTCCATTTGTTTTGAAATCAACATGTTTCCTTTAGGTGATTTTGCCAATGGAATCCTCAGTGGGAATGATTCTTTTTTTTCTGATACCACTCCCTCTCAATGTTTTATTGGAGTACGGCATACATACAGAGAATTGCATCTATCAAAGGTATAGCTCATGAATGTTCACAAACTGAACACATGCAGGAAGCCAGCACCCAGATCAAGAAAAAGGACATTATCAGCAATCACAGCCCCTCTTGTATACTTCCCATTTCCAATGGTAACTGCCATCCTGACATCCCATAGCACAGGTTAGTTGTGTCTTTTTCGCATTCATATAAATGAATTCAAATTGTATCTAGCTTTTTTCTAATTATGTTTGTGAAATTCATGCATAGGATTACATTTGGTTGAAGATAGTTGATTTTCATTGCTGTGCAGTATCCCATTGTGTAGATATTTCACAAGTTATTTATCAATTCAAATGTTAAGGAGCCTTTGAGGAATTTTCAGATTGAGACTACAACCCCTCCACTGGCTTTTGGCCCACTGGTGTGACAGTCAGTCTTTTAGTTGTGAGAAACAGAACTTAACCTGGATAACTTGATTCAGAAAGGGGGGTTGATTGGAACCATTCTAGGTACAGAGTAGAAGGAAAAGGCTGGTATAGCTAGGCTTTGAAAAGGATGTGAATCAGGGCTCCCCCTACTGGGGAATCCTGGCAGCAAGAACGCATGGATGACCTCTCTAAGACAGAATGGTAAGTCACTCCACCTGCCTGGAGCCAGGTTTCCTATCTATATTGTGCGGGATACAGGAATGTGTGGTCTGTAGGAATTTTATAATGTTTCATGGAAAAAAATAAAATAGACTCTACAGCTAAGTCAGTTGGAAAAACTCGTTAAAAAAGCTGATATTTCTCCAGACCTTTAATGTGAAAAAGCATGTTTTAAACTTCCAGGAGGGCAATGGTTCCCAAACGTAACTTTTCCCATGGAGCATAAACTTACCTTTTAAGGGGCATTCATGTTCCATGGAACACAGGTTTGGGAAATGCCAAGCCAGAGCAGAGTGGGAATGAAGGGGAGAAGTGGAAAATGTGTTTGGGCTGAGTTTCCAATGCAAAGATCAGGATTTGGGATGTTTTTATTTTAGAAAATAGAGAACCATAAAAATAAATGGCAGTGTCATACTTTAGGAATAAGTCTGTCAGATGTTACAACAATACTGTACTCCTGTGTGAGTTTTGCAGGTCAGAGAGTACATTCGAGCACATTACCTCGGTTTCCCTGAGGGTAGGAGTTATCAGCCCAGATGACAGAATCGATCATTGGTGCTTTGGAGTCTTAGCAAGCTGAGAGTCCTGGACAGACAAGGTGTGCAAAGTGAATCAAGCTGCCCACTGGCCCAACTTAAGACTTGGTTCTAAACTGTGATTGTAATTTAAGCATGGATGTGGATAAGATCACCTGGATGAGAACGTAGAGAAGAAGGCCTAGGGACACGGCTTGGATAATACCAACATATCAGAGCACGTAGATGAAGATGGACCTGCAAAGAATTCTCAGAAAGAGCAGCCAGAAACATTTGAGGAAGACCAGGAAAACACTGAGCTATAGAGGCCCAGGCAAGATGGCGTCTCAGAGGAGGGAACAAGTCTGTGTCGCAGTGCTTCAGAGAGCTCAGGTAAGATGAAGGCTGGAACACATTCACTGGGCTTGTTGCCATGGTGGCCTTGGCAGTGTGGGGTATACCACTCAGATGTCCCTTCAAAAGAGAACCTGCCCCAAGGAGTGCAATGACTGACAGCCTCTAGCAATGGGTGATTCCAGGGTCTGTCGGAGTGCTTGAGCAAGCCATCAGCCAGCAACTGAGCCAAGAGATGATATAAGGGCTTACATTTTTGGCCAAAGTGAGTAAACTCTGCACTGCAGCTCCATATGGGCTGCCTAGACTTTCTCAGAGCCGCCCACAGCCCAAAGCACTTCCTACACTGTTCCGTCCATGCCTCTCTCCTTCATAGGTATCAGCCCTGGGACGCAGTCGGAAGGCTCTCCTGCCTCCTTCTCCTTGCCACTTGATCTTCCACAGGTGTTACCCAGAGTGAATCTCGTGTACCTGAAACTCCACCTCAGAATCTGCTTCTAGGAAGACGTTAATTGATATGGCCATTGATGACTTTAGATGTTTAGGTAGATTTATGACGCTGGAAGCTAGACTAGAGTGAATTAACAGTGAGTAGAAAGTGATAAAATAAAGCCCATAAGTATAAATAATTCCTTTGAGGAGGCTTGGGTGAACCAAATGCTTTTGGCCATTTGAGATGGAACATCTTGTAAGCATTCCTGCGGTCCTCAGAAAGAGGTGAGCACCATATAAAAGAAAATCAAAGTAATAATGATGATCATTTTTTCTTTTGTGGGCACATTTTTCTCAAAGCTGCATTTTTTTTTTTTATGTCTTTGCATAAAAGAATACCCCAAACAAGCTAGTCAATTAGCACTGCCTCCTCCTTTCCATTTATTGGATAGTCATCAACTTCTCACTTTCTTTACCACTCTTACTGGATAATATAAAAGCTATTTGAAAGCCCTTTAAGATATAAATGAGTTAATAAAGTGCTAAAATCAGCACTTATCAGAAAAAGATAAACTTGGAGTGTTTTCTCCAATAAACACTAACTAAAGGAAATTCTGGGATGCACTTCAGCTAGTAGAAAAAAGGTCCCTGATGAACAATCTGAGAAGCAATAAGAATTGATGAACAAAGAAAGTAAAAATATTGGCATAAATGTAAACAGAATTATCTGTATAAAACAACAACTACTGCAATGTCCTGTGGGTTTCTTTCTTTTCTTTTCTTTTCTTTTCTTTTTTTTTTGAGATAAAAAATGATTAAAAGAGCACATAAATTGGGATAGGAAGCTTGGAGTTAAAACGTTCTAAAGTCCTCGGGTTGTTTGGGAGAAGGGTAACAATACTGATTACCCATAGGTTTGATGTGTTTAGTATGCATGCTAAAATGTTTAAGGAAACAAAACAAACAAAAAATAGAGTGTTTGCTTTTATCTAAGGATAGAGAAAATCAGAAATGAGAAAAATACTCCAGTTTCCAAGGCTCGGGCAGGTCTCATTTGTGGAATGTGCACCTGGTGTATGGACTCCTGGGCCTGAGAGGTGGCCAAGGGGTAGGTATCTGGTGGAGCTGCAGGGTTATATGAACAGAGCTGGAATGTCCACACCATTGTGAGTGAAGCCCCTCTTAGTTGAATGATGGAGCCATGGGCAGGAAGGCTCTAGGTTGGGGCCTCCATTTGTAACCTAGGCCAGGGTCCTGCAAGTGTTAGGAAAAGAAATTGGGAAGGAAGGAAGGAAGGAAGGAAGGAAGGAAGGAAGGAAGGAAGGAAGGAAGGAAGGAAGGAAGGGAGGAAGGAAGGAAGGAAGGAAAAGTGGGGGGGAGGGACGGAGGGGGGAGGGAGAGAGGAAGGGAGGGAGGGAGAGAAGGAAGGAGGGAGGTAGGAAGGAAGGCCCTCTAAAAGTGGCAAGTAAACGACCACCCATCCTAACTGGAATGGAACTGCAGGGTCCACCATAGGTTAGGAGCTACCGGGCAGGAGGGTGGTGGGCATTTCTGACTCTGACTCCCAGATGCAGGAGTAGGAAATCTTGAGGCTCCTGGCTTTAGGTTAGGATAACTCTAGGGCACAACTTACTCTCCAGAGTTTTCTGTGAGATTAGGTTCAACCTATGTCCACTGGATGCAGCCTGAAATCACACCCTTTCTTGGTTTCCTCCTTTTCCCTTCCAGCTTCCCTCCCTCCCTCACCCATCTCCCCTGATGGCACTTCTTTAATATATCACATGCAGACCAATCCTTGTCCTGGGGCTGCTTATAGAAAACCAAACCTAGACCCAAGAAACTCATGAACAAAGTGTGTGTGTGTTGTGTGTTTTTTGTGTGGTTTGTATATGGCATGTGATATGTACATGAGCATGGTGCATGTGGCATTTATGTGGTGTATACATGCGGTACGTGTGTGTGTACTGTGGTATGTGTTTTATGTGTGGGGTGTGTGTGGTGTGTAGTGTATATGTGTGCAGTGTATGTGTGTTCTTACATCCAGGGTGTGAAGTGGAAGGGGATGAGCTTGTGACAAAGACAGCACATCTAACCCCGCCATTTGTTGCTGAGTTTGCTTTATTCACCTGTGTATTCAATACCCCAGAAGAGGGGACCTGCAGAACTCTCCCACTTTCCCCCCATAGTTTTCTCTTCCCCTTTCAGTGATTCCTGCTTCCAGCTTCCACTCTGTCTCTTCCCTCCCAACCCTGCCCCACCTAAGCCAGTTATTAAGCTCCCCATCAACCCAGCTTTGCTCTATTATGTTGGGAGCATGACAGAACTCTGACTCTTACCCTTTACCAGTAGGGGGTACTAAAGAGAGGCTGCAGGGCTGAGGCCTGAAGCAGACCTGCACTCCCTTCTGTTTGTTCCTGTTTCTGTCAGCATTGCCCCCAAATCCTTGTGACTCCAACAGTGGCCATGGTTTCCAGTTTTTTGGTTTGCTTCCCTCAGTCCTAGGACCAGCATCATCACCTCCATCAGAGAGCTCAGACCCACTGACTGGCCCATCCAACTCAGAGATGTGAGCCCGACTCTGGGGAGGCCTACCTTCAAGCTTCTGAGGCCTCAGTCTCAGCCAGGCACTGAGGTCTGGTTCCAGTGCCTTCGGCAGGGCCCCTTCTCCAAGCTTCTAGAACCTGGGTTCTCAAAATCTTATCTTCTTCCCTTGGCTCCTTAGAGACACTAGCTATTTCCTTCAGGTACAATATTTGTGTCCCTTTTAGTCCATCAACACCCATTCAACCAATTCACTATGTTAAATTGTCTCTGTTAAAATAAGGGGTGTAGTTTGTCTTCCTGACTGAATGAACCCTAACTATAAGAACTCTCTCTTCCTCTCTCTCCCTAGTTATTCCAGAGGTACTCTCTCACAGCATTGTTCACAGTTCCATGGAAGTTAAGAGATAAATCCACATGATCATTTTAAAAATTCAACTCTTATTCAAGATTACAGGTAAAAATGTCAATGGAAACAAAATGAATAGCTCAACAATGATTAAAATTGTGTATTGACAGAAGTCGAATCATTTTGACAAAATTTTGATTGGCACCATTTAACCTGGAGAAATACTGAAGGGTTCTCTGTGGAGCCAGATGTGTGGTAGGATTCTGATGTATTTGGCTGCTCAGTGTCAATTTATGCTACTCCTAGTAATTATCTCAATTCCATGTCTCTACCACTTTCAGTCCATGAGATTCAGAGGGGGAGCAACTGTCCCCAACTGCAGGGGAGGGGTAACATGTAACTCAGGCCCGGCTTTTTCCTATAGGACTTGGATGTGGAGGCATGTGAGCTGGAGCGTCTGCTGTCATTTTACCACTGCATGAGGCTTGAGAATGAAGCCAGCTTTTGAAGGAGAGTAGGTCTGAGCGGAGAGACGGAAACACTGGGCCTGAGTAATGTTCACTGAGCTTCCATACCAAGCCACTTCTGAAATCAACCTTATACCAGTAATGTTCCTTTTTGCTTAAGCCAGTTTGTGTGACTTGCATCAAAAGAATTCTACCAGATACAATAGATTTCTTTAGAAGACTTAAGGAAAAGACTTGAAGCCATTGCAATGGTTCAGACATTGGAAAGGAGGAAGTAGGGTCAAGATTCTTAAGAGGTAACATCAATAAGACTTGGTTACTGAATAAATATAGTGAGAGAAATGGAAGCATCTAATAAAAAGATAGTGCTCAGATTTGGGTATTAAAGTCAATGACTGACAGTAAAATCATCGAGTTAGGAATTAAATATAGGATAAAGACAAGTGCAAAGTTGAAGATAATGAATTCCATTTTGAACACGAGTGTGAAGTGCCCATATGTCATCCAAAGCGCTATGGTCACACCAAAGCAACGGGGTTTTGAGTCTGAAACTCAGAAGAGATGTCAAGGGCAGTGCTGAGGATGTGCCATCACCTACATAAAGATTAGTTAGAAGCATGAAAATGAGTGGAGGTTCTATGGTGTGAGACTAACCCTAGATTGAAGGCAGCATCCTAGGAAACATAAGGGACAAGTTGAGAAGAGGGAGCCCACCAAAGAGACCAAGAAAGAACTGGCACAGAGGTGCAAGGACAGCCAGGAGCACAGCCTTCAAGTAAGGGAGCAGAACATTAAAGGAGGTAATGATTTGCTGTGTGATGTCATGGGCCACCTCATCTCATCTGGGAAAGCAAAATGAGTTCTTTTCTGAATACACTTGGGCCAATGAGGAAGACTTTCCTTCATCCATTTTGCTTATATGTTCTCCATTTCCCGGTCACCAGCACCTCCACCAAAAGGTTGTGAAGAAAATGACCAAAACAGAGATTCTGATGAGGGAAAGGAAAGCTTTGGGGTTGCTTGGTGCATGCTGCTCTGCCTCTGTTTATAAAGTGACTAGACCATGGCCAGGCACAGGAGTTGAATCACTTTGGTTACTGAAGCAATAGTCAGTAACATTTTTTAGGTGGTTTCTTTGGTTCACGTCTGGGAAGCAATTAGTGTTTAAGAAAATAGAAGTTACTAAGGATACCTGAGAGTTTGACGGTCTCTGTAGATAAACGCTGATACTCAAATACCCCTCACCAGAAAGTTAGAAAGATTCACCTTGAGAAAGAGAAAGCCATTCTTCCTTGGTTACATTCTCTGCTTACCTTTTCCTCTGATCGACATGCAGAAATTACTAGAGTGTGTGGTTATCCCAACTGTAGATTCCAGCACCCAGCGACTCCTCCCATCAAGATGGTTTTAAGTCTTATCTAAATCTTGTATACTTCACATCCTCCTGTATTTCTTGTTCTATATCCAGAGGAGATGGTGGAAAACCTTTCAGTCTCTATTTGAGGCAGACGCCTCCTCATTACAGCCCAGGCCCATTTGATTAATAGAGTGTGTGCCATGGGCATGATACAAGCTCAGTGTTGAGAACCTCAGTGCTCCATTTTGAAACTACATTGATTTTTTTTCCCCAAAGCATCAGTGTCTGTACTTTTTAGATGTTAGCATAAAAAGCATTAAAAACACAATTAAAAGAAATAGAGCAGGTGATGGCAGTGAGTGATGGCAGAGCTTGACCCTGGGTGAGGAAAACTATGCTTTTTTTGTATGCTTTGAATTTCATACATATTATGCATCTATACAGAAAAATATTTAAAAATTATATTAAAAAGCCATAGCACTACTGATAGGATATGTATTCCATGAAGAAAAAAGAGCATATGTATTACATAATAGGTATTTTTCGTTCAGAAACAAAAAGCAGGGAATTCACTAGAGCGAATGCTGGTCTGATGGTCCCTGTGCATTGCAGTCTCTGCCTGTTTTATCTAGGTCATGGAAGGGTAGGTGAGGAGAAATCACCTTAATTCCTAGGCAGGAAATGGGGGCCAGGGCCTCTAGTGGTGTGATTTGTGGGTCCTGAAAAGGGGACTACTGCTGACTCCTGATTTCCCAGCCACTACTTAATAATAGAAATCCCACCTCTCCAGGACAAAGGCAGCCCAGACAGCGCCTCATTCACATGCAAAGGAAGTGGCAAGAGGCTGATGCTTGGCAGGGCTGGGGATGGGAGGGCACTGGGGGTGTGGAGGGCTCTAAGGAGCCTGTGTTTGTGGGATAGGGAGGAGAATGTCACAAGTCTGCTGTGGGGTTAGGACACCTGTGGTGTTTGCTGGATGCAGGCAAGCAAGAGGAGGGGAGAAGAGGCTGTCAGGTGAGCACTAGGAAGAGGAGCCAAATGTGGAGACTGTTTTAAGTTGTCCATGCCCAGAAACTCAGATGACTAATCCATTAAAAGCAAATGGAAGAGCAATGGGGCCTCTGAGGCACTCAGGATCAAGCTTGACCTGGCATCCACCTGCCCTATCCACTCAGTTAACAGATGGTCGCTGCCACCTGGCCCTCAGGACACAGCTAGTGCTATGGGTCATTCTACGCCTGTTAGAGCCATCAGGGCTTTCTGCAGAAGTGCAATGAAATGGTGGAGAAACAGACTCAGAGATGGACTGCCTGGCTCTGGATTGCCTCTGCTGCTCACAAGCTGTGTGACCCTCTGTGCCTCAGTTTCGTCCTCTATAAAAGAGATGATAATAATACCCAGAAGGGTTGGTGGGCAGTTAAATGAGGAAATCCACTTGACATTTAAAAAATGACACATAGTAAGTCTTCAATAAACGTAAGCCCAGGCCCTCAGAGCCCAAGTTCCCCTCCCTCCACTGGTCTGCTCAACAGAGGAAAGACGAGGTTTACAACTGCCAAGGTCCCTGTGTGTTTTAACACACGCTTTGGGTGAGCAGTGTGGAAAATGGATTAGGGAGGAGGAGGCTAAAGCTTAGGAATCCACAGAGAAGTCTGCAGGCGTCCAGGTGGGAGGTAGAGTGGCAAGAACTAGGCCTTGGGATTCAGGAAATATTTTGGAGACGTTCTGCCTAAGACTTGATAACAGATTGGGTACTGGCACTTGTGGAGGAAGTTGGAAGGTCGGGAAGGCAGCTTCAGGGAACATTTTACGGGGTGTGGGCGGGAGACGTGAGACTGGGGACTTGAGGCAGAAGCAGCAGACCCAGAGGCGGCGGTGAGTGCAGTGCTGGGGTTCAAGCCGGAGGTGGAGTATTTCATGCACGTGGGGGGCCAGCTTCCCGGCGCAGCTGGCCCGGGTCTAGGTGCCGTGCGACGAGGCGCTAAACCCGATCTCTAACTTGGGCAACTTCGCGGCTGCCGGGTGTGCCGGGTAGGGCCGTCCAGGGCCACTGGCTGGGTCGGGCCAGGAGGTCCATGTCGCACGCTGAGCTAGCCTCCCTCCCTCCCTCCCTCCCTCCCTCCCTCCCTCCCTCCTTCCTTCCTTCCTTCCTTCCTTCCTTCCTTCCTTCCTTCCTTCCTCTGGTACCGTCCTCAGCCAGACCTCCCATTCTGCCCATCTCCCCGCGCCTCTGTCCTACAGCTTCCCATGACCTCAGTTAGACACGCTCGGGATCAAGTTGAGGCTGGTTTCTTAGCGGGCCGCGGGCCAGACCGCAGGAACCGCCGCTGTTCGCACCCAGCGGCCGCGCGCCATCGCGGCCGGGAAGGGACCGGCGCGCGCGGCGAGGGAGGAGACCCTCTTGGCTCGATCCCCGCATCACTGGCTGCGGCCGGCGGAGGGGCTCGCCTTTCACAGCCAGCATTGTGACCCCCCACGGCGCCCGAGCGGTGTCTGCGCGCTGGGCCGCTCGCCAGCGGGGCGCTGCTCACTGGGCTGTGTTTGCGCCGGAGGAATTCGCGCGCATAGCGAGGCTGGGACCCCGCGCCCCGCCCACCCACACCTACTCGCAAGCCCAGGATCCCTACCCGTCCCCGCCTACACCCTGCAAACTCCGGCCTCGTTTCCCAGACCGCGAGGTTTGGAGGTTATGTGATGCTCCAAGCACCCGAAGCTCGAGGGGAGGCAGAACCCCACAAAGGGCTGCCCCTCCGCCTCCACTGTCTCCCTTTCTGCGGTAGACGAGCCCCGGGGGCCTGCTGGAGAGCAGTGGCCGACCGCCTATCGCTTTCCTGAAGTTTGAGGCTAATGTGGCAGATAATGTTCTCCCTCGAGGAGCAAGCCCCTGGAGTTTACTTTCAGGTTTTCCATCAAATACGGACGTAGGGGTGGGGGTGGGAGGAATAAGGGATGGAGAATATCATTAGTTTGCTCTTTTACCCAAAGAAAAAGACCCTGAATAGAGGAACAGATAGTCTTTCCTGCTGGGAGTGGAGATGAACTGCTGCTTGGGTTTGGTGGCACCACAGCAGAGGTTTCCAGTCACGACCCTCAGCGGTGGCAGGTGGCCTTCTGGAAACTTACAGAGGAAAGTTCAAACGAGTTTTTCTTTATTGGAAGCAATTTCTACCTACACATGCTCTCTAATATTTGCGGGCCCTGCGGGAGGGTTGGGCGGGACGCGATTGGAGGCGAACTCACTCTTCATTGTTGTTCTGGGGACAGGCGTGCAGGGCCGAGCAGCAGCCTGGCTCCCGAGGGCCGACACCATCCCATAGAGTAACAGGCCAGGGAGGAAAGGCCAAACAGGGCCTCGCCTCACAACCACCACCTTGCCCAGACTCAGGCTGTGTCCAGGGCCAGAATCAGGAGGAAAATTTCTGCGTGGCGTTGGCGGTTCCTAGACACTCAGGACTCTTGGTCTGGTTCTCTGCTGCCCTTTTATGCTTCCACCCCAACCTGCGCCCGTACTTTAGAAGTTACTTGTTAGAAGCTCTTATATTTGGCTAATCTAAAACACGGACTTCTCCACTAGGCCCACATTCCTGCTCATCTGGGGTTTTAAAGGCCAAGAGAGACTGGAAGAGGTGATGTTCTGGCCTTCCCATTCTTTCACAGCTGGCCACCAACCCAGCTCCAGAATTTAGGGGTGGCTTTTTCTGGTCAAAGCATGTTTCTTTTCCTAATTTTGGCCTTCGGAAGCCTGCCTTCTTTCCAGCACCTATTTGTGCCTGGATTCCTGGTGGGGTGTCTTGTACCCTTACATGCCCTCCTGGGAGACACTGAGCTTCCTGAGACCCGCTTGTTCACCCCAACATTCCACAGCACACTTCTGTGCCCTAAGGACTGCAGGAGCTCTGGGCCAGTTCAGGAGGCAAATTGCACCTCTGCAAGGCCTCCATGGACTGTTTGGTTTTGCTTTTTCCTGGTAGGTCAGTGATTGCTGCTCCTGCGGGTGACTTGCCAGGTGATGTGGCTTCCAGTCTGGAATGTCCCAGGTATGACATTCAGAACTTCCTCCCACCGTGCTCAGCCTGCTGAACTTTGCTGGCGGCATTTCCTGACCTAAGTAGAGCTGGAAGGTGAGGTGTCTACTTAAATAGCTGGGGGAGTTTAGAGGCCTGCGTATGACGCAGCATTTGGGGAGAGGAAATGAGGAGGGAGAGCTATTAGGTTGCTGGGCAGGGCATGGAGGGCTCCATGAAACTGGTGAATTAGATGCTTGGGAGAAGGGGTGGGGTGGGGGTAGTGTGGGTGCAGGGAGGCAGTAGTCAGGGACTGACCTAGAAGGGACCTGGAGCTTTTTGAGGAGGGCGGTTTAGGGCATTGGCAACAGGGAGAGAGGGCAGTGAGTACCGGCTTGGGAGCAAGAATTCACTGCTGGAAACACAGTGAGGGTGCTGGCACGTGGTTAGGGCAAGTAGAATCTGATCAGGTGAGATCAGAGATTCTGAAGGAGCACAGCACATGTTGGCATTTATGTTTTGAAAATTGAGATTTATTTTGTTCTTATCAATAGTTTTAGAAAAGAAAAAAATATACATGAATTAGCTATATTGAGCCTTCTTTTGAAGTCTTTCAGTCCAGAAGCATGTCTCACTTTAGAAAAAATAAAGAAAATCCAACGTTAAAAGATATTTGGGGAGGGGGTAACTAATTCATATTTAATTTGACAAGACAACTCACTGGAGTTTCCTTAGAAATGTATAAGAAATTCAGAGATGCACACTTTCCCTTGTTTACATAAGCTCAAACAATACAGAATGATTTTCAGTTATTTCTTTCAATGAGACAGAGGGGCCCATTTAGGTGTAGGAGAAAGACTTCTGTAGAAAGAGGCATTCTTGATTTTTAACTACAAAAGCAGTATGAAACCAAAATGTCAACCAGGCATTATATATATATATATCAGTGACAGAAAAGCATCATATTCATATAATTAAGACTGGTCTTAAATTTGAACATATAAGGGGTAAATATAACCATCACATTTTGTTAACCTGTAGCAAAGCAAATAAAGTATAATCAGATAAACAATGCTATGAGTTTAGTTGCACAGGTGCTATTTTCACTCTGTGTGTGTGGGGCGGGGGAGGAGTGGGGGTTGTTAGGAGAGGCTCAATGAAGCAGAGGGAAGGTCAGGCAGGTGAGTTTCATCAGCAATAAAGTCTCAGACAAAACATTAGCACATTGGAATTATTGTGAAGCTTAAAAAATAAAAGTGGGTGCTAGTGCTGAACCTTAGGCTTCCTGAACTAGAATCTCCTGGGTAAGGACCTGGGTACCTGTGTGTTGAAAAGGTTCTACAGAAGGTTCTGACTTGCCATTTCAGGGCTGGTAACCACACAGCCTCTGACTTCCAAAAGGAGGGCCACTCTGAATCTTTTCCTTTAGGAGCAGAGAGTAAATACCCAAAGGGCTGTTTTCATACTGAAAACTCTGCACCCATGGTTGCCCTTTACTGTTCTGCCACAAACACCATATGGAATGGCAGTGGGGTGGGGGGAGGAGGAGTGCAAAGGGGAAGTGCATGGGGCTGTTACTCAGAGCAAATGCAGTGTCACCAGTGCGAAGAAGCGTTCTTGAACTTACGAGCCTTCTCTTTAAAAGGCCCTTCAGAAGCACTAGGTGAAGGATGCTTTAGAAAAGCGGATGGGGATGAAACTGGAGAACACGACCACATCAGTGATGGTTAAATGAGAATTAGGTGAGGAGCCTAAAAGGCACTGTGCGCTCTGGGGTTTTGGAAAGCAAAGCATCATTTTTCAGGATCTGACTTCCTTGGTGGGTCCTAGATCCATGGTTAACTGGATTTATGACATAATGACCATGGAGCTCTATTCCCTCTTATATGGTAAAAATGATCTTTGAGGCAGGGAGCAATCCCATTCTTTAAAATTTTATAGACTAGTAAATGTTAAATAAAACTTTTAGGAATTGACATATGGTTATCAACTTTTATATCAAGGAGAGTGAAAAAGACTAAAAATGATGATCTATTATCATTTCATTAAAAGAGGGCTATTTTAATATCAGAAAGGAAGGATAACTTTAGAATTTAAAAACTGCACACATTGAACTTTGAAGACAACCCTACATTGCCCTTAGCTTTCTCATTTTCTGTGGACATAAGTTTATCACCAACTAATCTCTGCAAGCTAAGGCTGCTTTGCCTTAAACTCTTAGGGCCATCCACACCACTTGCAGATGTTGTTAATGTACTCTAAGAAATGGTTTTGGGGATTTAGGGAACCCTGAGGAATTCAAGTGCAAATGGTCTCTCAATATCTTGCCTCAGTTTCCGATATTAATAAATAACTGTGTTGGGTGCTAGCAGCCAGGAACTGTATCATTGCTTTAAAGAGAATTTAAAAAGACAGATTATGTCAAAAACTCATAAAACTTGAATTTGGAAGTTTTTTTTAAGTAATAATCTCACCCCTGGGGATTTTCAAACTTGTGCTCCATGGAGCCATAGCCCTACTGCTTAAACCAATAGACCTCCATTTTAATTGCTTTAAATAATTGAGCTTCCCAATTAGAGTTCAATTGCTTTAAAAAAAAGTGCTTGAAGACCACTGATCCAGTCCATTTTAAATACAAAGGGGAACTGGGGCTGAAAGAAGCCCTGGGATTTGCCGGGGACCACCTATCTTGTTGGCACAACTTGGTGGCACAACACTATTGGAGTGGGGAGGAAGATTTCTTACTGTCCACTCTTCAGAGTGTCTGTTCCCAGATTCATCAATGGCTGAACCAAATCTTCCCAGTACTTCACTGCAGAGAAAGTCAACCCGTACAATTTCCCTTCTGGAACATTCTGACTGGCTCCCTTTCATACTGGACCCTGTACTCTGCTTGGCATACTGTTCCTGCATGATAATAATGACAACATTTCACTGACAACTGTTGGAAAGTAATTTTTAAACTCCAGGTCTGTATTTTTTGCTCCCATTTTGGCTATTACTAATAAAAATCTCTTTAATAGTACTTCATTATAGATGAAGAGTATAGAGCTAATATTTGTATGAATATTTTATGATATGTCTATGTAAAAAATTCAAAAAGTATTTTATTTTTATGAAAGATACACTTTTATTAAAATGTCTGAACTCTGTTGTCTGGTATATAAACAGAGATGAAGAGGTATCTATGTGCTTATCCAAGTTCCCTGAACAGCTGGTTGTACAGAGGGCTAACATTTATATGTCAAGGCTACCACATACTGCACAACATACTCATTTTGTAGCAAGCACTTCAGTGGTAAAATGTAGCATTTGGTAAGTCTGGACATAACTTGGCTTTTTGTAGTAAAAAAAAAAAAATAAGAAAAACTCTATATAACTTAAAACAGTGATTTTGAGACTATGACCCCAATCATTAGTGAGTCATGACATCAATTCAGTGAGTTGTGAGAACATTAAAAAAATATACATGCACAAGAGTCAAAAGTGTGATAGAAGATAAAATATCAAAGTGCCTTAAGAGTACATATTATTTCATAAACATTTTATTTCAATTATATATATGTATTAACACAGATATACTGGGTCATGATATAAAGTATATTTCATAGCCCTCAGTATTGCCCTAGAGAAAAACATACTTGGCCATTCAGTCCCTTGAAAAAAGATTTTTCTTCCTTTTTTTTTTTCATTTCTGAGCAATGGCTCCTCATCCTAAGTCCTCTGAAGTCCCTCTCTCCTCAATACAATAACAATGATCTCTGAGCACCACCATTTCCTGATTCACAGTTATCTACTGGACACTTCCTCTTGTTATAGCCCTGTGAGCTCAGCTGAGCCAAAGTTTCTACAGCAACATCTGAATGTGGGTCAGGAGAAGCTGCAGGTGCCTGCTACCATGTGCCAGGCATGATGCCAGGGGTTACAGACATGACTCTTTACAGATAGGGTTTCCTTTCTTTTACCTGTAGCAGTGCCACACCTGGACATCTCAAGCTCCTAGCATTGTATACACATAGGCTGAGTGAATATTTCCAAATAAATGAATTCGACAATGAACATATTCCATTGGTTATAAACCATATAAATTTAACAAAATATAAGTATCAAATAAAATAAAATGTTCAATCATTTCTTTATACTTAAATACAAAAGTACTATAAAAGCTTTACCTGTACTGATCAAAACATAACAGCTGTATAAAAAATAGAGACATTGGCATTCTGTGGCAAAAGTAGTAATTATATTACTTCAGCATCATATCTCATGTGGTAGTTATACATTTACTGTTTGGTTTTAAGCAGTTATATAAACTTACTATTTTAATACTATATATTCAGTTCTAGTAATTACTGTCATCTAAAATAATTTAATAATAGTAGTACATGATATTGAGGGAAAAGTAAAAGTTAATGATTTTCCAAATGTTTGTAAGAAGCACATCAATGTACACCTGATTTGGAGGGTGAACATAATTTGGCCTATGATTTAATGGAATCTGGGAGAGTGAACCAAAGCTTTTTAAAATAGGACACTCATATTGATTAAGTTCAAACCCTTCATCTTCCATATTAGGAAACAGCTGTACACCAGGGTAAATGACTTATCTGAGGTATTATAATTACTCAGTAAGACAGATGTCCCAGGTCTCCTGATATAGAATCTTTTCCATTCCATAACAAAGGTTTATACTATAATCACTTTTTAAAAAGATCAATTAAGATATCAAGGAAAATAAATACATGATAACATTTTAGCTTAAAATAATAACCCTAGAGCAAGAGTTTAATAAAAATATTTGTTGACAAGTGCATTCAAGTTATCATAATTAGTGTGGAATAGTGTTGTAAAGATTGATGGTAGAAGTTCATTGGTACAGTAATTCGTTTGCACATTTATATATTAGTCTTATGTATTAGTTATGTTTTCATCTGTATCACTCAAGTTAAATTTTTTCCACAAAAAGTTCTCATTTGATTTCCAAAGAGAAGTTTCCAGTTCCTCTTTCCTCTTGGAGGATGCAGCAAGGGGCACTTTTTCACATAGAGTCTCTATCACTGCCAAGTTGGTGAGTTTACTCAGAATGTCGTCATTCTGCTCATTCAAGATGTCCCAGAAATCTTTTGGTCTCTGTTTTGCTTTTTCCGTGGGCCCTGAAAGAACTTTCTTTGGCAGTTGTGTGGGACTGTTCCCGTGACTTTTAAAGAGGTCATCAAGAATAGAGGTGTCACCAAGTAAGCCTACCACAGAAGCATTTTCTAATGCTGGATTTTCTATCTTTTTGTCTTCCGCTTTGAAAAGGGATCCATTTCTTGAAATGCCCGTTCTTGTGAGGTCCTGCTGATCTTTCATGGTATTTTCTAACTTTCTCTCAGATGCTTCAGACTTACTGTTTAGGGAACTGGATGCTATAGTATCTTTGGATACTTGGCTGTTTTTCCCATTGTCAGCCTCTTGGATAGAGCTTATAGGTAATTTCTTAGTTACTACAGCATTAGAAAATGCCTCTTTACAGAAACTATGATTTTGAGACTTAATTGATTTTTTACTGTGTATTTTTGGGCTGTGAATTTGAGAAGTTTTTTTGGTAGAATCTTTAAATGACAAAGTTTCAGAATCTGGCAGCCTTTCTTTTATAGGAGACTTTCTCTTTTCAGACTTATTCCTGACTCTCTTTCCTTCTTTGTAGGTAGGTTTAATGAATTCTGTAGCAGAATCCACAAAAAATTCCTTTACTTCTGGATACTGAGAAGCATAAAAGTCTTCTAGCATTTTCTGTCGTTCTTCTGATGTGGCATTAATTATATGTTTAGCAAATTCTTTTACAGAAGACAAATTGAAATAAATAGCCATTTCTTCAAATTGTTTTCTGAAGATTTAATGAACAAAACCAGTGGTTATTTTTATTACATTTTACTTTTGAAGAACTCAGCATCAGTGATATGAAATGTAGAAATGAACCAAAGTAATCTTACTCATGTAGCATATATTAGCTTAACTGCTTAATAACAATGAATTTTATACTAGCAGAATGTAGCCTCTTTCCTTAAACTATTAAAAAAAATATTTTAGCTTCTGAAATCATCAGCTTTTTAAATTATTCTGACTTATATTATGAGGTATCTCCAGGGAATTATGGGATCTCAGCATGTTCCTCCAGTCAACCAATTTATAACTGACATGAGAATCATAATTTATATAATCTGTATTTCAAAATCTGCATTGCATTTCAAGTTCCATGAAATAAAGTTGTCAAAGAAAGTCTTTAATAAATAGAAAATAGAAAATTCTGAGGAAAATAGAAAGGAATTTTTTACTTCTCTGTCCTTTTTTTCCTTTTCTTCCACACAAACAGAACAACTTTTTGATGAGCCTAAAGGAAAGTTCTAAACTGATAAACCTAGATTCTTTCTTCCCCCAATTGGTCCAACTTCAGTATACAGAGCTAAACTAAGAAGTGAGATGCTACTTGAAGAAGCAAGTTTCATTCTTAGTATAAGATATGAATAAAAGCTCTTAAATGAATGTGGGAAGAAATGGGCCTTCTGGAGCTCTGGTAGGATGGAGGCAGAAAAATTGTTCAGGAACCCCAGGCACTAGATTCTGCTCTTTTTCCCAATTGAGGGTGCTGTGGATTGAACTGTATCCCCCCAAAGTCATATGTTGAAGCCCTAATTCCTAGTGTGACTATATTTGGAGACAGAATCTTTAGGAGGTAATAAAATTTAAATGAGGTCATCAGAAGTCATCAGAGAGCTCTCTCTCTCAGCTATGAGAGGACACTGTAAGGAGGTGGCTGTCTGTAAGCCAGAAAGAGAGCCCTCACCAGGAATCAAACCAACTGGCACTTTGATTTTGAAACTTCCCAAGCTCCAGAACTGTGAGAAAGAAATTTCTGTCATTTAAACTCCAGCTGTGGTATTTTGTTATAGCACCCCAAGCAGATTAAGACAGAGGGTACTGCTTTGCTGATACTGACTTTGGGTCATGAGTCAAGAGAGCCCAATGTTTGTAAACATTCCTTTTAACAAAAGTCATAGCTGGTATTGCAGCATGTGATTCAAAGTCCTAAACTTCTAGGATTATATCTATATTTTATATAATACTTCCTTAAAACGTTTAATCATTCAACAAATATTTATAGAGCCCTCTTATATGCTAGACACTGTAGTAGGAACTACAGAACAGTGAACAGCCCTAGTTTCTTATCTTCAAGGACTTTATAGTCTAGTTGGAAGAGACAGATGCATGAAAATCAAACCAGAAGGGAATGGTAAATCCCATGATGAAGGTTAATGCAGGGCCCTGTCAGCACCTATGTTAGAGGTGCCTAAGCCAGTGATTGGCAGTGGGCAAGGCAGCAGGCAAGCCTCATCTGCTGCTGCCTCAAGCCATTCAGGCAAAGATGAGTGAGGAAGCCTTCTAGGGAGAGAGGGTATGTGCACAGGCCTAGTTCTGAGAGGACCTGGTATACAGAGGGGTGGGAGATAAACTGCCAAGGAAGAGGCTGAAAATTACGAGGGGTCTGTATGCCAATTTCAGAAGTTTGAATTTTATCTTGCACACAACAGAGAATCCTGAGGGTAGAATAATATACTTTTTAAAAAAATGTGTGTAAGTTGGAGCTTTAAAATCGCTATAATTTTTGCCACCGAGACCAGGTTCTATAAAGTTTGTGTTTCCTTTGATTGTAGTGATATTCCATACTGCATGCCCATGACTTTCTTTCATGGCTTTAGGTAAGCACCATGGCTTCCAGTCCTTACCACTCCTGTTAATTGTTCCAAATCCAGGTACTATCTCTGCCTGATCAACTGCTACTCTCATTGCCAACAAAATATTTAATAACACAAATACAAGCTTCTAAATTTCTGTCCTGAAAAAAATTGCCAATGTTCTTGTTGGAAAGTAACAAGCATGTTCTGAAAAGGTTCCAATTTTCACTTCACATGAAGCAATGAGGTATTATTTTGTTTAGTTATCATCTCCAAATCTATTTTCATGGTCTTTCTAATATTTGTGCTGTGAAGATTAAGTTATTAGCAAGGTTACAGGCTGATGTCTTTTACTTACCCAAGACTTGGTGCTGTCTCAGCAGCTGCCAAAGGACTTGTGCCTTTGCTGTACTGACCTTGCCCAGGACCCTGTGATTCTGTCACCTCTGGGAGGAGAGCTGCTTTTGACCCCATTTTATCTTAGTATGCAAGTCAATTATGCTGCATGGTTGCCTTCTACAGAATGAGTTATGATTGTAATTTATTTTATTCTGTCTTCTAACTTTCTTTCATAATTCTGGGTCTTTAAAAGAACTTTCTTTAAAAGTTTAAGGAACTGCAAGGTATGTCCACGGGGTATAAGCTAGCTACTTTGTGAGGAAAATTTAGTAAATTATGGCCACTTAGAGAAAAAAAAAAAAAAGAAAACCCAAAATAGATATCTTTCAGCAAGTGTATCTAGCGTGGTTGTGTATTATTTCTCTCCACTTTTCTTAAGGAATTGGAGGAACAGGGTGGAACACAGCTAAAATGATCATTTTCTCTCTGCCTAAGCTTTCTAAAGAGAAGGTAGGACTGAAAACTTCATTCAGATGATCCATAGGGCTGCAGCATGGAACAGTCTTGATTCTCATAGAGTAGGGTGGTTAGCAGGGAAGAGGCATCAACAGTTTGGACACTGTTCCCTAGTTCAGATGTTTGCATTCTAATATTAGACACCGTTCACCAAACCCCCAAGGAAAGCATCTGAAACCCACAGTGCCACCACGACTGTCCCCAAAGGCCATGAGGACCAGTGCCTCCCATCCTTGTTTACCTCCTCCTACTCCTTGGTACCATAACTGCTAACCTCTCATCTCCTCCCACTCTGTACATCCTTGATCTAATCCAATTATCGATCTTTCCAGACCATCCCTTGGTGCCCCTGAACCAAGCTATGATACCAATTCCTCTGTGTCTCCTGTGCCGAATGGCCCCTCAGTTGCCTCATGATACTGCCTTCTCACATGTAGCCCTTATTGGTCAAGGCTCATACCTCACATCCCAACCTTGGTTCATGCTTGATATTGCTGCTTCCAGACCATTATTTTCTTAAAAACTCCTTTCCTTCTATATGGTTTATGCTGTCCAGCTAAACCACTCTCTCCCAATTTTGTTAACTGACATCTTAGTTTCCTCCTGCTAGTGACTGAAAACTCAAGATCCTGGATTACTTTTCCTTCCTATCCATCCCCTGCCATCATTCTGATAATTACCATCAATATCCATGTGGATGTCCTACCCAACTCCTGGTCCACCAATTTCTTTACCTCACCTCCAGAGACTCAATTGCATGTCAGGTCCCTGTTCTCAAGGTCCTATACTGCCACTGTCATTAACTGTACCACCTCCCAATTGCTGAATTCGATCATCACCTCATGCTCCAGCTCAATTACCCTGTGACAACAATGCTGGAATCAAGTCCTCCAATTCACTGACTCTTCTGCTTTCTCACTACACCTTCATCCAGCTTAGGTTCAATCTTATAATCACTCCTTGGCAAACGTCCTTCAGCTTCCTTGCTTTTCTCTCCCTCCATTCTAACCCCTAGCAAAATCTAGCCATCTCCCTATTCTGTGTTTGCCACTGAGCAACTGAAGTTCGCTGAATGAAGTCTACATGACTGCACAGATGTTTTTACTGGAATTGTTCTCAAACATGGATTTAATATCACCAAGAATTCTAGTCCCACTAAGCTTGCTTTCCTACTTTATAAATGATTTATTTTATAACTTCTCTCTCCCTAAATATCTCTCTGAAATGGCAATTTTAATTCTCAATTAATTGGGTAATATTACTGTATCTTCATCTCTTCCCTTTCAATGCCTCTCAAAGGCTGGAATTAATGAGAGGTCTAGATCCCGCCCTCACCTGCCTCCAGGACTCCATTCTTCCTATTACCACCTCTCTGGCATGATCTCTTTCCCCCCTCTATTAGTCTTTTCCCAACACACAAACAGGTTCTATTATTTCACCAACTTAAAAACCTACCCTTGATCTCACAGTGCCCTCCAGCTACTCCTACTTTTCATATCCAAACTTAAAGAGCTATGACAGGTCTTCCCCGTCACTGCCCACCTCACCCTGGCATCCGCCTACCCAGACTGCTCATGTCTAGGCACTCAATGAGTTCTCTGCTGCCAACTCCAGGGGGCGCTTTCCTACTTCACCTGATTCTGGTTCTTAGCAACATTTGATAAAGTTAAGAGCTCCCTCCTTTTTGAAATTCTCACTTCTCTTGGACTTCAGGACCTCACACTGTGTCTCCTACAATAGTGCCATTGTCACCTCAAGGTTTAGTCCTGGGATTTCTTCTCTTCTCTCTGTGCTCTATCCATAGGCTGTTCACACAGTCCTGTGGCTCTAAAAACCATTTATAATCTCTATGAAGATGACTTCCAAATTTAGATCTCCAGACCCCAAATCCCAGAGTAGCATATCCACCGCCTAGATGACATGTCTATAGAACCTCAAATTTAATATGAGCAAAAGAGAACTTGTGATTTATTTTTAAACTCCAAGCTTATTTCTCTCTTAGTTTTCTCTATTCAATTAATCCAATCTGTTGCTCAAGACAGAAAGCTAAGAGTAATCCTATCTTCTCTCTTTCCCAACAGCCAGTCCAACACCAAACACATCCTTTTGGCTGTGTCTCCATGGCAACCACTCTATTGCAAACCACCATCACCTAGTTCCTTATGGTCTCGCCTAGTCCACTCTGCCCTCTTCCACACAGAAGCTGGAACAATCTTTTAGAAACATACATCAGATATGTCTTGCTTCAATAGCTTTCTACTGCATTTGGAACAAAATCCAAACTCTTTCCCACAGTCTACGAGGCTATGCATAATTCAGCCCTGTCTATGCACTACCTTCATCTCATGCCACTCTGCTAGGTTTATTAAGTACTAAGCGCACTAGTCTTCTCTCAGTTCCTCAAATACACCAAACTTCTTCTCTCTTGAGGGATATTCTTACTCTGGTTCTTCACCCAGCTATCCTTCAGGTCTCAACTTAAATGTCACCTGTGTAGCAAAGGTCTTCCCTGACTACCCAATAGAAAGGTAGCTGCACACTTCCCAATCTCATCATTCTCTATTAAAGAGGCCTATCCTTTTCTTACTTATAACACACCAATTTATAATTAGTCTTTTATAAGTTATGTTTACTTGTAAAAATTTTATGGTTCAATGCCAACCCCCATCCCACTGTCTTCTTTTTTCACACTGCATATCGCGCACTCAGCACAATGTCTGGGTGCACACCAGGTGTTCGATAAATGTTTAATGAGTGAATGAATATAATGTACTTAATTATTTCATTTATCTATATCAAGTGATTTCATTTATCGATTCAGGCATTAGCTTTCTTAAAACATCTAAAACATTTAAAACTAATTTTTTAAAGTACACGAATTCAGATTTTTCTGAAATATTCAGATGCCAGGTATGATTAAAATTCAAATAATTTGTGTATTTTACTAAGAATCTATATTTCTTTTGAGAATTATTCTTTTTTTTTTTCTTTTTTGCAGGGAGAAGCTGATTTTAATCATTGTCATTTCATCTGATGTAATATTTCCCAGGGCGCTTTCAGCTGGGCTTAAATTTTCGGCTCCCAAATAAGTTACACAGGGCACATTTCTCACATTTCTTGACTCCTCCAAGAATTATTCTTAAAATCCAATGTTGTTATAGATAGCATACCTGCGGATCCCTTTTGGTGTTTCTCCAAGTATAAAGGTGGTCTGGTCTGTGCGGTAGACTTTTTTCTTCTTCTGGCTCACAGGGTGTGAAATGTAAAGGGGACATGAAATGCCTCCTTCACTTGATTGTTGTCCTTTCTTTGTATGTGTCAATGTATCTGCCTTTATTTTTTCTTTAGTTGTCTGAAAAAAAGGAAGGAAGGAAGTAAAAACTAAGTCTCAAAAAAAGTCATTTCGGTCAAATAAGATTGTGTTACTTTTCCCCAGTATTCTTTATAATCAAGTATATCATTTTCTCTTACTGATAGCATTGTCAGAGATGTTAACCTAGATCTTCTGGATCTTTCTTAAAGACATTAAAGTAATGGAAATACTATGTTTCCATTATATTTATGGTTTAAGATGTATGTTGAAGATATATCTTTCTTAAAGTAATGGCAATAATATCATATTTTTATTGTCAAGACTGTGGGCATACTGATGCACATGCTGACATCTTAAATAAGGATGAAAATTAATGATTATATAAATAATGGCATAAAAATTGGATATTAAAAATTTTTGAATTCACTACTTTCTCTCAAATTAAGTAGACTTTCAGTTATTTAATTTTACATAAGTAGTCAAACTTAAAAACAACAATCTTTATACAATAATTAAATAGGAAGTCATTTTCACAAATTCTACTTTTCATCTCTACTGGGTTATATGAATATTTAGTGATTTTAAGATGCTTATATCAGTTGATTGAAATTATGGATAGAATCATATTTATTTTATAGATTATGAGTTTCTTGTTTAACATAAGTTGTTAAAAACAGTGGGTCAAGAAAAAGTAATTTTAAACTATAATATTCCAATTTCCTGACAAGATGGTATGGTGAATATGTGGAAAGTTGCAATCTCATTCCACAAAGAGAAATACGGGATACAATTTGACAACAACGATGAAATTCTATTTAAGTTAAAAGTAAGAAAGGAAAATCTTTAGGTGCCAATAACAAAGAAGCAACATAGTGGTGAGTGGGAGCTGATGCTCACTAGACCCCAGAGATAGGGTCTTATGTCATAATCTGCAGGATCAATGTGTAGAGAGGAGGAGATGAAAATGATTTAACTCCTTAAATTAAAAAACCAACCAACCAACCAAAAATGCTGCAGGAATTAAAAGATTATCAATTTGCAAATTAAAGATAGGAAATCCTAAATGGAGACACAGGATAGAAGCAGATTACCTTCTTACTCTAAATAAAAACAATCACTGGTGAAAAAATGGAATGCCTAGCCTGTACCATTTGTAGAATTTGATTCTGTAGCACTTAGTAGTATCGAAAGTCTAAGGTAAGAACTAACATAAAGAACTAGACTAGAATTAGTGAAAATCATAGATCTAAATGAGGGGTGAATACAAAAACATACTACAGGAAAACTTCCATAATCTAGAGAATGCTTGTGATTCCAATGGGTGTAGGGGAAGGAGTTCGGGCAAATAATTATAAAGAACATATAAAACCCACCATTATGAAAGTGGGCAGATGCAACAAATGAGAATCCATAACTGAGGAAATATAGATAATAAAGCAATCTGAAAGAAACTTTAAATCATTAGCATGTACAGAAAGACAAAAGAAGGGATAGAATCCATCATCAAGAACTGGGTATTATATAGTCAGATCTGAGAAAAACTGATATACAAACTCTAAAAAGGAAATACGGTTTTGAACTGAAAAATAGAGATAGAAACAAACTCAAAATATGGATTAAAGAGCAGACTGAACAGCCCTACAATGATAGTTAATAAACTGGTAGAATGAAATTACTCAGAATGCAGTAGAGATTAAATAAAGAGTGGGGGCGGGGTGGGGGGAGAGAGAGAGAGAGAGAGAGAGAGAGAGAGAGAGAGAGAGAGAGAGAGAGAAATAAGGAAAGAAAGAGAAAAAAAGAAATTAAGAGACAGAAGACATAGCCAAATTTCTAAAATACCAAGAAAACAGAAAAAGTGGAAGAGATAATGGCAGAAAATTGAGGAAGGCATGAATCTTCAAAATAAAAAGTATCTCTAGAGGAAAAAATGAAAATAAATCTTACCTTGTTATATCATAAAAGGAATATCTTTAAAAATATCAGAAAGAAAAGATAATATATTGCACAAAAATTGACAATCAATCTAAAGGCAGACTTCTCATTAACACCACCACCACCAGAAGATAATGAGATAATGTCTTTAATATGCAGAGAGAAAAACTGTCAGCCTAGAATTCTATACCCAAACTACATTTGAGAAAATTTTCAGGTATACAAAGACTACAAGAGTTTACTAGATAAAGGTTCTTGTTGATGACATATTGTTCTTTTATAGGTGTCTGATAGGATTGAAGTGGCACATATCAATGAATGTGGGTAGGGAATGGCTTTTTCATTTTACAAATATTTACTAAGTACCTATTATGTTCCTGGTACCATGCTCTGCAGTTGAGAACAAAGATATTTACAAATACAAAGATACAAAATACCCTTAAGGGAATATGTAAGATACCCTTACATACACATATACAAAATACCCTTAGGGGAATTAAAACTGACAAGCCCATTTTTTTAAAAAAATGGTACATTTAGATTTTTTTCTTTTTAAAAATATATTTATTTTTATCTCAATTTATATTCAGGTTCATTTTACTGAAATAAACTGAACATAAGATAAAACAGACATAACTATATGCTCTTTAGTAACACTAGTAACACATAATTTCTAGTGAAAATAAACTGACTTTTCAAAATCTACTATGACTCAGATGAACAAACACAAAATGCTGAAAGCACTTTCCTTAAAGGCATAATTTGTTAAATCTTAAAATATTATTAATAAAGAGAAGAAAATGCTGTCCTTTAAAGATAATTTTAAAAGATATTTGGTGCATTTATTTTACATCTCAGGAAAACAAGATGAATGCTAAAAGTTCCTAATAAAAAGGCTCATTTTCTTAGATGATCCCCAAGAAAGAATTATCCATTAATTATCCATTATTGTAAGGAGGGATGGGAATGTTTACATGACAGTAAAGGGAGTAAACAGAAAGAGAAGTAACTGGGCCAACCAAGAACACTCCCTCCTCATATACTGCAATTTCTGAAGCCATGGGAAAATCATGCCAGTAAATGGCAATTTTTAGTCATTTACATGATGACTCTGGGTCTTTCTGACCCTGGCAGCATTACTAAGCTCACATTTTGTACAGACATATTTTTTCATAAGTCAATTTATAAATTCTTCAGATTTCAGCTTTTCCAACCACAGCTATCAGACATACGGATCTTTAGTTTTTGTCACATATTCAACGTTTTAAAACTTGATTATTTTAAACAACGGTAAAAAGAGAGAAGTATTCATCTTTCACATGGGCTCAATATATTTTATTTAAAAAATATCTATGTTCATGTTTCCACTTTAGTAGGGTATTTTAATATTTTACTGAAAGAAGGCTGTGAAACAAAATTTTGTTAGTTAATTCAATAAACTTTGATGCTCTTTGTTATAAAAGCTAGTTGCACTACTTTACAGTAAAATAGTATCCTTTACAGTAGTATCCAATCCAATATAGAGATGAAATCCTTTACAATAGTATCCTTTATCCTTTACAGCCCTTTACAAAAGGATAGTATAGTTTACAATATCTTTTACAAGTGATACAAGGAAAATAGTGCCATAGTGCAGTTGCAATTGTAGTGACCGCTATAATTTATTATAAAGCAAAGTACAAGGCCTATGGCCAATATGAAAAGATTCCAGATTATGTGAACTGGACTCAAATTTATTCATTACCACTTATGTCAAAGCCATGAAGTCATATTACACTGAGGCAACACTTTGAAGTAGCAATTGTAACGAAGGCTCAAGTAACAAAAAAATTCAGTAAAATGAGCTAGATTATGAATTTAGGATGGAAGATGAGCTTGCTTGCTTAAGAAAGCAAAATAAATCTACTCCTCTTTTGCCCAGAGAATAAAATGGCCAACACCTGGAACATTATGTCTATATTTTATAGGAAATTTTGCAAATGTGAAGAAAGTAGAAATTCTAGTTTTTGAAAAATAACCTAATTGCTAACTTTTTCCTAAAAAGTTTTCTTCAAAATAATCCATCAAAATATGCCTTGAGGAAGTACCTCTATATTCCGTGATTCTGATGAAGGTTTCCTTCATCTTTAAATTTATGGTTATTTTGAGGAAGGTATTATGAAAACAAGAACTTTGTACAGTTTTTGTATAGTATAAATACTTCTGCTAATAAGTATTTTAGAAAGCTTGCCATTGTTAGAGTATAATTTCTAACTTAGTAACTGCCATATTCATGATTATTTCCATGAGTTACTGGGTATTATTATGTATTTCTACTATAGTATTTATATGAAAAAACAATCAAATTCAACTTATGGAATCTTTATTAAAAATAAAACTTAGTAAGCGTAAGGAATACAGTAATCATTTCTAGATAATGTAAACATAGTTAAAAATCCATTTGATGATGAGATTAATTAAATAGAAATGTGGGGTTACTTAAGAAGCCGAATTTGTCAGAGAATACTGAAGTAATAATTCTAATTTATGAGTAATATATCTTCCTCCTTTGGACATATACATACTATAGGGAGTAGTCAGTTGAATTGAAAAAGTACTACAGTTTAACAGGTCTAAAAGCGTATAAATGGTGTGCTATGGCTAAGTTCAATTTGACTTATATAATTGAAAATTTAAATGCACCATCTGTTATCTTTACAAAAGTGATTATTTGTTATTAAAATAAAATTCAGAATATAAAAATTGTTTAATTAAAATAATATATATTATTTCTATAAATGGTAATTGTTCCAATATATTTTGGCCAAAACAGTCTCCTCACCTATCCACGATTAAATGTTTAATTTGGAAATGGCTCACTTCAGAGACTTCATGAATATCTGCTTTGATTTAATTTTGATAAAGTTATAAAATCATTGTTGAATAAACTTAAAAAATCATTGTTGATTTTTCTGATATATCTGTAAAATATGCTTGAAAATATATCATAAAAATTACTATTTAAAAATGTATAATGTATATGTTACATAAAAAAAGCTATAATTATTTTAAGTTATGAAATATATTAGGATTATAATAAATGAGGGGGCACTTTTGTAGGAAAAAATTTCTTCTACAGTAGCCAAAATGAATTCACACTAGAACTAATAAACTGTGCATAATTTTGTACAACTTATTTCTTACTATGAAGTTTTAGGTTTATATTGGTTCTACTGGGAAAGTTCCTTATCTTTAGAACAGCAGTATGAAATATTCAAATAGCCTTTGAAAATAAATACTCTATTTCTTTTTCCTTTGAACCAAAAGTGCACTGTTTATGTTTCACAGCATTAGATCTAAGCTTTGCATTATTTTCATTGAACCAATAGTTATTTTTTGAAAGGCATAACTGGAAAAAAAAAGATAAGGTATATATAAATTTTCAATATGAAATAGAAAAAATAAAACTCTTTTAAAAGTTTGCAGATAGCAATCTTTGATGTCAGTATACTAAGAAAAGACAAAAAGGAAGTTCCACCTACTTTACAGCCATGTGATTACATTAACATTTTTCTATTTATTCTGCTACATATGAAATCTATCTTTATATACTAGGAAACTCCACTGGAATAGTGCCGAGAATGTTTACGGAAAAGAAAAATTCTATTAATAGTCTTTGAAGTAAAAAATAATTTTGGAGGTAAATTACTAAAGAACTGTAGAGGGCACCTAGGTAGGAATAGCAAGGAAGTGAGAAGAGTTGATAGGAATCAATCTTTTCCATACTCACATGCCCCACAAAAGATGGAGCAAGGAACATTACAATCCAGGAAAGTGAGTTTCAAAAGCAATCATGAAGTGTCTCTAGTTCCATTTTGGCAGGAGAAATACTATTGTAATTTCTGCCATCTTTCTAAACCTCCTTGGGGCTAATTCCTGGAGATACATCAATAGATGGTGCATTATCTAATAATGCTGATTCCTTCTCTGCTCATCCATACCCCCATGGAGCAGAGGAATCTTGGAGCACAATGGAGCAGGACGGCCCGATAGGGTGGTTAGGCTGTCCACACCACAGTTGACTAATAGAAATTAGTGAAATGCTTTATTAAGCAATTTATTAAGCAATCTGCCTATGGGGCTGGTTTCTAGAGAAAACACCTTACAGAGAACGTACACCAGAATAAAAAGCAGTGTATAGTTAACAGTGACAATATAGTGTTTTTCCCATAGTCAGATGATTAGGCTTGATTAGTTAGTAAGGAACTTGGAAGCAGGAAAGATATTTTTGATGGCACTGGAAGGTCTTGATGTCTCTGACCCACTGAGAAGCCTGAGTGTAAGAATTAAAATTTAGATTCTAAATCATCAGAAGATCTGTCCATCACAGGAAAGCCCTTTGGTCTACACCTAGTTCCTGAGAACAGTACAGAGCTTCACACTATGGTCATTGCCACTGTGGGCATACCGTGTGGGCCACAAGCCCTCACGTTGACCCAATCACACCCACTTTGCCATAAAGCTTAAAAAATCTAGTGCTTTCATTTTCTTCATTAAACCTTAAATAGTGAAGTCAGCAATGCTTTTGTTTACACATCTGTTCAAACAAAAGATTAAAAAAGAAATCTCTCTTTGGGTAAGGGCCAACCCTGTAAACACAAAAATGTCAAAAACTTGCTTGTCTTTGCAAAGCAGGGAATCAGGAGACCTATAAAAACATATAGCACATGTAAATAAATTCATTCAAACAGCATCTGAGAGTCTATAATGACAAAAACTTTTGAGGATCTTTGCACAAGTGTGAAAAAGCCCTTTCCTCAAAGTAATCATTCAAGTTATCTGACTGAGGTAGGAAATGTTACTTTAAATGCATTTTTCCAGCACTCAAAAAAACCTAAGGCAACTAGCTATGAGCTACCCTTGAACTGTCTTCACTCACCCTCTAGAGAAAACGCAGCTGGTCAGAGGACCCACCACGAATATATATTGAAGTCAAATTTTCTGTATATGTTTAAAAATGACATTCAAATCTGAAAAAACAACACTGAGATTGAAATCCAAAAATGCTCTGAGGTTAGGTTCCTTTTTTATCCATAACAGTCAACTTCTTATTGTCCAAGAAGCTTATATATTTAAAAGACAGGACAAAGTGACAGCCTTGGGAGAGCACACACTATAGACAGACACATATAAGCCCCATCTCTTTGGGATCTGTTAACCTGAAGGCACTGCCATTCGTGACCATAGCAAAGGGCCAGGTGAAATGGTGGCAATTACTTTCACTGAAGCCTGCAGATGAGCAAAGAGGAGTGTTCACTAATTTCCTCTGTTCTCCAAAGGCAGGTGGTCAGGAGCAAATTTCCTTTAATATCTCCTACAAAGGCTATAGCAGGATTGGGCCTTTTGGGGTAGATGTCTGAGCACTGGACTCAGCACCACAGGCCCTGGTGTCCAGGCCTTACCCGGCCTCTTATTGTATAAACCTGGGGAGATTTTATATATTTTTGAGCCTTATTACTTTGGGGAATGATAAGGGATTTGGGGATCAGGATCTGGAGGGTAGAGAATTTGGATCTGGGACTCCCATCTGTCTCCTCCATATTTAAAATGCATAATTCTACCAGTCTTTATAGACTATCTGATAAGTAGTAATGAATAGGTCCTTAGCATCTAAGCCCTGATCTCAACTTAAAATCTTTAATATGTATGGAGTTTTTAAATTTCTGGAAAAATTTCTCTGAAGACTACTTGAAGGTCCTATATTTAGATAATACCTGTTCTATGAAAAGAACAGAAGGGTGGTGCTGATGGAAAAAAATTTTTTAAAAGCCTTTCTTGGTAGGTACTCATCCTTGCCTGCCTCTCATGGGGTGGCACTTCCTAAGAGAAGCTTCTCACTTCCCTTTTCCATGCCCTCTAGCTTGAGTAAGTGTAGGCTACTAAGTATAGGCTGATTTGGTTACAAGGCCATTAATGGCTCTCCGGCATCTAGTGAAGGATATTTCAAGCACCATGACACAAATGGCACTGAGACATTGCAACTAGTTGTGAGGTATAATAATAACAAAGTACTTAAATCTCTGAATGATTCACATTTTTAGTAAATTAGAGTAGATTCCCTATAACTACATCATTTTTACTCTCTCCTATTCTGATATGCTTTCTTGAGTCACTTAGGAGAGGAAATAAAGCTTTCACACAGAGAAAGGCCAATTGGAAGCATATCCCACTGGAACTGAATTTAATGATCAGGTGATTCTTTCATATGATCTAAAATAGCAGTTCTGAAGCTTTTTAACCTGTGGGGGCACAAAAACAAAAACAAAACAAAAAACAAAAAAAAAAAACAACTTTCTTCTCACCTACATTTTCCTAGCTGGGATAATAATCAAATTAACAGAGAGAATAACAGGAGAAAATGTCTAAAATGTCCATTCAGGAGTATCATAAGATATGAGACCCAAAGGAAAAGTGGGGCAGGGATCTGAGATTTCAAAGGGGAAGCAGGCAATTTACAGGTAGATGGAGAAAAAGCAAACATGTGTCAAATAAATTCTTGCTGGGCCACCCAGAAACAATGGGATAACAGGGGAATCTAATAAACAGATTTTTGCTTGGATCCTCCCTATCTGCTACACTTGATTAATATGTGCAAAGGTGCTAAGGTGAATATGATAAGATTCCCTTCCTGAAGCTGGTTTTCTATCTGAATTTCCTTTAGGCAGAAAAGTGGTGAGTCAAGGTTCTTTCTGAGTCTTTTGTTTCTTAATAACCAGCTTAAAATCAATATCCCAATAGGCACATTATAGGGTGGCAAAACTCTGGTCCCCTTCAGGTCTCAGAATCCCTTTAATACTTTAAAAATTATTGAGGACCCTAACATTATTTTGTTTATGTGGGTTATAGCTATTGAAGATTTTAAATATTTATTAATTCATTAAAAATAACAATAAGCCAATTACATGTTAACCTAAATAACTTGTTTTTTAACAACAACAAAGTCTATGCTATCCAAAGCAAACAAAAAATTAGAGAGAAGAGTGGCTTTGTTTTACATTTTTGCAAATTTCTTTAATATCTGGCTAAATAAAAGACAGCTGAATTCTCATATCTGCTTCTGCATTCAATCTGTGGCAGCAATGTTGTTTTGGCTGGAGTATATTGAAGAAAACCTACCTTATACAAATATGCAGAAAAGGGAAGAATGTTTTAATAGCCTTTTCAAATAATTGTAGATATTCTTTGTTGATACTATACCAAAACTCATGGTTAATTTCATGTAAAATATCAGTATTTTTTTATATTGTTAAAATTAAAATTCATTGTGATATCTGGTATTTTAGGTGATATTTTCCCCCATGTATAATTCTGTAATATCATTTGGTGGTCATTAGAAAATATTGATTAACTGAGTTATGTAGATTTTTCAAATTTTGACACAATTATACAACATCGTAAAATCATATTCATTGTTATCACCACCTACTGCATCTGAAAAATCTTGAAGTATTGGGAAGGTGTCATGGTCATGGTGGCAGATACAAGTTTTTCAATGTTTTAATTTTCACTTGAAATCTTAAATTTTATCACCGGCAACAAGTACTGTTTGTTATTTTCCTTGAAGTGTCATACTAAGTTCATTTTAAAGAAAGTATCTACTAAATGCACAAGTCTAAATAACCATAGTTTCTCCCTCAGTCACTCTTTCAAGGAGAAATGATGTTCCATAAAAAAAGTGGCTAGTTCAGTTTGCAGTTCAATTATACGAGTACTTATGTACACTTCCTAGATCATTAAGCAGAATATAAAAAATATGAGTGCTAAAGGGTTGAGAGTAATAAAATTAGTACTTTTTACTGCTTCATCAAGGATACTCATAAGAGAAACTAGTTTTCTTTTCCTGCAAGTTTATAAAGGTAAAGAATTCAATGGCCACTAGTACAATTTAGGGATGCTAACTGATTTCATGCTAAGCTGGCAGCAGTTTTCCCACCACTGCTTTTGCATGGTTTGTGCAAATGCCAACAAGCGAGAAGGGCACTTTGTATCATTCTGAAAATAGTCCTGACCTTGCAGATCCCTGAAAGAGCCTCAAATAGCCTAAAGGTCCATGAGCCAGATTTTGAAAATTGCTTATCTGCAATATACTGGCAAGCCATTCAGAGCATACTTGATACCTTCATCCAGACTATCTGAACAGGATAAGCAAGAGCAGATTTTGGTTTCACCCAGCTTTACGTACACAAACGAACATGCAAAGGCTCCCTTCTTGAGTAAAAATTATAGAATAATGATTATATCTACCTGTTCCAGCTGTGGCTTTTGGCCTTCAGTTTTCGAATGGTTAGATATCTGCACATATCGAAAGTTACTTGTCAGAGTATAAACTCTAACATTTCAGTCTGTTCATGTCGGTTTAACATTTATTGATTATTTCTTTAAAAGGAGAGCCTTTCATAATCTGTTCTCAAACCCCTATGCAGCTTTACTCTCCCTGTTGCCCAAGTCAACCTGATTAGGTCAGTCTTCTCACGACTGTCAAACACATCATGACATATATTTCTAGCATTAAATTTCCTCGACCTTGCCTCTGCCCAACATAGTCCTACTCATGCTTGAAAGTCTAGCTTCATGAGCCTTCTTCCCTTGAGTACTTCTTTCTTGCATTATTATTTCAATTTCTCGTTTGATAGATTTATTATAGAAATGTAGTCTATCTTGATTTAAGATTTTATGTAATCACACATAGCATACCAAATCAAGCAGCAACAATTCTGCATGTAGGCCAAAGATCCTAATTTCACTCACCAAAAGGACTGAGGGGCTCTCTTTGAATAGGCAGGGCCCTGTACTATTTTGATTGCTTAGATCTTATTATTATTTAACAGATCATATATACCTCCAATCCAGAGAGCAACCATATATATTTTTTTGTACTGAGTCCTGAGTCATGTACCCTATAGGCTCTCAATAAATTAGTGTTAGATCAATATAAATGTACACAAATATAAATAACACAACTAAAAAAGTTAATTTTTGGAAGATATTAACCCACTGGCTTTTATGAACAAAGTGAAAAGAGTTCTTCCTCTTAAGGTATTCAATAATTTACCTGGCAACAGTAACAGGATAGCCTTAAATACTGAATAAGATAGTAAGATATGAATTTCCAATTCCATTCTGAAGCAGTTAATGCTAAATAGTCATGAAAACTGTTTATAGATGGACCGAAATTTGATTCTGAGAGTAATTGGGCTACAAGATGACCAACACCGTTAAAATAAAATGTCACCTTACCAATAATCTTGCTGTAAATGCTGTAAGAACTGACTTCAGTTATAGTAAAAGGAATATTATCCTCCTTAGGAAATTTGCAAAAAAATATCATAAATTCCATATTAGATCAAGGACCATAGTTCAGATATATTCACCCTGTCTAAAGCCAATCCACCACACAAGAATTCATGCTATAAACTAGAGTAATAAACTAGAGTAATTCTTCACATTTTTACTAACAGAATCTCTTTGAGAAGGCTTTATTTAGCATTTACTGAAAATTCAATTGAAATCAGTAGGTCCTGGGAATAAAAGATAGAATAAGATGCAGTTCTTAACACAAAAGAGTTTCATAGTCTCATCGGGGAAATGGTGTCAGGCATTGTTGATGGCCTATTAACAGACACTGCCTCCCTCTTTGTTGTCTGAGCAAAATTGGGGTTCTTTTAGAAATGTGCTCAGGGACAGTGGATTGCTCGCTCAGTTATTGGGGGATAATGTGAGATTAGTCAAGGCAACATTCTGCCAGAAAGATTTTCCTCTCCAACGAAAGGATATAAGATGAAAGCCATATCTTCCTGTCTTTGAATATATTTTTATGAGGAAATGAGTTCCTGAGATACAGGAGTTATCCTGAAATATGAGACAAAGGCCCAGGGACTAAAAGATAATTTACTAAGGCTAGAGGGGGCAGTTAATGAAAAAGTCTGAATCCTTATGATGTCACTGGGCTGTAGCTCCAACCCTGGAAATACCTCTATCCAGACTTGCTGATATGTTAATTAGTTAATGATGTATTGTGTAGACCCATTTAGATGGTTATTCTATCCCTTGCAGCTAAAATCGTCCTGTAGACGTATATACAGTATCACATAATACAATGTGATAAGTGCTACGCGCACACACACATATATACATACACACAAATAAATAAAAATAAAGATGAAGAAGACATTTACACTGCTTTGGAGAAGACTTAGGGGAAAGCCATCATAGATAATCCAAGGGAGAAGAGTTCAATAGGCAGACACAGGTGAAATGGAATTTTAAACAAAAGAACCACAGGAGCATAGGCATAGAAGGGTAAAGGTAATGTAGAGAAGAGGCATGAGAACTAAATGTTAAATCAGGCTATATTCAGAGCCTGCAATGTGCTGCTGCCAAACCATGGAAATGTACAGAACAAAGGAAGATTCCTGCTGGAATTACTAACAAACCATTTACCCATGTCGTGATGGGAAAATAGGGTCTTTAAGTTCTACCCTACACAAAATAGACCCAACCATTCATTTCCTAGGCCAACAACCACGAGGAACCTATGGAACAAAGGCTGGGGATTGCCAGCAGGTTTTCTTGCTACATACTTTTATCTTTCACATTGTATAGCCATAGGAAAAAAGGTAAACAGAGTCTTTAAACTGTAATTCATAGAAACTAGGAATGATATATAAATCAAACTCCCCAAACACTAGGCGTCTGTCTCTGTCTTTCCATCTGTCTTTATTAATCCTGGTCTTTTCTCTCTCTCTCTGTCCCTCTCGGTTCTCTCACGCTTTGTCTCTGAGAAGAGACCATGCTCTGTCTATAGAGTGTTATCCTTCCTCTAATACTTTCCTTTTGACTCTAACTCTGGTATGAATTCTTTCCTGCGCTCAGTGAAGAACCTTCTCTCTAGGTACAGGACTTGAATCTCCACTCAGGGGGATTTGCCCTATCCTGCATCAAAAGGAGTCCAAAAGGTGTGCTTAGAGACTGGTTCATAAGCTGAAGCCTGACTAGAAAGACTCTGTTTGCTTTTCTATCCCCAGTGTCTAGCATAATACCTGGCACACAATGTCAATAATCCTGAATGAGTGTCTTGGAATGAGACTGAAAAAGCAACCTTGGGTCAAACTGAAATAGGCCTTGTGTGCCATGGAAAAGAAATACAATAAGATATTTCACATAACTGTGGAAAACAGAAAATTAATCATTATAGCAACTGCTGAGATTTCTTAGTGCTAGATGAGGAAAGCTCACAAAGTCATGTATGGGTAGGGATATCTTTCTGACACCATTTTCCATATTCTCCCTTCTTGAGTGAATTCCTATATTTCACTATGGTCGACGGATGACAAGGCAATAGGTGTTTCCATTAAGTGGGCATGTCCAATTGATACCATGGTTTTCAGAGAAGGATAAAATATAATTTGAAAAGGGCTAAGTGCTTAACATTCTTTAAGTAACTAGGTGGAGTCAATCAAAGTTCAATGAGGCCTTATGTCGCTAAGCTTTTATATTGTTACTTAAAAGGCATTATTTGAAGAAACAGTATTTTTTTTTTAACAAGTTAGAATCTTCCAACTATTCTAAAGGGAGAAATTGTTCAAAGAAGCTATATTTATCTTCCATGTAATTGGAACTATGACCAGCTAAAAGAAGAGTTAGAATCAAACTATTTCCTAATAAGCAAAGATTTTTTTTTGTTTATCAGTCCAGTCTATTGCCAAATTAGTTTATAATTTCTTTCAAATACAATTTTTTTCTATAGTCATCTTCATGACAAATCAGCCATAGTTCAAGGCAGATCTTTCATCTACAAAATTAGAGGATTGGATTAGCTATCTTTAATAATATTCTAAAATATTCTATTATTGGTACTATTAACAACAAAAATAATAATATTCTCTATATTCTCATTATAGAGAACAGAGGGAGTTTCACTCATTACCCCTACTGATAATCAATAATCATAATTACAATAATAAAAATTTGTTATATTTTTAGTACATTTAATGCCTTTTTTTCAAGGAGTTGAATGTGTTTTATACACATTAATCATTATTCTACTAATCCTGGTTAACATCACTGTGAAAAAGGGTGCCATAGTTTCTCATAGCCACCAGCTAGGAGAGGAATAGGTATATATATTTATAGTTAACACCAGATTCTTCTTCCTCGCACTAGGTAACAGGTATTCTTTATAAATGACATTCTATGTTTCTGAATCAATCCTAGTTCTAAGGATAGAAACACAAAAGCCTTTTTCATGCCAAAACTAGTCACATAATTTCATATGTACACACAATTTTACAAACCTTGATCTCTATTAAAATCACTTGAAAGAATAACTTTCTGATATAAACATCATAAAATTAACACTTAGCTATAGAAAGAAAAATGATAAGACCACGAAAAAACCCACCCGGTAAGAGTTAATTCCATTACATGCTGAAACCATAAACCTTCCTTACTGAACTGCTTCATAAACTAGTCATTTGTGAACAATTACTTTAAACCATCATGCCATTCACCATCCTGAAAAACAGGATAATGGAATGCTATATCTCCCCAAAGTCTGCTCATTGTAAACAGTCCATCCCTCCTTGCTGACTCGGAAAGCTGTATAAACATACTGCAATCAAATCCACCATAGCTCATAGAAATCCTTTCTTTAAGTCGTCTACGAAATGCCAATTTAATGCAAATACAAGAAAGAGAAGTTCTTACTAACACAACATTTTGTATTTACAGTATTCTGAACAGTGCTTAAACCTGCACTGGTTATAAAAAAGGCACTCCCCCCCATGCCACCCACTGCCCCCAGGCTGACAGCATGCTTAGTTCTCTCATTTACACCACACTGCAATAACATAAAGAAGGGTTTACTATTAATCCAGGTTTTACTACAAAGCGACCTGTTATTTCTCTGTCAAATACTGGTGAGAGTGCCAAGTGTCTGTCATCCAATTCAAGGGATTAAGTCTTCTTTTATAGTCTGATACTTGTACCAATTTATAAAAATACAGATATAGTTTCTTAGAGTTGGTCACAGTCTATATTTTGGCTTGGATTCAGGCAGCAGAGGTTGACTATGACAGCTGGCAGGAAGCTGAGGGGAGAATACATCCTCCCTCTTTCAGTCACCACATCTCAGTTGCCATAGTGATTAATCCTTAATTGAATGCTGTCTTTGTACATTTCTTTTCAGAAAACTTTAAGTAAACTTAAGTTGAAAACATGCAGTTGATTGAAAAACTGAGGCACCACATCACAAACAGGTATCGCTAGGTTTTGTGACATACTTCCATATATTAAAAGAACAAATTAACTCTAATAAAGGCATTTATTATCAGTTCCTTCAAACACTTAAAACATTTCTTTTGGTCTGAGCTTAACCCTGAATCGCACAGGTTTTCCCTCTTGTTACCAGACATCTCATCTTTTAAAATAAGCTGTCTTCAGAAATGGTTCTAAAATATCCAAGTATAATTTAAGACAAAACGAATTTTTATTTTATATTGTTTGTATCACTATATAATAAAGGCATAATTAAAAATTTATTTTAGGAGAGATGGGTTTTCATTTAAGACATCTATAAAATGTGTTCTATAAATAGAAATTATTTATAAAAGTACAAACTATAAGAAACCAAAGGAAAGATAGAAATAGATATTTTTAAATAGTAGGCCTTATCTTAATATATAGTTAAATTTGAAAAGTGGGTTCACCACTTTTGTCATTTTGGTTATCAATAATTACATCAAAAGGACTGAGAAACTCTGAAAGGCCATAGGATTTTATCTAGGATTGTGGTATACATTACTTCTCTTTTGTAGGTTTTCTGTTTAGTATATTCCTTTGCAATTTAGTTAAGCCTTTAACTTAGACTTAACTATAATCTTCCTTGGAAAGTGAAATATTTGCTTATTGTGGTCACTGTCAATAGTGTATTGCTATCTTACAAATAAATAGTACTTGTTCTTAGAAAGTGAGGCAAAATACATCTGTGTCTGGCTGCAGGCACGCATGCACGCACACACACAGACACAGACCACACGCACGCATGCACACACACAAACACACAAAATCTTTTCAAACACAAGTAAAGGTCTCTAATAAAACTCTGGTGACAGACATGAAGCACTCAGAAGAACTCTCAGTAATCAAAAAGATTCTGGATGTGAGCCCCAGATGAAAGACACTATACTATAGGTGGGAGGTCTGGGGATTTTTGGAGTCTTCAGAAGCAAGAGGTTTATAGATTTTTCTAACACTATGGCTGAGTCTCTTTTGTCTTCACTTTGCTTCATTTCCCTTCACCTCAGTTTACTCTCTTTTCTTCCCGTAACTATTTAAAATTTTTTTCAAAACTGCAAATTCGCTATTGCCACCCACCATCATACTACAAGCTGTAAAACCTCTCAGTGAGTGATATACATATCTCTAACAAATGTTCCAATGATATATTCATTAAAAGAGTTAAAGTAATATTGACCAGATATGATGAAATCAGTGATTGTGAACATTTTTTTCTTAGAAATTCTGTGAGAGGACTTTGAAATGTCATCAATATCTCATCTATGTGCAATAGTATTATTTTAAAAAGTCTCTTCAGAAATCCTTAATATAGTTTACAAATAGTTTTAAAGAGCAAAACGACACAACCCTCATTCTATCTCCCTGACATTACTGAGGTGGTATTTAGTTTCTAGAAGAATTATAATGAGGAGAACCAAGAATATTATGTATAAAGATAATGCAAAAGGACTAGTCTGAAGGCAGAGTGATGTCTCACTCATTTGACTGTCAGAAGCTATGGAGATATCTTAAATTAGAAGGAGTTACTTCAATTGATGAATCTAAAGAGAAAAGAAATCTATCAGCTTTAAAGAGAAAAAATTACTAGTAACTTCAATTCTCATATAGACTATTATAAAATAAATTAATATAAAGAGATGAGTGGCTATTTTCATAAGCAAAAACTCAATAGTCACATGTAAATTTTGAAAAACATTCTATCATGAACATTCTTGGTTATTTTAAAGGGAGTCCAAGCCCCAGATTTACTATACCATCCATTCTTTTATTTATAGTTAAATATGGTTGCATACAATTGTTCATGATTACTTCTAGTTGATCCCCTGGGGATCAACCAGGGGAGTTAGAGACCTAATATCAGTCTTATCCAATGGTAGTAGTAGCATTGAGTGCTACTTTGTGTCAGGTACTGTTCAGAGCATTTTACAGGTATTACTTCATTCAGTTTTCATAAAAAACATTTTGAGGTAAGAAGTATAATTATTTATATTTTAAACACAAGGAAACTGAGGCACAGAGAAGGTAAGTAACTTTCTCATGGCCACACAGGAAGTATGAGGTTCAGCTAGAATTAAATTCTGGCATTCTGAGTAGAGTGCATACCACAGGCTAGTTATAGCCATCACAATTCTTTCTGCCCATGGAAGATTACAGAGTTCAACAAATTAAAGATGAGACTCATTATATGAGTTATTTAACTAATTTACTTCTAATTAAACTAAAAGGAGAAAAGCATAAGGTATGTCTCAGTAGTTGTATTTTTGTCAAAAATACAGTAGTTTTAGTTTTTGATAATGGTGAAAAACTAAGAACATCACAAATATGTATAATCACTATTTATTTTGAAAATTATGATTTTCATATAGCAAGTAAGAACTTTGAAAAAAATAGTAAGTTTATAATATTGTCCCTGAGTAATTTTTATATATAGGTAATACATTACAACTTTTAAGATGCTGAAGTACAGCTATATTATTAACCTGATATATTAAATGGTATAAATCAAACCTGAGGGATTGATTCTTATTCTGTTGGAATTTTTTACTGTACTAAGTATTGCTTTAAAGAAGTTGGCCACTGAAATAAATGTCTATACAGACAGTTCTTGGCCTGCTAGCATTGGTGGCATGGGATTGGACCTCTTGTTTAGTGGCTTTAAAACTTCCCTGAATATTTTATACCAACCATGATTTAGTCATGAAACAACAATTTTCTTTGTTTTCTCTTTAAAAGAAATATTAAGTTTGTCTACGTGTGATAGGGGAAATATATGGCCTCAAAGGGCATATTAGAACCCCTAGGGGATAGATACTTCAGTTTGTTTCCTGGTAAGAAATATCCCTCACTCTGAAAATCACTGTGAAGAGACAAGGTTTCTGATGAGAGTGTGCTGTCCACGTCAAGAATGTTGGGTTTGAAAAAGATCGAAAACTATTGGTATTGTTAATATAAGGATAAAGTAACTCCCCCACCTGCCCTCCACACCCTGCAAATTAAAGGCAAAGTATATTTGCAGTATTTTCATTTTTATGACTTTCCTTAAGAAGATTCCAAAGGGACTTTTTATTGCTTCTAGATCTAGGGATTGCTTCTCGGGTCCATTTTGGGAGGAATTATACACCTGTAAATTTCTTCTCTGCAAAATATTTAAATAAGCTAGTAACTAATATCTAGTTAAATCATTTCATTAACATCTACTATAGAGGTCTGACAAACTCTCTTTCTTCTTTCACATTAAAATTTGTTTAGAAAAAGAAAACCCTAATAAAAAATTAGCTATTTAAAATATACTGATATGCTATTCATTTTAATAAAGCAAGTTTCTGGCAAATTCAACATATTTTTTTCCAGCCTTTTCCAGATAGCTCCTACAAGGTAGTCAAACTGTAGAAATGTCTACAGTATTGGTTGAGAAACAGTATATTTCTGGATCAAATGAGAATAACAAAAAGCAGCATACCTGGGTCTTTTGAATGAATGCTTTCATGAGTTGTATTTTGGTGTTGGCCCTTTGGATTACACTGAAAAATGCTAAAAGCACAGCCTTTCAAAGTCCATTATTACATTTACTCTAAGGATATTATAAGACAACTGACTGTTCACTAGATCATTCAGTGGTCCTCATTTAAAACCCAGGAGACAAATTTCCTTCAAATTAAATGTTAGGAAAAGTTTTCTTCTTTTTAGAAGAGCTGGTATTTTTTCCCTTAAGGACAACCATTTAGCTCAGTGTTTCTCAGCAGGGTGTTATGGCATTTTAGGCAAAACAGTTCTTGGCATGTAGGGTGTTATCCCCTAAAACATTCATTGAGTATCTCTGGCCTCCAGACATTAATGCTAGTTGGGCACTTGGTCATTGTGACCACTCAAACTGCCCAAGCACATTTCCAAATGCACTAGTTGAGAAAATACTAAATAAATTGTTTATTTCCTTTGTTTTGTCTACTAGGAAACTCAATCAAATTTGTCATTAAAAAAAAATCTGAGTAAGAATATTATGTCCTATATATTTGCATTTTAACTTCCTCCCAGTCTTGAACTTCCAGTTTAATTTATGTCTCCCTTGGTCCTGAATTTCACTGTATTCTTATTTTATTGTTAAGACAATCCAAAATCCTTTACTGAATCAAATAAACAAAGACAGCTTGAGAGTTGAGAAGCATTCTTCAGAAGCTTTTATTCATTTAAAAAAGTAGTACTAACTTGAAATAAAGTACCACTGTATAAGGTATGTATTTTAAACTTCTACACATAAAATGATAGGAAAACTACTCAGACACTTAGCTCTTAGAAATTAATGAAAGATAATAAAAGAGAAGAAAATATCATTTTAAAACCTTTGATGAAAGTGACTATGTGTCATAAATATCACATTTATATAAAGCCTATTTCTATATAACGGCAATTTTAAATGTGAAGAGTCTACAGGAAATATTTATCACTTTTAACACTATGAAAATCATTTTGCTAAAAAACCAAATTCTACATAAAGATAGTTTTTGTGTCTGCCTTCATTTTAGATGAAAAATTTTGGAGGAAATCTAATCATACACTTCTCTTTTTCCACAGGAGCAGAAGTGGTCTTGATTCTGATTTAACTGCCCGATTCCCTCAGATTCCTCATTTTTGGCAAACTTTTCCTGAGGGATACTATGGATCAACTCACTATTATTACATTTAGATATCAATTTGTCTTTTACTATAAAACATCTTCACTGACTACAGTGCCCCAAATAGTATTTTTTTAATACTTATTTATATGTCACAATCTTAGCAGCTACTTTTGAGAGAGTATTTAGAGATCTTACTGAGTAATTTCTATGAAAATGAGATAAACTGAAGATAAAAACTAAAAATGAGATAAAAATATTACCATATGTGCTTCTTACCTTAGAAGTACAAATAGCTACATTAGCAGGAAGCTGGGAAAATTGCTTCAATTCAAATACATCACGGGCAGCCCATCGGCTCATGTGATTTTCAGCTTTGCTTGATCCAATCACGTTCTGGTTTGAGTGAATGTAAGCCACTTCCTGAACACCATCTACAAGGTAATTGATGTTTATTAAGTGATGTCTCATTATGAAGCAATATGGTTCCATGTATACTTTAAAAGTTATAGGCAATACACTAAAAAAGTTGTGCTTGTTTTTAATCCTCAGGAAAAACATTGTTTGTTAACATCACAACATTCTTTTTAAAAAAACTGAAAAGAGAAAGAGTTCAAATATGTTAGTCTAGGTTAACTTGGAAAGAACTTTTCCCTCTTATCAATATGCGAACTTCTGAGATTAGGTGACAATCTTTAGATTTAAACTTGAATTGAAGGTTTTGGAAACAGAAAAGTTATGGTGGAGGGTCATTTCTATGAATCTGTTGTTCCAGTTGATTACTAATTAACAGAGCAGTGCTAGCTTCATCTGTTCTTTTAAACATGTGTTTGATTACAGTGATGGAGTGGGAGCATGGGGTTTATGACCAGGGAGTTTAGTTTGGTTGGCTTGTTCGGTTTTACTGTTTGTATTATGTCTTTTTTGTACATATGCCCAGAGAATGTCAAGATTGGAAGGAAATTTAGGAAATGAAAAAAATTAACTTACAACTTTTATCCAAAAGAAGTTTAAAAAATGACTACATTTTTTATTGCTTTGCTTCTAGGTATCTATAATTTACTTTTAAATTGTGGTCATAAATACAAGGCTAGAACTAAGGTCTGTAAAAGTTCCCTCAAACAGCTCTGGCAATGAACCTCGATTATGACCTTCAACACTTGTAGTGTTTCAGTCCTGAGTCTCGCTCAACCAGAATTGCCAATCATGCAAAAACAAGATGTTGTTAAATAAGATGAGTAAAAGAGCAACTAAGATAATATTCTCCTTACATTTCAAGACATCAAGGATTGTGTATGGTAATAGTTTAAAACCTTCAAAAGGTAGAAAATATATTTAGATTTTTCTTAACCTTGATGATATATCTTATGCCTTACTCAAAATAGCATTAGTTCCGTACTATGACACCTTTGGGGCAGTAAAAAAACAAACAAAAAAACTCAGTTATTTTTTAAAAAATAGTTTACACAGTAATTCCTCAAATCTAAAATCTAGTTATAGCACACAAACCAAAGTCCAGTCCAGTACTTAGTTACAAGGGTATCAAAATATATATCATGATAAACTTTTAAAGGAGGCTACTAATTGCAAAAAAAAGCCTTATTTGTAAATAAAGTAAATATAATAATTAAGGTTTTTTATTCCAGTATCCTTGCTTATATATCAGCTTCTTTCACATAGTTTTTTGGGAATGAGTCAGATACTTTTGCAAGCAATGCTAATTCTTAAAATCACTAAACAGGTTCTTGACAGATGGTGATGGCAGGGGAAGCAGTTCTTCAGTTTCTCTGAATCCCTACATGAGAACAGATAGCAACGAGAGCAAAACCAATAGCCACAGACAGCACTAATAACAAAATTAGATGACAAGATACCCCTATGAGCTCTAAAATAACAACAAGCAATTGAGGACAACCCATCAACAGCTACACACTCTGCATGGCATCAGTGTCTTGCACAAAGGAAGAAGGAAGCAACAGGGCAGCATCTAATGGATCTGAAAACAAGGACCCCAGAATAGCTAAAAGGTTTTCACTGGAAAACACAATGGGAAAATTGGAGACAGTAGCTGAATCTGAGAAGGTTTTCTGCTCTCCAATGCTGAGTGGGTGCAGGAGGCTTGAGGTAAGATGTCCTGAGGATATGGAGCAGGCTAGCACTGAAGAACTTTCCAAACTGACCCACCAGGGCTCCCAGGTCAGGGCCACAAGGTGAGGAAAAACTAGTGAGTGTCAAAATTAGCAGGACAGGAAGAACAGGGATGAGGAAAAGAGAAGGTCTAGAGCAAGGGAGGGGAGAGGGAGAGAGAAATACTATACAAAACCACAGATATGGATCTTTGTGAAGTTAGAAAAATGTCCTAAACTCTGCCTTACTTTAAAAATTCAGGGAAAATAATTTCTACATAAATGAGAAAAAGGGTCAAATCTCAAAAAAATTGTTATAAGAGAAAAGGGAATAAGCAGCAGAATTTACCCCTACAATGAAAACATGCCAGAAATATTTGCTAACGAAACAGATGAAAATTGCAACTGATTTCAAAATGAGGTAAAAGACTTTAAGAAATGATAAAATACAAGAACCAACAACATAAATCAGAATAAAATAACCTAGAAATGAGTGCCAGAACTCTGGAAAAACTTAGGAATTAAAAACATTATTTCAGAAATGAAGACTAAACTAGAAGAAACATAAGGAATACAATAGATAATGCTTTAAGAGAAAGGAGAAAACATTTAAAAAGTAAAAAGACATGAAAATGAGATAAAAAATATTTGAGAGAACGTGACAAAAATTTTTAGGACAGGAAAAGAAGATTGAACATATAAATAACAGGAGTCCCTGAAGAAGAAAGCCAAAGTAAAGGGATAAAACAAGTAACTAAAAACACTAGTATGAGAAAGTTTTTCCAAAATTAAAATCGAGCTGAAACTAGACTTTGAGAATACTGACCCAGAATAACCAACACTGCTATGGACTGAATGTTTTGTTCCTTCGTAATACATATGTTGAAGTCCTAAATCCCTGGTGTGATGGTATTTGCAGTTGGACCTTTGGGAGACAATTAGATCATGAGGGTGGAGTCCTAATGAACAGAGTTAGTGCCCTTATAAGAAGAGACAGGAGAGAGATGACTTCTCTCTCCACCATGTGAGGATACAGCAAGAAGGGGGTCATCTGTAAACCAGGAAAGGGGCCTTAAACAAGAACCTAACTTGGCATCATGTCCCAGCCTCTAAAACTGTGAGAAATAAATGTTTAGGCCACCCAATCTATGGTAGTTTGTTATAGCAGCCTAAGCTGACCAAAACAAACACCAAAACACAATCTAGTAAAATTATTGGACAATAATGAAAAGAAAAATCCTTATGGGCATCTAGGAGAAAAAAAATAAAGAACGCATGATACAACACTTCATACCAGAAGAAAATGAACATATGTATTTAAAAAATTTAAGAAAAGAAAGTGTGAGCCAAGGATTTTATATTCAGCAAAAATGACTTAAGTATAAGGGCACATTGTGTTATCAACAAGAATCAAAAACAGGGAATATTATTCTCATGAGCACTTTCCAAAGGATCTGCTAGAAAATAAGCTACAGACGACCAATGACTTAAGAGACACTAATATAAGGACTAATGGGAATCATTAAATTTATATTTGCCTGCAAACCAAGAATAAACTAAGTCTAACAGGGGGAGAGTATAAAATTCAATGTCTGCATGTCCTGACACCACAGATATAGTATATCCATTTTCAAAATAGGAAGAAATAGAAGAGTATATGTAAACAAACAAACAAACAAACAAATCTTAACACTTCCAGGAATCATAGTGTAGCAGTATTGGTATTTTTATTCTTTGACTTTTATACAATATAGGATAAAACTAATGAGTAATTAAGGGACATTCTAATTAAATCATTCCCTATATGCTTAAGAACTAGAATTACCATTATGGAAGAAATGGAACACAAATGTGACAGAAAAGAGGTTTAGTAAAATCTTATACTCTCACATTAAGTATCAATATAAATATGGAAGTATCAACATAAACACATAGTCTTTTATCATGATATATAAAAATATATATGTACATAAGTTACATATACATAAACATATGCATATACACATGTAAAATATACACACGTGTATAAATGCATGCACACGTGCACACATACACACACATGCACAATATATAATCTGTCCACTGAAAAGGTCCAGAAATAATAACTAAGCAAGTAGTAGCAATGATCATTCCTAGCAAAAGACTGTGGTCTTGAATCACAGTTTCCCCCTGAAAGAATCCATGACTTCTTGGAGAAATGACTAATTCTAGCTCTGGGGCAGAAAATGTATGAGATGATCCTGGAACATTCTGTAATACTAAGTAGCAATCAAAGATGACTACTGTCATGTCAAAGAGTCTCAGGAACCAAAATGCTCATGTCCATAGGCTCCCGCTTTCCTAAGAGCCAATTGAACCTTAACAATGATATTAATTGCAATGGATCGAGATCCATTAAATGTCTTTGAATCAATAAATGCATCCTCTAGGGATGACAGGGAATCAATTTATACTAAAAACTAGTAAAGACAGGAATTATGTTCCCTGCCTTTTCTATATGAACTATAACACTGGGTAAGTAACAGTAGATATAAGTATCCTTTTACAGAAGCATTCTAATTCACAAATGAAAAAGAAATAAGAGAAATACAAAACATCATTTTCCTACTCTGGATATATAGTTATAGACATTTAAACATTAACAGCTGCCAAAATAATAAAGAGACCAGTGACATTTTGTGCCTCCCATAGTTTTGCCAAACACTAACTTCTGTCTTGTCAAAGGAATAAATCTGAGTTTGAAATAGTCTCAGATATTGCTAACTTGTAGGAAATATAGAGGGCAAAGGAATATGTTCAGCTCATCAAGAGCACATAATTAGCAAAATGCAAATTGAGGAAAACTCTATATATGGCACAGGTTCTTTAGCAGATAAATCATAAGGAAATGAAAGGGATAGAAGAAGAATACTACAGATTAAAAGAGACTATGTAAAAATATTTTTAAAAATGGGACTAAAGTGTAATATCTAGGGATACACGTTTGTGTGATGAAATCATAAAAATGCAAAAAAGTGATTACTATACAAGTTTGAATTCATATTTACGGGGATTGAGGGGCTGTGATTCAGATGGGGCACATGGAGGAGGCCCTGGGAGAGATAACAAAGTTCTCTATCTTAAGCTAGCTGGTATTCCCTTTATCTTGGCCCCCACCCACTTCATTTGTGCTTCAATGTAGCTTCTTGATTTAGAGAGCTATTTTACAAGTAAATTCAAAAATCTCTTATGGAACTATTTGCACATAACAAATAAGTAAAGCTTTTAGAAAGTATATGTTGTTACCTAAAAATTTATCCATTGATTCATACATCTGCTTTTGATGGACGATGCTCTCATTTGAAAATTTCACTGGTTTTCTTGGTACGACAGTGCTATTTTTCTTATGGGTAGGCAATTTTGAAGATAAACTGATTCTCTCTTTTACAGTTTGTGGTCTATGTCTCTGTTTAGAGAAACTGATATGGCTAACAGAAAAATCATCATCTGAGGATGAAAATTCATTAATAGTCTGAGAGTTACAATCTTCATCTGTTGGATATAGTTGGTTTGCTTTCTTCATTGTTTTTTTTCTCTTAAACCTCAAAGAACTCGTAGCTCTTTGTTTTCTTACTCTTGACTTGGAGGATATTTCAATGTCATCAGATTCATCACTAATATCACTATTGCCTTTTCTTTTCATAATAGATTTCAAAGTCATGTTCTCAGGATTTAATTGTTTTGAAATTAGTTTATTTTCTCTGACATTAGTCTTTCTATCATCACCATTATTTCTTATTTTTACAGGGTTTTCTGTTTCAGAATCTACAGATCCATCCATGGGTGGCTTAAACTTTAGACTATTCTCAGGGAATTTCAGAGTTGTATATTGTGTAGGAAAGATGACATCACTATCTTCTGATTCCGTGACATTCTGTAAAATGCAATGGTGGTCAGTTGTATTTTTTAAATTTTTCTCATCATCAGACTCAGAAGAAACATTCTCTTCTACAATCTTCTTACTTTTATCAAAAATACATTTTTCATTTGGATTTAGAATGTTAGATAATGTTTGATGTTTTGAAGTACCAAGAGAGTCTCGACTTTTCTGACAACCAACATCTTTGTTTTCTGTTGAAAGGCAGGTAGGCTGTTCATCAGAACTTTTATCTTCAGAAGTAATATTTTCATCACTATCTTCAACTGATTTACATTTTGTCTCAAGCAATTTCGAGAAACCACACTGGAGTAAGCTGAGCTGTCCAAGAGAACTTGAAGCTTTACTTGAGTCACATGCTTTGTTTTTAGGAGTCTTTATTCTTGAATTTTCCACTGCTTCATCATCACTAAAATCACTGCAGAGATCACATACTTCTTTTGCCAGTGGTTCTGAAGGTTGTTCTGGACCTCTGTGTTCTTGACAGTCAGGCTCTCTAGGCTACATAAGAAGCAATGACAGAAATATTTGAAAATGTCAAGATCTATCACACTGGAAAGTAATTAAATTTGGACAGATAATTTGTACAAGTATATCACTTGGTATTTTGTAAAAGTATATTTAATAAACAAATATAAAGAATTTAATATTATAGTCTGGTGTACTCTTTTCTCTTTTCAAATTGAATAACTTTCCAAAATAAGTAAAAATTTAAACTAGAATACCATGTGACCAAATTATTTATAAGAAAAACAGAGCCAAGTGGTCAGCTCATAAGAGGCTGGGACCAATTCTGGCCTCAAGAGTGAAAAGTATATAACTATTGCTTACTAAAGTCTAGCAGATGCATCTAATCATGCTTTAAGAACAAAACAAATTTGTAGGAGTTAGCAAAGTAAAGAATTCACAACTGGAAAGTGGTTCTAATTGATTAAAAATAAAAAGTGCGAAAGGATCTTGATAACCAGAAATGAAGAAAATATTGATATTTTGAAGTAAAATTTGCTACAAGCTTAAATCCAATATTTAAGTTTTTCACATCAGTCAGAGCTAAATATATCCTTCAGTTTCCTTAAATTGAGGCTTTATTAGTAAAAGATTTTGGAAAAGTATTATCTAGCAATATTTTTGCCAACATTTGATATTCATGTATTTCTATAAATTTACAAAAATATTCACCCCATATTCTAAGTCAATAGGCTATTATAAATTTATATAATTCCTTAAAACCAAACAAGGAAAAGGAAGCAAAAATAATAGCAAAAAAAAGTTTTCTACATACATTCTTTACTTTTAAAAAGGCCCTTTGATGGCAATATAGATTTTGTAGTATGTGAGATAACAAACTACCAAAAAGATTGCAAGATTAAGGACTCAAATAAAATATCTACTTGAATAAGAAAGTAGTTTTGATGTTTGGATTTAATATTCTTAAATACATTTGGATTGCTATTTTCCAACTTAATTTATTGTTTAGTTAAAAATTATTTAGATTGGATTGGTCACCTATATAGTGTATTTAATTTGGGGTTTAAAATTCTAGTCTAGATATAAAGGTATGAGAGCTCCTCAACTTGTTCTTATGATATGAAATGTTAAATTAGCCTAAATTATTAATTTTACTGACATTCTCTGATATTGTGTCCTTGATTTTTTAAAAAGATTTTTTCTTTACACATTGGAAAATAAAGGAAAAAGGAAAGTAAACTTAAAATTGTGACAGTACATGTTTTCTAGGAGTTCTGGGTTACAGATTCAAAAATTGCTTACTGTTTCTAGTTTGTGTCCTGGAGGTTCCTTTTTCAACCATGTTGTGGCTGTCATGATCCCTGCTTCCACTTGGCCTTCTCTCTATAAAGAAATACATAACCGTAAAATATGGAGTAAAAACAACCAGATAAACAACAGCAATGGCATGCTAAAACTTGAGAGTTAAGAAAGGAAAAATGAGTTCAGCTTGCTTAAGCTCTCTTATTTTCAATTTGCCACAGAAGGAATTCATATATACTTTATATAACATTTTAAAATACTCTTAATTCTTTATTCTTAGGTGGTAGACTGCCACAGTGAAGTGTGCTGGGCCCATAAAATACTCTTATTTCTTATCTTAAAGCTTATTTTTTCAGATAGAAAACTAATAATCCTTTTCAGCCATCTCCATTAAAAACTCTAGTAGGTGAGGGAGGGTGAAAAAACATATATAGATACACAGTAACGAGTCTATAGTAACTACGTCTATATAATAATTATAGTAAGGACATATTATCTATATTTCAAACACCACAGATAATGTTGAGTATTAGGAACTTGATATTCTAGCCTACATTGCTAGTGTATTTATTGTTCATATTTATTAAAATGTTTATTGATTCTTTAAGTGTAGCAGACATCAAAATGAAAAGGTCCACCCTAAAATGAAACCAAAAGAAATGGTCTTAATTATATAACAGGTTTGCTACATCTTTTGGGAATGTATCTATGCTTTTAAAGCTTTTGGTAAATCATTTAACATATATATATTTGCCTAGATTCTAGAATATTAAATTTACTTCAAAAGGAGATTAATATATTTCTCTTTCTAAGGTTTTATTTGTTGATAGAACAGGAGTAAACAATACTACTATCACCAGAATTACAAATTTGTATATTCATACAAATTTATGAATATACAGCCATACCAATTGCATGGTTCCATCCACCTGGTATCCAGGACAACAAGTGAGAATTTCCCCTACAGAACTCTAGAGAATGATAAACAGTTCTTGAACTGTCAAGAGACCTTTTCTTCCAGTGTTAGAAGCCATTACTGCAAGGGAGTGAGGAGTCTCCTTTCTAGCACTGCCATTTATCTTTTCAACAGAAGCTTAACTGGCTACAACAGATCCAACTGGTAGCACCAGAAATCCCTTGTTACTGGAACCCCTTTGTGATAAGTCAATGGCAACTCTAGTCCTCTGCTGCACAGCCCAACACCTTGGAGTCATCCTTAACTCCTCCCTTTTTCTCAAACCCTTGATCTGATCCATCACCACTATCACCCTAGCCCAAACCACCATGATTGCACAGATGAATCATGGCATTATCTTCATACCTCGATTCTTGCTTCTACTCTTTTACTTCTACAGTCTAATTCTTAATATTTAATCCAGATAATATAGATCAGACTATGCCATTCTTCTGTTCAGAACCTCCGAATTGCTTTTTGTCTCACTTGAAGTCAAAGTCAAAGTTCCTGCATGACCTGGCTTCCTGATATCTTTCTGGCCCCATCTCTTACTCTCTTGCTTATCCCACTCTGGCCACTCTGAAATTATGCTGGGCATGCTCCTCCTTCAGGGCCTTTGTATTTGTTCCCATGTTTAAACTACATCTTCCTTCCTAGTCTTTTCAAAAGGATCAACTGCAATCTTACAGTGAGTGCTTCCTTGGCTGCTCTATTTACAATTGAAATGCTGTTTCCTTGACAGCATCCTATTTCCTTTTGCACTCTCATTTTTTAAAAACTGAGATACAATTTACATATAACACTGTACATGTTTAAGGTGTACAACATGTTGATTTGATACATTTATGTACTGCAATATGATTACTACCTGTGGCTTTAGCTAACACCTCTATCATGTCACATAATTATAATTTCTTCTTTGTGGTGAGAACATTTAAAATCTAGTCCCTTGGCAATGTAGAAGTATATAATCCAGTATTGTTGACAATAATCACTATGCTGTGCATCAGACCTCCAGAACTTATTCATCTACCTGCTCTATAATAAACTACACGCTTCACTCATTTTTTATCATCAGTCTTCCCCAAATAAAATGTAAATTTTTTATAGGTAGGATTTTTGTCTATTTTATTTATTTCATACGCCTAGTTCTATGAACGCTACCTGACATTTAGCATACATGCAATAAACATTTGTGAAATGAACTCTCAATATCTAACTCTAAAAAGAAACCATGATATAGGTAAGCCAATGAAAAATAGAATTAAACTGCTTAGAAATCCTCAGATTAAAAATGTTCCATAAATTCAAATTTCTACATCTTAAAACATTTTAAAAGGGATTTTCTACAGCCTTTAAAAATTAAAAATATATCACAAGAAATGAAAAATCTTCTTTTACATTGTGATATATACTTTATATATAAAATATATATACATTGCTTGGCAAAAAGCAGCATGAATCTAACTAACCCTGAATAATTTTAAATTCTGGTTGATAACAAATAAGCAATTTCAATTCAATATTTAATAATCGAGTGCCAATGATGTGCTTAGCAAGAAGGTAAGCACGTTTTACCACAAACAAAATAAGACATGGAGGGTCCTGTCATTAATAAAGAAACACTCCTGAAGGGGACACAGATATACTGATGACAACCAGAGAACAAGAGAAATTTCCATTTAATAAGTTGTCATACTGAAATATCTTACCTAACTCTTGTTTAACAAAAGAATAGGTGGCTATTGTCATAAAACAGAAAACTAAGCTAATTTGATATATGGCAGAAAACAGGATAAGTAATATAACACTAATATATTTTATAGATAATGATTTCAAATTAGAAACATGAATACAGGTTGGTATGTTAGGTCTTACTCTGAGATGAAGGTAAGATGAAGGGGGTTCTGGAGGGCAAACAAGGTTATCAATTAGAGAAGAGGAGTGAGAAAAACAATTCATAAAAGAATAGCATATTCGAAAACAAGAAGAGGGAAGAAAGGGGGACTTTAAATGGGCCACTTATTTCAGAATCAAAGTTACTACAAAATAAAAGCTTAGCAGTAAACACCAGACATTCTATAACAGTTGTAATATTCACAGGATACTAATAAGATATACCTTCCTGTTAACCATCCATCAGTGATCACCTGCTAGCATTAGATTAGATTCACACTGCTACTGAACTTGCTTAACATATGCTTTTTGATGTTACATGTTCATTATGTAAATGTTCTCTCCCACTTCCCATCAAGATGGTCTAAGTTCTTTAAGGACAGGGACAAATTGTCCGTTGAACTGTTTTTATTGTACTTACTGAATAAACAAAGTATTTAAGGTTTTACTACAAAGTCCTGAAAGTTAAGGAAAATATCCTTAACTCTAAGACTCAGTTTCCTCATGATGAGAGGGTTGAAAAAGATGATGTTCCAGAATTCTATGATAGCCATATCAATATCAACTAGAAAACAGGTTAATTTCTCTAATAATCATTGGTATAGTAAAGAATTTAAAATATTTTTTAAAGGCTATAAATATCCTGTTTGAAGAATAAAAAACATCTGTATGCTGAGGATGAACATAACTGGGAGAGTTTGAAATATTGGTGTGGAATTTTTATTGGGAACAGAAAACAAAAATCTCCATGAGACATGAGAGTGCATCTCAGGGAGTATTTGGTAACTTTTAATCAAAACACATTTTATATTTTTGTTTATTTAGGAAAGTCTCTTTTTTTTAGTTCCTGACTTCAACAGCTGTTTTCAAAATAATAAACTTTTCTTTGCCAGTCTGAAAACGGCTTTGTAGGTCACACTATCTACTACATGTATCTGTATTATGTGTGTACATTATTTATAACTTTGCATGGGAAAATCTTAGTTTAGAGGTACAACAATTCATTTCTTACTTCTGTAAAAGTAGAAATTCTAAATATAAGGCATCTTTATGAAGAAAACCAAAAATTTCTCTGAAAAGGTACCAGCAATTATATTTCAAGTTTCCTGAGGGAGAAAACCATGTTTAAAATATTATTGAAAAGGTCAGAAAACAATTTCACACCTCCAGGATGTCCCTTGTAAGACAAGACCCTTGGGATCTTAGTTTGAAGAGATTATAGACCCCAAAAAGCTCTCCTCGATGCTCTTTTGATCCTTGAACTGCTTCAAAATACCGCTTGGCATTTTCACTTCCAACCACCACACAGTGAAGTTGCTAAAACAGAAAAAACACAAGATATTTTTGAAGTGTTTGCTCCAACAATATGTCAGAATTTCCTGGCATTCCCTGTATATACACAGCTTTAGCTGGAGCAGGCAGAATCTCCTTAGGGAGGAAATTTTATTTTAATTTCCCTAGCAGATGTTGCCATTGTGGTGAAATAATAATAATCTAGCCAATCTTATTGAAGAAGAGATCATATATTTCCTATTTTATCTGTTTCCTACCAACTCAGTCAAGATCACATCTCTAAGGACTATCCACCTGTCATAAAAAGTTAAATAACATGGGCATACATTTGGATATACCTTCCTCCTTTCTATACTCATTACAATAGGAACTAAGAAATTGTCAGAAATAATCACTATATTACCAAAGTTAAATTATAACCTGAAGTAATTATATGATAATCATGTTAGTGTCAAACTAACTGTGGCCATGTTTATACTGTTAACCAACAGCAAAACTCAATCACTGTTTAGAAACATTACATCTGTGAAACAATTTTGAATACAGAAAGAATACTGACATGGAACCCTTAAGGATATATAGCACTTTAGTATCAACATTAATGTGCCTCTTTATTTACTGGCTGTTCTACTAAATGGAATGTAAATACAATCGGATTAACTCCACATACACATTAATTTGGAAGAAACAAAGAATACAAAGAATGGAAAACAACGTCAGTCAGTTGTTGATTAGTAAAGATTAGTAAGAAATGATATGTTATGGTGATTATTTTTAGAGTTGATTGGCACTGAAATAAATTACTATAGGCAATTATAATTATTCTTAATAGCTGTTATTTATTGAACACTTATTACATATGTAGCATTTTTACTTTCTCTCATTTAATTCCTACACCCCAGTAAGATATTATCTCCCTTTCAGAAATAAAGAAACTAGAGTTTCTCTATTTTTATAAATAAAGTTAGAATTTAGAGAAATTGAGTGCCTTGTCCACAGCTACCAGTTAGGAAGTGTCATTTCTAGAATTTATACCTGGGTTTGGCAAAATCTAAAATTTATACTTGTAATAATTTTTTACCTCCAGGATGTCCCTCTTAAAACAAGGCTCTTGGGACCTTAGTTTGAAGAAGTTATGGATCAACATACCAACTTAATCAGTTCGATATCAAAGTCTCAGAAACTTGGGCTATAGTGCTGGGAATATAGACTCACAATATCAAATGATGCACCTGATGGCCCAGTTCCCTGACTACCCTTGCTACTGACTCTAAAGGTAGACTATATTGTCAGACTGCAGAACTAATAAACAAAATCACCAAAGTAATTTGTAAAAGCATTAAATCTGAATCTTTATAAATTTTCTACCAAAATTTGATCAAAAACTTATAAAAGGCACATTATTTTTTACTTGAAGTAAGTTTTTCCAAAGTGGTTCAGGTAAAAGTGAAGGTTAGATCATCCACCTGTAGACTAACTATAGAAAAAAATCACACTAGAATTCAAGGGGGCAGGGGAAACAAAATCAGTAACTGGAAAATGTAGCTTAGCTTTTAGTTTAAGAAAAACTCATACAAGGTTACAAAATGCTAGTATTTTGTATTTTGTATGATGAGAGGATTGAAAAAGATGAAGTCTTTATGACAATATACAAGATATACAGGAAGGAATGTTCATCATATTAAGGATTTCATAACCCCTTCCTCCATTTTCAAGGCCAGCAGCATGACATCTTCATAGTATTCTCTCTAACCCTCTGCTTCTGCTGCCACATCTCTTTTCCTCTTTATTTGACCCTCCCGCCCCTTTCTTCTGTAAGAACCTTTGTGGTTACATTGGGCCCACCCAGATAATCAGGTGTGTACAGGGGGTTAAGGATGTGGACATCTTTGGGGGACCATTATTTAGTTTATCACAGTAAGGAAGTGTAAAAAGAATGATGGAGGCTTGTCAAAATGACACAAAAGCCACCTTGAAAGGGTTCCCACTGGCCCCGAATGAGACAGTTCAAATATCAAAATAGTAATATTCAATAGGTTGTAACCTGTTACTAAAATAGGATCCCATGAGTCCACACAGATTAAATAAATAAACAAAAGAGAAGGGAAAAACCTTGCTCTTATGATAGAATGCAAACAAATTAAAAAAACAGGAATAATGGAAATAGAAAAATCACCATCTGACAATTATCACAGTGGTAGCTGATTCAGCTGGGAATCAGCAATAAACACTAAAGCTGGTGGGTATCAGTTTGATCAGGGACAAGATATTAGCATAGTCTTAGAGATTTCCCCATAAAATACAAAGGAAAACAATGGCAACTTAACAGTGGAGAAGGCTGGTAGACAGAAACCTGACCCATGATCAAGGATAACATCACCAATGATGGGGCAGGTCACCACCATGTGCCTTCTGATCAATGTAATGAGTAGAGCACAGCATTGTTTCTATACTATTCATGCTCAGGCTTCTCGGCTTGAGTCTGGACATGAAACATCAAATGGACTTCTGTTGAAGGAGAGGCCTTATTCTTTAAAACTATGAAGATCATTAAAGATAAGGAAATTTTGGATAACTATTCCAAGTTTAAGAAAACTGGAGAGACACAAAAAGAAATATTACCATGATCCTGGTTTGGATCATGAACCAGTAAGGGAAAAGGAGACGCTGGGAAAGTTGGTGAAACTAATATAAAATTAAATTAAATTAAAAAAAATAAAGATCGCTACTCACGGGGGAAGATGGCGGACTAGTTAAAAGCAGGGTTCATCTCCTCTCACGTCCACATTGGAATTACAACCAAATTATAAAATAATCAACGTGGAGAATCACCTGAAGTCCAGCTAATCATAACACCTACATCTGGTAATATAAAGGAGCCATATCAAAGCCAATCCAGCATAGACAACAACCATCAATGGATTGCCTTGTAGTTCTCACTGGGTAGTCCTGAGCATTCAAAAACAGTAGCTGACCTTGGCCTACAGGGGAGCCTCTCCCAAGGGGCCACAAAACAATGCATCTGGAGGCTGACACCAGACCACAACAGGGCAACTCCTGACTAATTCCATTAGTGAGACAAACAAAGAGTGGTTGCAGCAAGTACACAAGCCTGTTAGGGCAAATCCCACTCAGTGGGGTCAGCCCCCACACAACAACTCTTATCCAGTGGGTGCAGCTAATTCCCACAATTAGTCAGCCTGAACGTTAATCCCACCCACTGATATACTAACCACAATAAAGGCTTGGCGACAACAGAAGATCACACATAACCCGCACAAAGGTCACATCCAGAGCTCCCGTCATAAGGGATCAGGGAGAGTGTGCCACTGGGCCACACAGGACACCTTTCGCATTAGGCCATCTGGCCAAGGCTGAGAGATGAAACAAATATTCCTGACATAGACACGAACACAGAGAGGCTAATAAAATGAGAAAACAAAGAAACATGACACAAATGAAACAACAGGAAAAAACTGCAGAAAATAAGCTAAATGGAATGGAGGCAAGCAACCTGCCAGAGACAGAGTTCAAAATAATGGTTATAAAGATGCTCAATGAACTTAGGGGGAAAATGGATGAGCACAATGAGAACCTTAACAGAGAGACAGTAAGTATTAAAAAGGACACAGAAACCATAAAAAAGAACCAGACAGAAATGAGGAATACAATAACTGAAATGAAGAATACACTAGAAGGATTAAACAGTAGATTGAACAAAGCAGAAGATCGAACGAATCCTACTTGGAAGACAAGTTGACTGAATATACCCAATCAGAACAACGAAAAAACAAAGAAAAAAGAATTTTAAAAAATGAGGATAGTTTAAGAGAACTCTGGGACAACATGAAGCATAAAAATATAGGGAGAATGGGAATACCTGAGGAGAAAGAGAGAGAGAGAGCAAGGGATTGAGACTCTATTTGAAGAAATAATGACAGAAAACTTCCCTAACCTGGCAAAGGAATTAGACATACAAGTTCAGGAAGCACAGAGTTCCAAACAAGAGGAATTCAAACAGACCTATGCCAAGACATATCATAATTAAAATACCAAAGGTCAAAGACAAAGAGAGGATCTTAAAAGTATCAAGAGAAAGGAAGCTAGTTTCTTACAAGAGTACCTCCATAAGAATGTCTGCTGACTTTTCAATGGAAACTTTGCACGCCAGAAGGGAATGGTAAAAAATATTCAAAGTTATGAAAAACAAGAATCTACAACCAAGAATACTCTACCTAGCTTTAGATTAAAATGGAAGGTGAGATAAAGAGCTTCCCAGACAGAAATAGCTTAAAGATTTCATCACCAACAAGCCATCATTACAAGAAATGTTAAAGGGTCTTCTGTAAAAAGAGAAGGGGTAAAAAATAGAAAAAGCAAATATGAATAATAAAATGACAGTAACAACGTATCTAACAATAATCACTTTAAATGTAAACGGATTAAATGCTCTAATTAAAAGACATAGGGTAACTGGATGGATAAGAAAACAAGACTCAAGATACAAGATATATCTCCTGGGGCAAGGGAAACAAAAGAAAAAATAAACAAATGGGAGTACATCAAACTAAAAAGTTTTTGTACAACAAAGGAAACCATCAAGAAAGCAAAAGACAACTGACTATTTGAGAGAAAATATTCACTAAGGATACATCTGATAAGGGGTTAATATCCAAAAATATATAAAGAACTTATATACAACTCAACAACAAAAAAACAAATGATCCAATTAAAAAATGGGCAGAAGACCTGAACAGATACTTCTCCAAAGAGGAAATACAGATGGCAAACAGACATATAAAAAGATGCTCAGGCCACTAACCATCAGAGAAATGCAAATTAAAACCACAATGAGGTATCACTTCACGCCTGTCAGAATGGCTATAATTAATAAATCAAAAACAAGTGTTGGTGAGGATGTGGAGAAAAGGGAACCCTCATACATTATTAGTGGGATTGCAAATTGGTATAGCCGCTATGGAAAACAGTATGGAGGGTTCTCAAAAAATTAAAAATGAATATAACTTTTGACCCAGCAATTGAACTTCTGGGTATTTACCCAAAGAAAACCAAAACAATAATTCAGAAACATTTATGCACTCCAATATTCATGGCAGCACAATTTATAATAGCCATGATGTGAAAGCAACCTAAATGCCCATCAACAGACGATTGGATAAAGAAATTATGGTTCATATATACAATGGAATATTACTCAGCCATTAAAAAAATTACATGGATGGACCCAGAAGTTATTATGCTGAGTGAAATTAGTCAGACAGAGAAAGATAAATACCACACGATTTCATTTATATGTGGAATCTAAGGAACAAAAAGAACAAACTAATCAAAAACACACTCACAAATACAGTGGACAATTTTGTGAAGGACAGAGGGATGGGGGGTGCTGAGAGAATGGGATGAAGGGCTAAAAATGTACAAATTAAACGTATAAATAGTTGATAGGTGGTCACAGGAATGGGGAGCACGGCAGAGGAAATGCAGTTAGCATTAATATGATGGCTAGGTGGAGGGCCAAGGGAGGAAGGGAGTAATTGGGGGGATCGTTTTATGAACTATATAGATGTCTAACCAATGTACTATATACTTGAAACTAATTTAAACAAACAAAGAAATGAATAAATAAATAAAATAAAGATCATAACTGAGAGAAAGAAAATACAAATGTGATAAAATATTAACAACTGGGGAACCTGGGTGAAAATAATTGGAAGTTCTTTGTGCAGTTATTGTAACTCTTCTGTAAATACAAACTTATTCCTAAATAAAATTATATAAATATGAAAGATAAATTTCTGAATGTCAATCTTTAGGTTACATGCAATGTTCCAAACCTGAAGGAGTACAGCTGCTATATAAGTGATGTTTTTATTTTAAAAAAGTATAAAATACCTGCATGTATGATCTCAATGAGTGCAAAGAAAACATAACAAAATGGAAGTCCCCCTTGAAAAATACAGATCATCCCTTATCATTCTAACCAACAGTGTAATGTTAAGGTGTATCCTCCTAGATCTCTTTTAATGCAGTTAGAGTTATTTACACATACAAAGAAAAGTAGTTTTATGCATAAACAATTGATATACTTGTTCTGCAAGTTACTTTTTTTTGCCCCACTTAAAAATGTCTTATAGATCATGCCATATTAGTACATTTGCTCAGACTACAACTTTTTTATTGTTGTTGCAGAGTATTCTATAATATGCTATATCAAAATTTATGTAATTATTCTGTTACTATTGGGCACTTAGACTGTTTCTTTTTTCAATTTTTAAACAAATACTAACAACACTGAATATAAATCCTTGTCATCCTTCACTATGCATATGTGAGAGCATTTGTGTCAGGTAGATAGGGAGAAGGTACTGTGTTTTAAAATGCTCTTAAATTAGCCTGTAAAATAAATTTACCAAGTTGTATTCTCAAAATAGTATATGAGTGCCTTTTTGTAATACCCTCACCAACAAAGAACAATACCTATCTCCCCATCTCCCTAAAAAAATTAAAAATAAACAAAAACCTCACAAAACAAAAAGTCTTTGGCAGAATGTGCAGAACACAATCTTATTTCATTACGTATTTCTAGATTACAATTATGGTTAAGCATCTTTTCATATATGTGTTAACTATGTGTATTTTTTCTTCAGTGAAGTAACTAATCACAGTCTTTATTGCTTTGTGGGAGTTTTTTTTTATAAGTTGTAGATACTAATCCTTTGTATAATATATGGCAAATATTTCCTCTTACTCTCTTTGTCATATAGAAGTTTCATTTAAAAAAAAATGTAGTAGAATTTACAGTATTCGCCTTAGAGACTCCATTAGTTTCCGAGGGCTGCTATATAACACAATACCACAAACTGGGTAGCTTAAAAATGCAGAAATTTATTCTCTCACAATTCTGGGAGCTAACAGTTTGAAATCAAGGTGTTGGCAGGGCCATGCTCTCTTTGAAGGTTCTAATGGAAAATCCTTCCTTTCCTCTTCCTATCTTCTGGTGGTTGCTGGCAATCGTTAGTGTTCTTTGACTTGCAACTACATTATTCCAATATTAGCTTCCTTTGTCACACGGTGTTCTCCCTCTGTGTCTGTCTGTATACAAATTTCTTTCCTCTAAAGACATCAGACATTGGATTAGAGCCCACCCTAATCCAGTATTACCTTATTTTAACTTGATTACATCTGTAAAGACCCTACTTCTAAATAAGATCCCATTTTGGGCATCAGGGGTTGAAACTTCAACATATCTTTTGGCGGAGGAGCACAATTCAACTTCTAACAGAGGCTTTTTTAAAGATTTTTACATTTATGTTAACGAGAGATATTGGTCTGTTTTTGCAGCATCTTTGTCAAGTTTTGGTATCAGGATTCTTGTACCTTTCTAAAATAAGTTGTAAGTGTTCCCTCTTCCTGTTTCCAAAAAGAATATTAAATGCTTGATAGAATTCACTGCTGAAGTCATCTATGCTAGGATCTTTCTTTGTGGAAAGTTTTGAATTAAAAGTTTATTTTCTTTGACAATATAGAACTTCAATAACATTTGAAATTATTGTTCCTAAGTATCATCAATAAGAAATTACACGTCTATCTAATTCTAGTATTATTGTACATAAATTTTTCTCTCCAGAAAGTTTATCTATAGAAATTTAAATAATTTTTTTCTCTTTATCTTGGTGTTTTACAATTATAGAAAGATAGTTTAAGTGTGAACCTATTTTCATTTATCCTATTTAGCACTTGGTGGACCCATATAAATCGTGAACTTATTTTCTACTTTTTACGTTTCTTCCTTTATTTGGGGCTTCTTCCCTTCTCTTTCTCCTGTTTCGTTCTTCAACTATAAGACTGATACTGGAACTTCTAGAACTAGCCTTCCCTTACACTAACTTTTCTAACATGTATTCTAGCTCTGTCTTTTTGCTCTGTAATCTAGAATTGCTAGGCTATTTAGATGAAAACTCTTGGCTACTCAGCCTACCTCTGGAATTTTTCATTTTTTGGATCTCTGGTGGATTCCTTTCCTAGTTCTTTCTGTTCTTGTTTCCAGGGTCCTACAATCTCACTTATCTTTTGAATATATTATTTATATTTCTTTTAAAATCTCTTTTACTCTCTTCTATTGTTTTCTCTGATGTTAATTCTTTTGCTGAGTGCCTGTATTAGTTCCTGTGGCTCTCGTTAACATTATCATAAACTTGGTGGCTTAATAAAACAGAAATTTATTCTCTTACAGCCTGGAGGCCAGAAGTCTGAAAGTAGTATTACTGGGCTGAAATCAAGATTTTGGCAGGGCCATCCTCTCCCCAGGCTCTAGGGAAGAAATCATTCCTCCTCTCTCAGCTTTTGGTGGCTGCCAGCATTCCTTAGTTTGTGACTACATCACTCCTATCTCTGCCTCTGTGGTAATAGTCCCTTCTCTTCTGTCCCTGTCAGATTTCCCTTTGCTTCTTTCTTACAAGGACAATTGTGATTTAGAGCCCAAAGGGATAATCCAGGCTAATCTCTCAATCTAAAAATCATTCATTTAATCAAATATGCAAAGACCCTTTTCCCCATATAAAGTAACATTTACAGGTTCCAGGGATTAGGACTTGATATCTTTGAGTGCCATTTTCAGTGTTTATTTTCCTAAACTGTTCAATAATGATTTTTGTTGGGTATTCATCTGTCTTCAATTATCTTACGTGCTTATTTCAGCCTATTAAAGTGATTATTCAAAGTCAGGGAGGTGTAAGTATTTAATTTTCTGGGCAATGGGAGGAACTTTCTTCTTGTATTCAGCAAAAATTTAGAGCTCTGTCTTGCTTCATTGCTTTCAGTATTTCTAATTAGTGTTCCTACTTGAGCGCAGATACCTCTGTTGGCTGCAATTTAGTTCAATGGGATAAGATTGTAAGGGTTAAACTACCCTAAACAGGGAGTACCACAGTTACTCCAACGCTCCTTTATATTTTTAGTATCTGATGACTCTAAGCTTGAAATATCCAGAAGTTACACCTACCTTTTTCAGTAGCCTTTTCCTGACTGAGTTTAACTTGGTTTCTTCTTCTAATCTGATCCCAATTGCTTTTTGTTTTTCAAGGTTCCTTTTAATTTCTGGCCCATAGAGAAAACTCTTCTTATTTTCCAACATGTTTATAGCTTCTTTTTTTTAATGTCATTTTTGAATATTTTTCCCCCAGAAGATTTGAGAAACACTTGGGTGGCTAGAGTGTGTACGCCATATGTACTGTTCCAATCAATCTTTTAATCATATTTAATGCCTTTTCCTCACATGATTGCCATCTTATCTTTATTTGTGTCTACCAAGTTGTATGGCTGAATCTTCCCTAAGTGGCATGCATGTAAAGAATATTTTAATCTGTAACTAGATCATACAAAGTTCTAAAAACAAATTATCCTCTTCGTAAGCCTTATTACATATTATTATATACATTATATAACAGGCAATTTTATTTCATTATAGAGTCAGATGAATAGTTATATAGTAATGAGATTGAGAAAAATTACCATGTGATTGAAGATTCTTACTTGTGATAAGGCTAAGATGGTATTCTAAAGAACTACTCCTAAGTTGAAAAAATAATACCCTACTTTTTTCCAAGATTGGTTAAATATGTTTAAAAATAACTTTTAAGTAGTTGTGTTATACCAAGGAACAAAAAGATGAAAGGTTTTTACAGAGCTAAATGCTTTAAGAAAAAACAAAAACTTCTGTGTACACTTCTATTTTTAGAATTAAGAAAACAGCATTAATTTAAGATTGGATCATTCTTAGGTTAACTACCACCACATGTGGCAGATGTTTGCTCTTAAAGAGATGCCAACTCAATATATAGGGAGTAATTCTAATTTAACATTTATAATTAAACTTGAACCTCATTCCAGATCTTCTCAAGTGAGCAGTTATAAACAATAAATTTTGTTTATTTAAAGACATGAATGGAATAGTAATTGATACACTAAAGGATATTAAAGAGTTAATGCAATTTTAGATAAATACTAAAAGCACAAGCAGAGTAATTAGGGCACTTGAGTTCAATTCCTATAATTCCATTTTCTGGAGGGGCTGTGTCCCAGTTTCATTATGTACTACATGAAATGGTTGCATTAGATATCTCTAAGGCGTTTCTTTCCACTCCTCTTTAAGTATGGCACATACAGAAAATGGTAATATGAACATCTACCTGAAGTAAACAGAGGTTGTTACTCAAAGTTGATCTTGCTGCCCAGAGTTGTGGGATCAATGTCTCGGGGCACCTGTATCCCATCTGTGGCATACCATGTCTTGGCCCACAGTATGGGAAACTAACCTTGCTACTCTAATTGTGGTCTACAGATTAGTATGTTTACACTCCTTGGAGCTTGTTAAAAATGAAGAATCTTGCTTGGGCTCCACCCAGAACTACTAAATCAGAATCTATATTTTAAAGATCCCGAAGTGATTCCTGTGCATACTAAAGTTTAAGAAGTACTGCTCTAAGAAACTTTCAGCTCTAAAATTTAACGAACCTAAGAAATAATCTGTTTTATAGAAGTGTATTCTCGAGTATATTTCATACTCTTATTAAATTCCATATTATAGTTAGAATAAAATTAAAAATATATTTTTATACAAATTTATTCCTAATTTTTGAAAATAGGAAAACGTTTATTTTTTAATTAGAAAAAGGGAAATATATTTACCTGCTTATATACTTGTCGTAAGTACATGATCTCCTCCACAGTTCCCAAGGATATCAGCCTAAACACTTTGACATCCCTGCATTGCCCAATCCTATATGCTCTGCGAAAAGATTAAAATCAAAAACAAACAAAAATCAAGTGAAACAATTTTGGGTTCAGGCAAAATCTTTTGTATGTAAAAACAGAACATAAGTACAATTTTCATTAATTTAAAAAGAAACACTTTACGTTTAAATATGTTATACTATTTAATAATAATGAAAAATAGAAATTCATATAAAAAGATCAGTCATAGAAGACAAAAGTATTATAGAAAAATATATATATCAACTTCATTTCTGTCATCAACATCAACTTCCAGTGTCCAAAAACTTTTCCCAAATTCAGATTTTTCTTTGCTTAAGCTTATGAATATTCCAAAATGATTCCATTTATATAAAACTCTCAAAAATGTAAACTAATCCATAATGATAGAAAGTATATCAGTGGTTGCCTGGGAATAGGGGCCTGGGAAGGATAAAGAGGTATGGATTACAAAGTGGCACAAGGAAAATTTTGGGGATGAGGGATATGTTCATTATCTTTATTGCACTGATGTTGTATACATGTATAAAAACTTATTGTACACTTTAAATATGTTCAGTTTGTTGAAATTTAAAAAAAAATTGAGGAAAAGCAGTTAATCAACTGGCAAGCCTATAGTAGTACAGAGATTTACAGCCCCCATCCAGAGATTTCCATGGGGTCTGTATGACTGAATCACTCAATTGACTAGTATCCCAGATGTTTTGATAGGAACCACAGTGCTAATTAAAACTCTAACTTGACTCACCACACTGGTTAACCATGGGTCTAGTCCCTGCAGCTTCTCCCAGGTGGAGATTTTATTGGATGCTCTGAATGAGGTCACCTACTTCTAAATACCTGTTACAGTCGCCGGGGGGATCAGGGGCAAGGCCGTACTGCTTCATGCTTGAAAATGTTACAATTTGGGGGACATTTAATTTTGACCTTGTAAAGTTACTGTTCGTTGTTCTAGCTGGTGTTCCCTCTGCCTCATTTGCCTATTCCTCCTTACAGAGAAGAGCTTTACTAGAGGGCATCTTGGGGTTCTGAAAATCTTACACCACCAGAGGACTATGGGGGCTCCTGACAGCACAGTGAGGGCTAAGTTACTGCATTGTCACTTTCGTCCTGCAGCCTGCATACAGAGGGACTCATAATCCCTTTCTCTACCACAATGAATTTGGCCTCTAAAAAAAAATGTATCTAAAAAGTCTTTTGAGTGTATGCTCAGCCAATTGTTTGGTGGATGAGACAGATTCTGTTGGAATATTTATTCTTTAACCTTTATAGACAAAGTCTTAAATACATGCTACTTTGGACTTATGCTTCAAGAATTTCTTGGTACATAAAGCAGAGATACATTACATGATGTGTCTTTTACTATGTAGAGACAAGTGTTGAGAAATTTTATATAGTATGGAGGTCAAGATCTTCATTTCTTTTCTTGGTTCTTCCCATCAGTCTCAACGGAAGGAGCGGGAAAGAGAGAGGAATGTTGTTCATTTAGTTTTATTGTCAACTAATGTTCACTGAGTTCCACAGCACTGTGCTTCATTGGGAATACTGGGATAAACAAGATATTAGGTCTTGATGGCATAGATGAAATAGAACAAAATTACAACAAATATCATAAGACAAAGAAAAATGGATCTTTTTCTGTGGTTTTCATTTGACCATTTTTCTTGACAGTGGCCAGAGGCCAGTTAAACATGAAGGCTCTGCAGTCGGATGCGTAGATTCAAATCCTGACACGCCAATTATTGGCTGTGAATTTGAGCAAATTAAGTTTGGTATGCCTCAATTTCCTCACACGTGAAATTGGTATGATAATAGTGCCTATTCCATAAGGATATTCAACGTATTAAATGAGATAATCCATGGAAAGCGCTTAGAACAGCTTCTGGCTCACAGTAAACATGCAATAAATGCTGCTGTTATTCTTTGTCCTTATTCTTACTGCCAATTAAAGAACTAAGGCTAATTTGCTTTGCTTTATACCCAGCACAGTATTATGTGTATTATAAGTGGAGTGATCTTAATAATAGTGTATTATAAGCTAAATTATATTTATCAGCAAATAGTAATGGATGATTTTAATTTCTGTAAGGACAGAATCCACATCTGATTGGCTTTGACTGCTATAATATCTAATGGGACATCTTATAAATGCTAAGTGATCAGTAAATATTTTTGATATTTATTTGTATAGCATTAAAAAATAAACAAAATATCTCCATTAAAAAATGCACAAAACAACTGGGCCTAAGTCCTTTATAAAGTTGCACATCTTTGACTATCTTTTCAGTTTCTTCTAAGATGATCTGATTATGTTTCACTTCATCTTTAGTCTATATAAATACTTTATAATTCTAGAAAAAGGTCTTCATGTAGATTTCCAAATATATTTGAATAATATTTCTTTTGTTGGAGTACACCCTTAAATAATGTTTTCAGACCATGAGTAATAAATATATTTTTCAGTACTGGACATCAACAGTTGCTTTATTTTGCCCTCACATATTGATATTTTAGCCACTGATCATACCATCATTTTCTTTTAGTCATATGAATATTGTCACTTTGACAACTTTTCTTTTCTAGAATCCTATAATGCAGATAAAAAGTTTGTTCTTCAAAGTCTGGTCTGCAGAAATAAGTATGATTCTCATTTCTTTGTTGATAAACTGTTTTACTGTCTTTGTCTATGTTTTTATAAAAAGTTTTCTCTTCCTCTTTCTCACTCTGGCATCTTTTAGCCCTTCTCTTTACCTTTGGACCTTAGAAATATCACCAAGATGTGTCTATGTATGTTTTCTCTCCTGATCCAGTCATTATTTATACTCTAAAATATTCATTTCTTTTATTTTCCAGAACAATTTCCACTTTTAATCCTCTCCACATTATTATTCATAACTTCTATTAAGTTATTTTGTTTTGGCAATAGTTTTAATCACTAAGAATTTCTATTTTTATTTTCCATGCACTTTTTTCAAGGTGTCCTTATTTTATTTCCTTCAGGATCTGTTTTTCACCTTGACCCTTTTCTTTCATACTATTGATTAAAATGTCTTGTAATTCTTAATTTTCTATTCATAATTACAAATGAGGAACTGGGTGGCTTTTACAGGAAAGTTGGTCAGGGTTTCCATGAAGGTACACAGGTCTATTTGATCATTCTCCCCTTTTTGTGTCCTGTGAAGATCTAGGATTACTTCAGGTTCAGCTCTGCTCGTGATCTGGTCCCGATGGCCACTATAAGAACCTTTGTCAGTCAGATTCTCTACTTATTTATAAAATTTATGAAATGATTCTTTCAGCTTTAATCAAGGAACACCTGTTAAAAGCCAACTCCTCTGTGTGTATGAGGTGCAGAAGTGGAATTTGTTTTAGAATGAGATCATTAGTTAATTTCCCAGAAGGATGCACTCTGGTCTACTCCCACATCCTATAGGTGCTGACCCCACACATGAAATTTCTCAGTGCTCTCCTGTCGACTTTGGATTGTGTTTTTTCTCTCTTGGTTCCTTCATCACAGAGATTCTGTTTGCCTTCTCTCTTCCAGGAGTTTCTTAAAACTTCTGATCTACTAGTAGTGACCTTTCCTATTTTCCTCAAGTACTATAGATTTATCCTTTTATTTTAAAACAATTCTGTTATAATAATGGGATTTTGAGATGAATGGAAAATAAATGGCTATTATCAGCCTACCAACTGGATTCAGTTCATGGTTACCTCAAATAGAAATTTTTACAAGGCTTTCCCTATCTTCTAATCACAGTCATATGATAAGCAACCTAAACAACTCAGGAGAATATTTAGATTAAAAATATTTGCAGGTCATATTAAATTTTGTCAGTATTATACCTGTCAATGGCTTGAAGATCATTGGCTGGATTCCAAGTAGGATCAAACAATACAACAACATTGGCACCAACAAAATTGAGGCCTAGCCCACCAGCCCTGGAGAAAACAGAAAGAGCACATTAAAACAGCAAAAAAACCCTGTTTCTCTGTAACTCAATTGTGCCAGGTTTCTATAACTAAATCAATGCAATATTGCATTAATATCATAAAAGTAAGGTGATTAAAACACAAATATACCACAAATAAAATAGCTATAAAGCATTCTTTTTCTGCTACTCTAGAATATCCCCCCAAAATTTGACCATTAGGTCCATGTAAATAGACTGTGCTGGTTATACTAAAATATGATTTCTGTAAGATTTTCTTAATATAAATTTTTAAAATTGTTAGTATATTTTAGTTAAATAAAGTAATATACACATTTAAAAGAAATCAAGCTAGAAATAGATATACTTCTCCTTATTCCTAAATGTAGCAAAATAAAAACCCTGGACATTATATATAAAATAAACCTAAGCCTCTGAAGTATAGAGAGAATACAGACTAATTAGGAACTATAAGATATAAGGAATGATATGGCAGTGAGTTTCCTGGATAAATTTGCCTAAAATAGCCCAGACTGGCTTCTGGAGAAGCCAGTGAACTGGAAATGCCAATAGTCACAGACAAAAAAAAGCCCCCAATAAAATCTTCTTCCTTTAGCCAAAGAACCTGAAAAGGTGCAGTCTTTTAAGACATACATACATACATACATACATACATACATACATACATACATAAATAACCAGCCTATTCTTGCAAACCACAGAAAAAATCTGTGGTCCACCCTCAACCCGGTCAGTAATGGCTGAGTGAGACGACCAGATTTCCACCCTTGTTGAATGTAATGAGATATCTTTCATCTCTGCTGGGGTGATGTCAAAGAAGACTGATTGAGGAGCTAAGACTTTCATTTCTGCACAGTGATAACCAAGTTCCCCTCTGTAGTGTCAGTGAAGGCCATGCAGAAACAGTAATAAAGCACCTCACTCTCAGGAAATCAACAGAGGCCAAGCAGAAAACATGGATTTCCAGCCCTATGTGGCTGTAAAGTCTTATAACATAATACTAGAAATGTCCAGCATATAATAAAAAAATTACAAGTCACACCAAGATCTAGGAAATCTCAACTTGATATGGTTTTCTGAAATAAAGGTAAAAGAAATACAAAATGATTTTTTTCTCAAGAGCCTTTCAAACTGTGATTCATCATATTGGAATAGAGGCACCTATACATTGCTTGACAAACCCAAAGTACCCTGACTTAAAGTTCAGTGTCCAATAGAAATTGAATTTTATCCTTTGGAAAATTACTTATTAGAGGTGACAGTATAAAGATATCACAGAGACTTGAACTCAAAGAGGGAGGTGGGACAGGGAGAAAGTTTTAGAAAGGATAAAAAATGGGTAAATTATAGGAGCGGGCGGGACTTAGACACAAAGTAAAGAGAAGTTAAAAGTTTATCTAATATTGTGATGGGAAAAAAAGTGAAGCAAAAAGGTTCATAAGATTATATAATTAGATTAATCATATGAAAAATCAATGAGACATAACTAAAATAAAATGGAAAATTAAAAAATATTTTCTAACACTTAAACAACACCAAAAATAAATCTAACCAACTGTTCTAGTTAGTTTCTTGTCAATAAAATTTGACATAAATTTATTGAAGATGCCCTATATGAAGCCACAGGAAGGCCTCTACCAGTTTAGGTGGAGATCTTCTAAGAGATTCTGAAGTTATTACTGAAGATTGGCTGAGTTAAGAAGAGGTAAAGCCCCTTTCAAAGAAAAAAAAATTTCTAAACTCTTATCTCTAGAGATAAGATGATTCTGTTTGATGATAATGCAACTCAGAATCTTAAACTTTAAAATCTGTTCTTATATGACTAACAGCAAAGGCTTACTCTTTAAGTAATAAAATAAAATACAGACCTCTTCAAGCTGAGGAGGTATCTTAGATCCATAATGAGCATTCAGGTTATTCATTCCTTAGGTCCTCTACATTCTATTCTTATGTCAAATGAGTACATCAAAAAGTATATTTAACCATATCTTAATATTCCACAAAAAATGCGTTTGATAAATTTTTATTGTTATGTATTAACTGTTATAAAGGGTCAAATAAAATATTCATTTAAAGAATGATTCTGAGAAAACCTAAATAAATGTAGAGATACTATGAATAGGAAGGCTAGATATCATAAAAATACCAATTTTCCTCAAAGTCACTTATAAAATCAGTGATTCCAATACAAATTCCAATCCAAGGAAAAATGCCAGATAACCCTTAAAGATAGTTAACTGAATTAGATATTATGGAAAGCTAAGCTTTAAGGTATTGATGTTCCAGAATAAAGATTCAGAAAATAAAGGATTTGGAGAACAATAACTTAGAAAGCAAGAAAAATTTTAGACAAAAAATTATTTTAAATAAAATAATAAGTAAAATTGTTAAATGACATTTCTCAGAATATAGAACAAAAAGATAAAAACACATAATATGAGAGAGATTTGAAGAATCAATATAGAAGCTCTAAAGTCTGACAACCTGGCATGAGACAGAAAGATACCAGAGAAAATGGAAGAGAAGCCACTGTCAAAGAAATAATCAAAGAAAATTTTCTAGAGTTGAAAAAGAATACAAGCCTTCAAATTATGTCCAGCACAAGAAATGAACAAAGACCCACACCAAAACTCAAATATCACTATAAAATTTCAGAATGCCACAAATGAAGAGAAACTTTTTAAAGAGTTCCCAAAGAAGAATGGGAATCAGATTTGCTTCAGATATCTATTCAGCAACATTAAATACCAGAAGACAATGCTTTAATACCTTCCAAAATCTTAGAGGAAATTATTTTCAATCTAGAAGTCTATAGTTGGTCAAAGTAGCAATTAAGTGAGAGGGCACATAGAAGACATTTTCTGATAGTTGAAGATGCAGAAAATTTACTTTCTACATAGCCTGACTTACAAAGTTACTTGAAGATATTCTCCGGTAAAACAAGGGTGCACACCAAGAATGAAGATGGCATGAAATTTAAAAAAAGAAAAGAATCCAATGCAGAAGAGCAGTGAAAAATACTTCAAGGAAACAGCTCTTGATCAGGCCTAGAGAACAACCAACCCATATTAAAACCAAAGTATAAAAGGCTTCAGGAGAAAGTTCTTCAGGATACAAAGAATTCAAGAGAAGAGAAAGTATGAATGTGAATTAGTAATATATTGAAGATTATTATTTTGTTATATTGAAGATTATTATTATAAAAGGCAAAAATACACTAGAAAAAAAACAGTAAGAAAGTCATGATTGAAATATAGAGTGAACTGAACTGTGCAAACATAAAATAATAAATGAAGTGTTAGAAAGAGAACTCAGCAAAGGTTGATATGAAGACTGTTCTTGAATTGGCCAAGAGGTCATGAACATTCAGAGAAATTATTTTAGCACTAAGGGGCCCAGCATTAAACAATGTTTTAAAAATCATAATTTTTTAGCCTTCAAATTCTAGAGCCAACCTATGGGCAGATCATGTTTATTATTGCAGGACTAAATGAAAATTCCTAATACCCTCATGAAGTAAAAAGTTAAAATAGCTGACAGATAATAAAACAAGTGACAAATGTACAAAAAAGGATGGCTGCCTGCTAACTATCACTAATATCACCCATTATAAGCACTTAGATATACTGTAGGAAGTGAGTAGACTAAAACATCAAAAATCAAAGTACATTATTTAAACTTAAAAAGTAATTTATAGACAAATAAAAATAGTAAAGATTATGTGAAAAATGGGAGAGAGTAGTGTAACCTAGACTAAATCCTCCTGTTTCATAATAGACTCCAAGTTGTATACTGTTGATAAATGAAAAGACAATGAAGACTTAGGATTCTGAATGATGGACAAAGCTAACGTGATAATTCTTCTGCTACAACACCTAGAAATTAAATATTAACTATTGCAAAATAAGAAAAACAAAACAAAGTGAACTTATGTGCCTTTTGCAAAACACAGTTGAAGAGCATATCGATTATGTTACATAAGGTTCTTTATTATCTACAGACTTAGTAGCAAATTACTCCTTGAATTCAGTAATGGGAAAGTAGGAATCCAAAACTTCTTCCCTTCCTTTAGCTGGGATGCCTAGCAGAAGTCAAAGCAAAATCATAGTAGTAGAAAATTACAACCAAAGGATTTCCACAGAGGAAAAAGACCAACTAAAGATAAGCTCAAAATAAAAAATTAAAAATGTGTGAAGACACCATCCACCATAAGGAAAAGCCAGAAGAAGCATCGAATAGAGGGATCAAGCAGTCAAAGTACAGGAGTCAATAGAGCAAAAATGCCATTCAAGAGATTAAAATTACTAAAGAAATAAAGAAAGGCTAGAATCCATAAAGAACGAAACAGAGTAAAAACTATCAGACACATTTGAAAAATACCAAATAGAACTTCTAAACATAAAAAATACATTCTTTAAAAATTAAAAATTCAATGGATGGGTTAAATAGCAATTTCTAACATAGTTGAAGAGATAATTAAGAGCTTTATGGCAGACCTTATCAAAACAGACTGGGGATGAGATGACTGCAGGACAGCTGCTTGTCATCATAAGTTCTGTACTATTTGAACTATTGTTGAAGGCATTTATTACTTTAAAAAACATGATTTAAAAGTTGAGAATATTTATGCATGTTTTATAAAACTTAACTGGAAACAGTATTCTATGCCACTTAAGGCTCTGTACATAAAGACTCATGTGAGGAATTACAACTTGAATTCATTCACAGGAAATTGAGAATCCAGAGCTTCTCTCTTTCTGCTGTAGCTGCAAGAATTCAAGAATAATTTCAGTACTCAACAGTATGATTTTAGTGCTCACTCATCATATATATCATATATATATCATTTTCTTTCTCATTTAAGTAATTTATATTTTGACTTAATTTCTACTTTTTAGATTTTACATATGTTTATTTTTAAAGTCTCTTGAAATTCTTTTTGAAAGACAGTGGAAGGAAATCTATAAAATACTTATTAGATGCCAATAGTTATGGATTTGTTACCCCCAGAAAAAAGATTAGCTTTACTTTGGTGTTTTTATCGACTTAACTCTTTCTCTAAAGTGTGTATATTCTTTAAAAGGTTTTAATTAGAGATTTGTAACTAGGTGTTAGAACTGATTTAACTTTTATAAAACCTATAAATGTGGAGCTGCTCCACATGTTTGAGACTAGGTAGAGACAAAGGAGAGAAATGCTTGGCCCATGAAGCCCATGGGCTCTCTAGGGCTCCTTGAGCAGTTTGAAAACTGTTGTTATAAGTGATTCTCAGTTATTTGATTAATAACTCATTTATTCAATTCAGTCTCATTGACATGAGTCAAAACACTGCCACAGAAAATTCCTAGAAGGAAACATTCATTTTTTTCAATTATTATCTTTATAAACTCAGACATATAAAGGGGAATTCAGTAATGATAAGGGAATTGAGAGAAAAGGTTAGATAAAACTCAAGAATTGTTATTTTGGCCATAATTAATAGCATTTTTGCGGTTTTGCTTTAAAGCCAAATAAAACAAAGCAATATAAGCAAAATTATTGAAAATTAATCTGTAATAGTTTTTAAATTATCCTAAATCTTAAAAGCAATTAGATAAAAATCAAGTTATCAAAATTTATTTTCTTACATTGTAGAGACAAGGCAAATGTTAACATCTTGTGTACTATTGAATTCTTTCACAATCTTGATTCTTTCCTCTGATTTTGTACTTCCATCAAGACGTCGGTAATCAAGCCCAGACGCCATACAGTACTGCTGCAGCACATCAAGCAACTGGAAGAAAGGTATATAGATGGGCAGAGACAAATTCATGGTTTTATAAGCTTCATTCCATTATAAAAATAAAATTTACTAACTATTCAATATTGCTGCTCACAATTTCTTATAATTACAAGAGCAATATTTTTCTGACTTCTGACCCATATATCCATCCCATTATCCTGAAACTGACTTTAACATTCAGCAACTTTTCTTCTTTCTTTCTTTCTTTCTTTCTTTCTTTCTTTCTTTCTTTCTTTCTTTCTTTCTTTCTTTCTTTCTCTCTCTCTCTCTCTCTCTCTCTCTCTCTCTCTCTCTCTCTTTCTTTCTTTCTCTCTCTTTCTTTCTTTCTCTCTTTCTTTTAAATCAATCTTTCAGGGGAAAAAATCAATCTTTAATTTTTAAAACTAAAACCAAATAAAAAGAAAAGTATTGGCCAAATAATTTATGTAAATATATTTCATTTGTTTTGTGCTCTTTTCTACATTCTAAATACTCTTAAATATCTTAAATAACTTTTTAATTATCAACAAAAACATCAACAGATATAACTGATACAATTGAGATTTAAAAGTTGCCTACCTCTCTATCATTTTCTATGATATGTATAAGAAAATGTGGCTGAATGCTTTTAGGTCTCTTAGGCTTTATGCTTCAGGAATTAAGGCTGGACCAATCAAGAATACACTTCAGATGAAACTCACCTTGGTAGAAAAGGAAAAAAGAAGAACTTTATCGTTGTTTTTCCTGCAATGATTTAAAAGCTGCTGAAGGACCTGGAAATGAACCACAAAACATCAGTGAACCAGTTCCGACTAAGAGTACACTTTGTACATATAAACATCACTTGAGAATTCCCTAAAAAGTATTTTTATATAACATAATCTCAGTCAGTTTTCCTAATTCCCTTCATTTTTGGCAAGTTAGAGAAATAAAGTATTAGATATTATGTATTATTCATCATCATATTGTCAATAATGAGGTAAAGTTCCCAAAGACTTTTATTTCATCTCATCTGGTTTTAATAAAAAGAAAGCATTTTAGATTATGAGATGCATTTAAATGGATTAATTTAATTTCCAAAATACACTTTCTTTATACTTACAATATGTTCAGAAACTAAATTGCAGAGCAGTATTCCTTTTAGGAAGTATTTAAATTTTCTCTAGATAGATGTAATGAAATATGTTTAATTACATCTAGGTTCTAAAAGTCTTGATATTTATTTTCTTAAAATAATCGGTCAGATATATAACTCTTCTCATTTTCTCCTCTCTGTTTCTCTATTTACAGTAAGCCCTGACTTCCAGATTTGATTTTGACCTCAAAATGCCAATAATCTGCCCCTATACATGGTGCTTTTAGGGAGGAAGCAAATAATCCAAAGCCTGTGTATAATAGTTATAACATTATTTTTAAAACGAGAATTTCCAGATCTGGCAATGACAGTTCCAGAACACTGTGGAAAAGCACAGTGTTTCTTTCTTTCCACAAAGGAAAGAAAAAGAGTTTTATGTATGAACTCTAAGGTTTTTCGGAACTATGCAATAAAACAAGAAATTTAATTTATTCAATGATACAATTTAAATTTTTAAATAAAAAATTTATATTCAATATAACACTCTTTTAATATTTGAGCAAGAGAAGACATTGTACTAACTCTGAACCCTACTTTCCAATCCCTCAAAAAATAGCTATGGAATTTTATAAAAATCTACTCAGATAACCAATCAAATGGTGAGTAAAAATGTCACAGATCAGGTAAACATTATTTTAATATTTAGAGAACATATAAAGTAGTTTTACTGGCGTTAGTTTTATTTTTTTTACAAAATAAATGATTCTATATGAAATATGTACATTTTAATTTCATACAATACATTAACTTTTTAAAATTAATACTTTATTTTTTAGAGCAATTTTAGATTTACAGAAGAATTAAGTAAATAGGTTTCCTCTTCCCTCACTCCCACACCTCCCTTGCAGCTTCTTCTATTATTAACATCTTGTTTTAGGGTGGTGCATTTGTAACAACCATTGAATGAATACTGATAAATTATTATTAACTTAAGTCTATAGTTCACATTAGGGTTCACTCATTGTGTTGTACAGTTCTGTGGGTTTTGACAAATGTATTATGACCTGTATCCACCATTACATCATACAGAATAATTTCACTGCCCTAAAATTTCCCTGTGTTCCACCTATCCCTCCCTTCCTGCAAACACCTGGCAACTACTGATCATTTTACTGTCTATAGTTTTGCCTTCTCAAAATGTCATATAGTTGAAATTATACAGTATGTAAGCCTTTTCAGGCTGGCTTCTTTCACTTAGCAATATGCATTTAAGGTACCTCCATGTCTTTTCATAGCTTGACAGTTCATTTCTTTCTATTGTTGAATAGTATTCCATTGTTTAGATGTTTACCCATCAACCTTTTGAAGGACATTTTGATTGCTTCCAAGTTTTGGCAATTATGAATAAAGTTGCTATAAACATCTGTATGCAAGCTTTTATTGGATATAAGTTTTTAACTCATTTGAGTAAATACTAATGAATGCGATTGCTGGATCTTATGGTAAGGGTATACTTAGCTTTATGAGAAACTGCCAAACTGTCTTCCAAAGTGGCTGTACCATTTGGCATTCTCATCAGCAATGAATGAGAGTTCCTACTGCTTCATATCTTTTTCGGCATTTGGTTTTGTCAGTATTTTGTCAGTATTTTGGGTTTAGTCATTCAAATAGGTGTGTACAAGTATCTCACTATTGTTTTATTTCGAAATTCCCTAATGACATATGATGTTGAGCATCTTTTCATCTGCTTATTTGCTATCTGTATATCATCTTGGTGAAGCATCTGTTCAGACCTTTTGCCCAGTTTTAAATTGGGTTGTTTTCTTATTGTTGAGGTTTAAGAGTTTTTATATATTTTAGATAATAGTCCCTTATTGTTTTGCAAATACTTTTTTCCCAGTTTGTGGCTTGTCTTTTCATTCTCTCAAAGACATTAACATTATAATTCAAGGATATATTGCACAGAAATCCACTGATTGTTTGGGATGGTATCATACCTAACTGCATTTTCAGGTATTCTTGAATATCTTATAGTAAAAAAAAGAATAATAAGAAAAGTGTATGTTTTTGGACTGGAAGTCTCTATTAGGCTAAGTTATAGACTTATTAACTAAATGAATAACTATGAACTAAAATCCCTCACTAGAAATGTCAGAATTGACAGTGTAGGCACTATACTTTAGAGTCTTAACAATACAGACTCAATGTTTTATCACTCATATGTCCTTCACAGAACAGGGCAATTCACCTGAAAAGGAACCCTAAATTTGAGGATATTCACAGCTAAGGAATCTTGGGTCTAACTTTACTCAAATTAGTCAAGACTAGAGATTAACATGACCCTTGTATGATTCCAGCAGCATTAAGTTTGGTTTCCTAGTCTTTTTTCCCACTCCCACAGTAGGTCACTCTGTGGCATTTCCCAAGGGAAAGAAAAATGAGGACTTTTATCTTGATGCTTAAGAGAAAGAGCTAGAATTCATGGATGTAGCTTTGAGGCTATGAAGGGCACAGCAGGTATTATGTCCACAAATAAATTGCACATGCAGGCTAACCTATAATAAGAGAAACAGAACTAGGATCTTTTATCACCAGAATTAAAGAAGTACATGCAACTTCAAGTTCTTAACTCCGCAGGCAATAATTCCATAATAAGCCTATAGATTTTGAATTACTAAATCATCCCATGATGCTGCTAACCATACTGACAAAACACAAGTCTTAAAAATATATCCCTAGTTTATGACTATCAGTCTTTAATTTGTTGGTGCTCTCTCACAAATCAAGTAAATTACTTGCTTTCTTCATATATAAAGGCAGCCAACCTCCGACCACAATTTATGCTTGCTTTTTTACCCTTCTAAAAGTCATAATAAAAAATAAATCTAACAATTATCTTAATCAGACACTATTATTCCTGGATATATAACTCTAATTAACAGTATGTTTTAAATCATACATTGAATGGATATGTAAGAATATAAAATGCAGAGTTATAAACTTTCATTTAATTTCAAGAGTGGTAACTTTTTAGTGAAGAGTCACAATGGATAAAATTTAAATAAATAGCAATGAATAATGCAGTTTTCATGGAGGCTATGATTTTTAGAAATATTCTATTGGCTTAAATTATGGGATAATAAGTACTCTTTTCTAAATTAATTGGGCTTTTTACATTTGCAAATTTAAAAATAATTAAATAAAAGTCAATAAAATGACAAAAATAGATTTACTATTCTTAGGAAATATTATTAGATTTGCAATATTTGTTGTGATAATAAACAGAATATTATCACTAGATTAAACTCATTTATTTTTAAAATTCACAACATTTAACAAAGTGGGTATAGAGGGAACATAACATAATAAAGGTCACATTCTCAATGGTAAAAAAACTGAAAGCTTGTCCTCTAAGATCAAGAACAAGATAAGAATGCTTACTATTGTCGCTTTTATTCAACATAGTACATAGTACGGGAAGTACTACTCAGAGCCATTAGGCAAGAAAAAGAAACAAAAGGCATCCAAATCAGAAAAAAGAAGTAAAATTGCCTCTCTTTGCAGATTACATAATATTATGTATAGGAAAACTCTGAAGATTCCACCAAAAAATTGTTAGAATAAACAAATTCAGTAAAGTTGCAGGATACAAAACCAAAACACAAAAATCAGTTACATTTCTATACACTACTAAGGAACTATCAGAAAAAGAAATTAAGAAACACAATCCCATTTACAATTACATCAAAAAGAATAAAGTACTTAGGGATAAATTTAACTATGGAGATGAAAGACCTGTAGATTGAAAACTCTAAGACAATGATGCAAGAAATTGAAGGAGACATGAATAAATGGAAAGAGATTCTGTGCTCATAGAACATCTCATTTAATATCTCATATTAAAAGAATATTGCTAAAATGTTCATACTACCCAAAGGAATCTATATGTTCAATGCAATCCTTCTCAAAATTCCAATTGCATTTTTCACAGAAATAGAATGAACAATCCTAAAGTTTGTATGGAACCCGAAAAGGCTCTGAATAGTCAAAGCAATCTTGAAAAAGAACGAAGCTGAAGGCATCGCAATTTCTGATTTCAAAACCATATTATAATTATCAAAACAGTATGGAATTGGCATAAAAACAGGCTCACAGATCAGTGGAACAGAATAGAGAGCCCAGAAACAAAACCACTCATATATGGTCAATTAATTTATAACAAAGGAGGCAAGAATATACAATGGGAAAGGCCAGTCTCTTCAATAAATGGTGTTGGCAAAACTAGAGAGCCACATGCAAAAGAATGAAACTGATCTCAAAAAGATACATGCACCTCTGTGTTCATTGCAACATTATTTACAATAGCCAAGACACAGAAACAATGTAAGGGTCCACTGATGGCTGAATGGATAAAGAAGATCTGGTATACATATACAATATTATTTATCAATGAAAAAGAAGGAAAGAAGGAAATCCTGCCATTTGAGACAACATGGATAAACCTTGAGGGAATTGTGAAAAATGAAATATATCAGACAGAGAAAGACAAATACTATATGGTCTCACTTATATGTGGAAGCTAAAAAAAAAAAAAGAAAGAAAGAAAGAAAACACTCAAACTCATAAGTACAGAGAACAGGTTAGTGGTGGAGGCAGTATGTGGCAGAGGGGAGGTGAGATGGGCAAAGGTAGTCAAAAGGTACAAACTTCCAGTTATAAGATAAATAACTTCTGGGGATGTAATGTATGGCATGGTGACAGTAGTTAGCAATACCATATTCTATATTTGAATGTTGCTAAGAGAGTAGATCTTAAAAGTTCTCACAAGAAAAAAAAAATCATAACTGTGAGGTGATGGATGTCAACTAAACTTACATAATTACTTCACAATATATACATATATCAAATCATTATGTTGTATATCTGAACTAATACAATGTTATATGTCAATTATATCTCAATAAAAATATATATTTGCAAGTTTTTAAGGTAATTTTCCTAGCTTTTAGTTTACATCATTGAATTTAGAGGTCCAAGCAAACTAAACTATAGTGAGCTTATGAAGATTAACTGCTAAAATTATTTCCAGGATTTTAAAGGGAAAAAAAACCTACTTTGAATTACTTCCTTTTTCCTTTTTATTTTTTGCCAAGAGAAACAGCATAATTTGTAATTAAAACATAAAGTTGGGAATAATTCTGTAAAAATCTTTGATTCCATAAATAAAAGATTCTTGATAGTTACTAAGGGGTCAAACAAATTCTTCTACAAGGAGGCTAGAAGATGTCAGCATTTCATGCAGCTGTGACAGGCAATGCCCAGAGGCCTGGGTCATAGTTGGAGAATTAGCTTTACTTTTCACACCCCTCCCTCAGCAATACATCACCAAGAGCAGCACCTACAGATCAGTTTTCCAGTGCACAGCTAATGCTTCCTTGCCACAAATGAGAAGATTTAGTGATCACAATCTAAGTTGGCAAGTAAAAACAAAAGGAAGAAAATTCAGTCTAAACAGAGAGGCCTTAAAAATTCTTTGATGGAGGTCTCATTGAGAACTTATAGAGAACGCTTCAAAAGTTCATTTCTCGAATTCTGAGCCCTTACCTATCTTCATCTTCCTGTTTGGCATTGGCATTTATACTTCTGGTAGATTATCTCCTTAAACATTTGAAGACAAATTATTATATGTATGGCACCATCATACATTTTTTTTAAGAGTGCATAAATCCAATACATCAATAGGAAAGTCTGAAGTATACTTGATGTACTTCTAATTGAGAACTCATGGGATGCAGTATTCACAGTGAGCTAAGTGCAGATACAACTCTACCAGTTGTCTTTGGCCACTGCCTCTTCTGAATAATGGAGCATCTGTTCTGATTAGTGGGTGTCCCTGTCATACCATTTGATAAATATTTTGTATATCATCCTTATGTGTATACAACCTGAAAGAAGAGCAGTTACCTTCATTTTTCCACTGTATTTTGGGTCAGAAAGTGTTTGAAAGGCTGCATCTTTGCTTTTCTGCACATAATCTGGGAATCTGGAAAATACCTGATCACATATCCTTTTGACAAGCATTTCCTTAAGGGAAAGAGGTAGAAGAAAAGAAATATCAACACATTTAAACCTGTATAAATTGAATATAAAATTAAAAAAGAGTTATTTTAAGCTTAAATTTTCTCACTTAAATTAAAAATTTAAGTGTATATAGTTCTTTGACACCTAAATTTTAAAAAAGTCGGTTTCCTCTTAAATTTCATACAAAAATAATTTAAGGATATTTGGCTAGGAAATTTTATACCAAATATAAAATATTTCTACCATACAGCACCAAAAAATAATTTTAAAAACCAAATCACACCTGTTGTTTGGAGGCACTAGCAGCTTGCAGTAGCGCGACGTGGTTAGCTACCTTCTGAAGAACTGCAAGGTAACTGAAATACAAGGTTTTCACTGTTTCACCACGTGAATTTGTCTGTAACCAGAAAAATTCAGTAAGTAAATATGAACAAGGGACTAACATGGCTATGTAACTATTTACATAACAAAATATATCACAATATTATTTGTTAGCAGCTTACTATTGGCATAATACATTCTGATGTGTGGAACAGTTTATAAGAAATATCCATAGATCGTAAAAATATTCATGAATTGCTAATGTGGAATTATACTTTTGGTGAAGTATAATACAGTGACATTTTTAATAAAAGAAGGGAGAAAGGCCTCATTCTGGAAAGTATTTATCCTCATGATACATAGTGATAGAAGTGCTGCCATAGAGGTTCCTGGTAATAAAACTCCTTTTATTTACATTACAAGGCTTCCTATGAATCTGGGCTATTACAAAAAAAGTGAAATGGTTAAAACAGCAAAATAAGTGAGAGAGAGAATAAATATTGATCTATATAAATATTTATTTAGGGTCCCTCTATATACAAAGTTATGTGACAGGTAACTTGATAAAAAAAATAGAGGTAAAAAAAAGGCAAATACAGAGAAAGTAAACATTTTTTTTTCTAAATAAAAATAATATTGTATATGGTTTCTATTAAAATAATATTATATCTCAGTATAATATTTTAAGCCTGCTATGAAAGAGTAAGTTTACTATCAGTGGATAATGAAAGACTTGCTAAAAATGAATAAAATTTTAAGATAAAAGGGATCTTACCAATAAAAGCTGAAATGGAGGATATCAAATTGAAGTTATTTTCAAAAACAAGTTTTTTGAAGATATTTGAATAGTGTATTTTACTATGATACTATTTGATATTGAAATATATTTTTGAATTCAAAAATACTTTCGAAAGTTATCCCTTTTTAGTAACTTACAGCTTCTAAAGTTAAAGAACTATCAGAGAAAAATGTTATCTGGTACTTACTCTGACAACAGAATAGAGTACTATGAAATGAAAACAAGGCAGTAAAGATATACTGAAGTGCTTGCCTTATAACAACAATTTCTCCTTTTTCGGCCACTATTGCAGGTACAACGCTCAGAAGATTGAAGTATCAAAGTCACATCTTCTGTTTCTAATACTGTTTGATAGACAGCTTTCTGAAAATCTGTCAGAGAACAATACACTATCTGCCAAGAAAAATACAGGTAATTATTAGTATCTTTTTTTTTATAGCATTAATAATCACAATGCACATGAGTTCATAGATTGTAATAGTGAAAACTACTCATAAACTTATTTATTTTTATTCTAAGTACATCATTATGACAACTGCTCCCAATGCTCCTATATTCTTTGCCAGCACCTTACCCAAAACTATAAAAATTAGAACTTCAGTTTCAAAAAAATCTCAGGTGTTTTTAATTAAGAAGAATCAAAATATGAAAAAAGTTATGTAATTTCCTTATATGTTTCTCAAAAATTGTGAGTCTTTTCAGTGTTCCACACTTTTAGTCTATCATGCTAATAAATGATTAAATTTTAGGTGAAATAAAAAAACTAGGGATTCTAGGAAACATGGCAGAGTGAGAGACACCCCCAGATCTCTCCTCTTGAAACAATAATAAGCTGAACATTTAAAACTCAACATAAAACACCTAAACTGTACACCAGCATGTCTGAGCATGGAATCTGCGTATAAGAGCTACCACACGTCAGAATCCTAGGTGTCGAGCAGTGGACTGGGAAAAATAAAGAAGCTGCCTCTCCCAGCCTCTGGAGCTCCCTGTAGTAGGATGAGGAAGGGAGAAGGTGCAGGGACTTCCCTGAACAGCCCTGCCTGGGAGTGCTGTGAGTTCCAGGAAGCTGGCAGCAGGGCCCAGTCATTAGGGAAGAAAGCAGAGAAATGAGATGGGACTGCAAAGAAACAACAGTTGATTTTTACCAGCTGCAGTTGCAAAACCAAGGCTGAGCCACAACCTCCAACTCCTAACCCAGAGGGCCCCTACCCACATACTCTCCAAGACTGAGCACTGTGGAGCCCCAGAGGAATCTGAGCAAATGCTATTGGAACTGTTGCTGACACTGACAAGGACTGAAACTGAAGGTAGTGAGCAAGACTAAATATCTACAAGAAAATAAAAAAAGCATTATTAAGGCTTTATATACAGCAGGAATCCAAGAGGTTTAGACGCCACCTACTGGAAACGAAAAGAAAAGCACCTTCCTTGCAACAGGCTAAAGAGAGACCTTTATATAATAAATCTTCCTTCTGGAAAAACAACAGAATACACTTCCATCAATTCCCAAGAGGAGAAATAGTCCATTAAAGATCATGAACAATCAAGGTCGCATGGCATCTCAGGAAAAAAGAGAAAAATGACAGAGAATTCAAGATGGACCTTCTGAAAAAAATTCAAGGAGTTCCGAAACGAGTCATATTAACAATTTCAGGAATTGAAAAAACAACTAGATGAGCAGAGCAAGGTGACTGAAACCCTCAAAAAGAACAGAATAGATATTCTGGAGATAAAAAACACACTGCAAAAGTTGAAAAATAAAATAGCAAGCTTGGGAAATAGAGTCAACCAAATGGAGAATCAGTGATATAGAAGACAGAAATCTAGAAATAGATCAGAAGGAAGAAGAGAGAAACTGAAGAATGAAAAATAATGAAAGAGAAATAAAATAACTAGCTGATACCGTCAGGAGAGGAAACATAAGAATAATGAGCATTATCGAAGGTGAGGAAAAGGAGCAGGGACTAGAAAGCATTTTCAGACAAATTGGATAAGAATTTACCAAATCTAAGGAATGAGCTGGAGCTTGGAATTCAAGAAGTCAACAGAACACCCAATTATCTCAACCCAAAAAGGTCTTCACCAAGAATACATTGTATTAAAGTTATCAAAAATCAACAACAAAGACCAAATTTTCAGGGCAGCCAGGGAGAAGAAAATGGTAACTTATAAAGGAAAACTCATTAGATTATCCTTAGACTTCTCAGCACAAACCTTACAAGCCAGAAAGGAATGGAATCAAATATTAAAACTATTAAGTGAAAGGAACTACCAGCCTAGAATAATGTATCCAGCTAAGCTTTCCTTTAGATACGAAGGAAAAATTAAGACTTTTCCAGACATATAAAAACTGAGGGAATTCTCCACTACAAGGCCTGAACTACGGGAAATATAGAAAGGTATCAGCTCACCTAAAACAAAATGACAAAAAAAAAAA